>CM018039.1:28409815-28775336 GCA_008638375.1 Nyssa sinensis | reverse complement strand
TCGTTCCACGCCATGAGAAGGTTGCGCATTGGTTGTGAGCGCCAACACCGAAAAACTTAGTCTCTTTAAGATTCAAGGATCTCGACTTTCCCCTTCTCTAAAGGTGGGAAAGAATGCCTCTAAGAAGATGAAAAGAGAAGAGGCGTCAGCTTGTTTTTGGCAAATAAATAAGAAAACCCGTTACAACCCATGGGAAATTTACATCATAAAAGGACAAAGATAATAAAAGAAATTATATTACTTCATGTCCTAGTTACAAACTAAAGCCCTTGACATTGCTTAAATAAAGTAAAGCATTAAAACAAATCGTAACCAAAGAAAATGGATCTGAGGCTAAGGTACAGAATGGAAAAGTGTTAGGCACCCACCCTGCC
Organism: Nyssa sinensis; assembly: GCA_008638375.1. Taxonomy (NCBI): domain Eukaryota; kingdom Viridiplantae; phylum Streptophyta; class Magnoliopsida; order Cornales; family Nyssaceae; genus Nyssa; species Nyssa sinensis. Next base: position 28,774,962 of record CM018039.1, on the reverse strand, counting down.
CAGTTTGAATGAACTGACCTCAAGTGTTCATATACAAGGCCATTCATTGCATCAATAGAAATAGGAAAAGAGAATAAGAAAAACAATGATAAATAACCAAAACAAGCAAAATTAAGAAAAGGCTTTGAAGCCACCTCTTGATCTGTTTTTATCAATGATAATAGAAGTCGATAGATTACTACTCACCTCCTCTATCAAGAGTGATATAAGAGAATAGATCGGGCTTATGGGCTATGCCATCCACTTCTATCAATGATGGTAAAAGGTGATGACTAGCCGATTAGATCGTAAATAAAAAAACTTACCTACATAAAAATAAAAATAGTAAAAAGGGAAAGGGAAAAGGATTTGACTCAAGCCCGTAAGTTTCCTACGTATCCATCGTAAGATGTAATTATAGTCACGTAGTTCTTCGATTTACTCTCTTTTATCAAGAGTGGTAAAAGAGAAATATCAACAGGTAGAAGGGACTAAGAAGGGTGTAGGGTGTACCTTTTTTAGTCACGAATGTTGGGAACACTTTATCTAGGAATGCTGGATTCAGAGTCATGGCTAGGGCAAAGTTTTGGCTTACTTCTTGATTCAAAACTGTTAATTAGGTAGGGCTTTTGGCCTTGAGAGGAAAAGGTGTTTTGAGTACTTATTAAAAGAGAGAGAGAGGGCTTTAGCATTATAACAACAACATAAGGCTATGAAATTTTGGACCTCTAGAATGGTGGCCAAGGTGTTTATTTAAAGGAAAAATATTGAGATTTAATCCAATGATTTATAAATGATCACATAAATGAAGGGCTAGAATCATGTCTTGGGCGATAATTACATGATTAAATAAATAATAAAATCAAATAATTAACCTAGAGAATGAATATTCCTAAATAAAAAAATTCAAACAAATGATGAAAATGCAAGAACCTAAAATATCAATGTCTACATGCAAGATGAAATGAGAATTAAGAAAAAAGAGAGTTTATTCCTAAATAAACTTCAAAAATGCTAATGTATAAATTCAGTAAATCTCCTTTAAAGGAAATGTCTAGAAACTAGATTCATAAAACTCTAGAAAAGGAAACTCCTAATTATGCATAAATGAACTACTATCACTCAAGATTACCAAATTATCCCAAATTTGGTAGAAAATCTCTAGATTTCCCCAAGGCATGCGAAATGACTAAATTTCCCCTCAAGGCATGAAAATGTGCCCAATATGTCACCAAAGGGTTAAAATTTCCAAATTACTAGCAATTACGCTGCTCAAATGATAAAAGAATCCCACCGAGGGTAAGGCTGTGCCAAAAATTACCAAACACCCTCCAATGGACAGAAGAGTCCTATTAGACGTGGAACTATGGCAAAATTACCAAAATTCCCTCCAATGGGCAGAAGAGTCCTACTAGAGGTAAGAATCTAGTAAAATTACCAAAACACCTTTAATGGGTAGTAGAGTCCTACTAGAGGCAAGACTTTGGTAAAATTACCAAAATACTTTTATGAGATGAGAAGCCTCTAGGAATTTCTAAAAGTGCACTTGAGGACTAGAAAAATGTGCAAAATTACGAGACCTCAGGGTAAAAAATGTATAAAATGACCAAACTATCCCTAGGGACCAAATTATGTAAAAAATTACCAAAACACCTCAAGGTGAAAATATTTTAGTAATTCATTAAAAATGATAAAACTACCCCTAATCAAGGGGTTTCTCGAAATATGCAAAAAAAATGACCGAAATGTTCTTAGAATGCCCTGAAATTAAGGTTTCAACCAAGGGTCACAAAATGAGATGTCTAGAGAGATCCCCTCATTAACAGAGCTTGCATGCAAGTGAATGTCAACGCAAGAATAAAAGATACCCATTTTGACCTTGATTGTGAATTTGATGTGGTCAAACTCATTTCAATATGAGATTCCTACGTATCACCCTTAGGTGAATTAGATCGTCTACAGTTCGTGAATAGCGAAAATGATGGATGTCCTTACCAGGTTTTCCTAAACGGACACATCCTAATAAGATTATTGTGAGGTTACGCCCTAAAAAATGACTCCTATGAGTCGGCTTGGGCGGAAATATGATCCTAACATACCTTTTATGAGGTTGTGCTCTTATAAGATAGGATTACTCCTCATATATTTTACTTAAAAGGAAATATGATCCTAATAAGTCTTTCATAAGGTTACGCTCTTATGATATGGGATTACATCTTTAGACATTTTACTTAAAAGGAAATTTGATCCTAATAAGTCTGATGAAATTGCGTCCTTATACAACTTACCTAAAAGGAAATGCGATCCTAATAGGTTTGATGAAATTGCGTCCTTAAATGACTTACCTAAAAGGAAATACGATCCTTATAGGTTTGATGAGATTACGTCCTTGATGAACGATTTGGGTAGAAGGATTACGTCTTTGATGGACTACTTACCTAAAGGAAAACTCTATCCTAATAGGTGTCAAGAATTGAGAATGGCTTCAGCTTGATTTAATAGGGATAAGAACTCTATAGGTTAATGACTCTATAGTAGATCGTGATTCATTGGGGAGATAACTTAGGTTAACTCTATTAGAATGGAATTTTGTGCGACTCTATGAAGAAAAATGACTTAACCTTGCTAGGGAAGAATTGAATCAGTGGGATAACTTAGTGGTTATGACTCGTTGGGGAGAGGAAACCAAATAGGTTCTTTGGATTTGAACTTGACGATTATGAGTCATAAGGGAGATAATTGAGGTTAACTCCAGTAAGCAGCCTTGACTTAGACAGAGAAAGGTAGAACTCAACTTGGATAGGAGTGTGAAAATGTTTCTTACTAAGATAAACACGAAGAATTCTCACATTAAATAGATGAATATGAAACTTACTCAACTTAGATAGGAGTAAAATGAGTTACCCATAAGAGTACTCAACTTAGATAAGAGTGATGGGAGTGTACTCAACTTAGATAGTACTAAAAAAATGTTCTTATTTGGATGAGAAAGAATTTTGTGAAACATTTTTTTTTCACTTTTGAAAAGCATTTTTCATTTAGAGAAAATTCTGACTTTTGACTTGGACTTTGCTGACCCTTAGATTAATAGCAATCAACTTGGCTGTTTAGGTCAAAAGAACGATTGCTTGGTTTCAAGTGGTGAGATTTCCCATATTTGAAGATGTCTTAGAAGACTTGACTATTGAAAGATTTATCTTCAAGTATATGGATAAAGTCTTTTGTCTTTTCCAAATGCTTTAGATATTTCTTTGAAAACTTCGAAGTATTGTTTTGAGCATGATTTAATCTGATCATTTGAGAAAATGAGAATCGTTGATTTTCACAAAAGATTGTGTATTTAATTGAGAATTAGAAATGGAGCGATTGAATGAAAGGGATATTAGGCAAGCAAGAGTGATGAAAAACTGAAACAAGATACGGGCGAAGTTATTAAGGCAGGGGAAAAGTGAAATAGAACCTTATAAATAGAAAAAGGTTCTTATATTGGCATGAACGAGCCCATTGACTAGAGAAAACTGTATGATTTGTGACAGTGCGAATTGTTCTTACAATCGATAAGGCATAAGGGATCCCCTTATGAAGCAAAGACAAGTTATTTCAAAAAGTGGGATAGGTATGATAAAGCAACTTGATACGAATAGGTAAGGAGGGAGTCCCTTGATGAGTTACTTCAAAAAGTGGGTAAGGAATGAAGACACAATGTGGTGCAAATAGGTAAGAAAGAAGCCTCTTGTTTGAAACTATTTGTTACATGATCCATCCATTTTTTAGGACCCTATGAAAGGACACTCAGTTGAAATGCGACAATTTCCTTAAGCAAGCAAGACCTCAAGGTGGCATTAATATTAGGGATAAAAGGTCAGCTAGGGGAAGGTTTATGAAATGAAAAGGATATAAGGCCCACAACCCCATGTTAAGACTCTTATCATTTGAATTTCTTGCTTTTAGAAAATAATGATATTGTTAAGACTCACGATGTTGATGTTTGTTTTGAGTCATGATTAAGCTTTATGGAATCAAAGGGATATAAGGCCTAAAACCTCGTGTTAAGACTCCTATCTTTGGAATTGCTTGCTTTTAGAAAATAACGATATTGTTAAGACTCATGATGTTGATGTTTGTTTAAGGTCATGATTATTTTTGTCTTCTTTAGATGGTGAGTGAATCAGACAATTGATGAAAATAAAAATTTAATAAAAACAAATATGTTTGCTTGGAGAAAATGGTTGGTTGATAATTAAACAAATGAAATAACTAAAAATAACATAGAAGACTACTATGGCATCAGTTATCCACAACAACAAACTTATGATAATTGTGTGTGATTCTCTTTTTAACTCAAATGAAATTCACACGAAGGGTAATCCCAAATGGAAGATAAAGCGGTGATTCTGAAAATTCTATTATGCTTGCTTAATTCAAAACATGGTAACACTAGTTATTTGATTTGCAGGGAATTATAAGTATTTACTGTGCCCTGAATCAATGATAAATCAAAGAATTATATAGAATAAAGAAATTTTACTAACACTTGAATTAAACCAAAACATTGAATCTTGCATTGTGAGCATTGGTGCATCACATAAAAATCATACGGTTGTTATTGCTTCACTCCTAGCCTTAGTAAGAATTTTAGAAACTCATTACAAACTTAAAATCAAAAGAAAATACAATAAATGAATTGAGCATGATAAATAATCTCTCTCTGTTTTGTGAATATCACTATATGATGAGAGGTCCTCTTATTCACCTTTTTTCACAGCCCACTCTCATGTCCCCCTTATCAAGGCTTATATAAGTTTTAAAGAAAATATGATTTTGGAGATCGATTAATTATGGGAGACATTTAGCCAGATTTTTAGGCTTTTATTTGGAACCAAATTGACTATAGCAAACGTCAGAAATTAGAAAGTTCCATTTTAGAAATCATTGTAGCCCTTTATGTAAGCTTTCCAACCTAATTTGTTTCATGTCAAACTGAATTTGAATCTAAAAGATATGGTCAAAATACTACACAATGGTCAAGCTGCATCCAAGTTTGGTAGGCATTATAGCGACAACAATTTTAGGACCATATTTGAACCTCCAAACGTTCGAATTAGGCTTTGTCCCTATGACACAACTTTGTAAAACTCTAAATTATCTTTCCAAATCCAAAAATAAAAACTTAATCTGATATAGGAGTTGAAAGATATGAATATTTTTTTTTTTTACTTTAACTGGTTAGAAATGATCTTAAATCCACTTTGAATTATTTTCAGGGCTTTAATGGGTCCAAATATCATCTTTAATATGTTACAAAAGGGTTAGTGAATTTACGAAGTGTCTAACTAGTCGGTCATTGTCCCTAATCCGCATAAGGTGGGGTTTGGGATGTGACATGCATTATACGTCCTGATGGAAATCCATGAATGAATTTGGGGAAACCACATTGGCGGATGAACCTTGGCTCATCGAGCTCTCATTTAAGGCTATTACTGATCAAACATGTAGAGGGAAGCCAAAAAGTATGTTAAAAGGTGTGACAAGTATCAAAGGTTCGCCCCCTACCAACATGGACCCGTACATGACATGGTTCCCATCTTTAGTCCTTGGCCTTTAGTTCAATAAGGAATGGACATCGTGGGTTCTCTTCCAGTTACAGCTAATAACAAGAAGTTCCTCATTATAGCCATAAACTATTTCATTAAATGGGTTGAGGTTGAGACACTAAGCAAGATGACAGAGTCCAAGGTGTGGAATTTCACATGAAAGAATGTGGTGTGTAGATATGGAATACGAATGGAGCTGGTTACAAACAATGGTACATAGTGTCAAGGGGAGGTTTTCATTAAGTTTTGTACTAACCTCTACATTAGCCACCATTTCTTTTATCCAAGACACCCTTAGGCTAACGAGTAGGCTGAAGTAAAAAATATGACCATCCTCGATGCCATCATGAAAAGGTTAGAGTCTGTAAAAGGAAAATAGGTGGAAGAGCTCCCTTGAGGTATTATGGGTCTACAAGACAACAAAATGAACTCCCACAGGTGAAACCCTTTTTTCCTTGGCATATGGAACAGAGATTTTAATACTTGTGGAGATCGACATCCCTTCACCAAGGGTAGAGCTATATGAACCAGGTCAAAATAATGAACTCATTAAGGAACATTTGGATTTCTAGGAAGAAAAGAGGAGTAAGCGGATCTAAGGGTCCAAGCATATTAATAGAGGGTAAAAAATCAGTAAGGCCGAGAAGCTTCCATCTCGGAGATCTTGTTCTATGAAAGGTTTTCCTAAATACAAGGGAGATTAGAACTGGAAAACCTCATTGAACTGAAAGGAGCCCTACAAGGTCGTTAAAATTGTAAGGCCAACAACGTATTCGTTGGAGGATTTGTCCGGAAAACGAATACCACGATCCTGGAATGTTGAGCACCTTAGAAATTATTATCAATAAAAAAATTTATAGACACCTCATTTTATGACCCTTGATTAAATAGTAACAATTCGGTAATTATGCCAAGAAACCTACGTCAAAGTAGGACTCTTCCCAATAGTGTCCTGTTTCCATTAGGACTCCTCTTGACAGAGTCCTATTCCCGCTAGGACTCTCCTACTAGAGTCTCAATTTCAGTAGGACTCATCTTGACAGAGTCCTATTTCTGCTAGGTACTCTTTTCTAGAGTCCTGATTCCATTAGGATTCCTCCTAACAGAGTCCTATTTTCTGTTAGGACTCCTCCTTACAAAGTCCTATCCTCGTTTAGACTCTCCTACTAGAGTCCTAGTCTAACTAGGACTCTTCCCGATAGAGTCACATTTCAGTTAGAACTCTTCTGCCAGAGTCCCAGTCCAAGTAGGACTCTTCCATAGAGTCTCACTCCTATTAGGACACTCTTGCTGGAGTCCCAATTCCATTAAGACTCCTAATAAAGTCTTATTCCCATTAAGACTCTTTTGGAAAAGTCCCAGTCCAAGTAAGACTATTCCCAATAGAGTCCCACTCTCGTTAAGACTCTTCTACTAGAGTCCTCGTCCAAGTAGGACTCTTCCTGGTAGAGTCCCACTACCGATAGGACTTTCCTACCAGAATCTCCGTCCAAGTAGGACTCTTCCTAGTAGAGTTCCACTCCCATTAGGACTCTCTTGTTAGAGTCCTAATCCAAGTAAGACTCTCTCATCAGAGTCCCACATCTAGTAGGACTCTCTCATTAGAGTCCCACATCTAGTAGGACTCTTTCAATTAGAGTCTTACCTTGGTTAGGACTCTTCTGCTTATCGGAGAGCGTTTTGGTAATTTGGGCACATTTTTTCCCACTGAAGGCATTTTGGTAATTTTGGAACAATCCTACCTTCAGTAGGACTTCCTAGTCACTTGAAGGGCATTTTTGTAGTTTTCACATCATTTTACCCACACAGGGTTATTTTGGTAATTTTTTCTCTTTGGTGACAAATCATGGGTAATTTGGTTATTTCACATGTTTTGTGACAATTTAGAGATTCTCCACCAAATTGGGACAATTTGGTAATCTTGAGTGATAGTAGTCTATTTAGGCTTAATTAGGACTTTCCCTTTCTAGAGTTTCTATAAATCTGGTTGCTTGATATTTCGTTAAATGGAGATACATTAAACCTAATTAAACATTTTCATTTTAGAGTTTAGTTTCTAATTAAATTAAATTTTTCTTTTATCTTATTAACTCTTGCATGTAAAAATCAATTTCATTGGTTCGTGCATTGTCATAATTATTTATTAATTTATTTAGTTAGGATAATCATTTCTTAGGACAATTATTTATTTTTTTATTTATTTAATTAAGTAATTATCACTCAAGACATGATCCTAACCCTCTAATCTAGGGTTTCATCTAAGACCCTTAGATGAATCTCCATATTTTCCCTATAAATAGAGCTCCCTTGGCCATCAGTTTAGGATGACACAATTTCTATAGCCTCACGCTGTTACTTTAATTCTACAGTTCTTTTTACAAGAACTCTCCCTTTCCCAAGGTTGAAACCCTGCCGAAGTGACAACCTCTCTTCCATAAGCAAGCCAAAGCAATGTTTTCCAAACCAAAGAACGAACTAGAGATTTGCCCAATTGAAGCCTTTGATCTAGATTTTCCCAGCTAGAGATTTGCCTGACTCCCATAACTGAATATGGTATGTTCTCAAATCCTTAATATTTTTCTTTAGATCCGGTTGATCTCGCCTCTTTTACCACTCTTGATAAAAGAGGGTAAACCGGAGAATTATGTGACTCTGATTCCATTTTCTAAACGGATATGTAGGAATCCTTCAAGCCCGAGTCAGATCTTCTTTCCATCTTTTCTATTTATTTTATTTTTTTCATGTCAGATTCTTTATTATTTATTTCTTTTGGACTCACATATCTCTTTTCATTTTTCTCATGACAAAATAACATTGTAAGTGAATATTCGAATCCGATCCCTTCGGATCGAGCGGGGTGGGTGCCTAACACCTTCCTACTTCATACCTTAGCCCCCGGATCCATATTTTCTTTGGTTTCATAATTTCAATGTCTTATTTTATTTGATCCATCTCAAGGGATCTTTATAATATAAGTTGGAGACAAGGCGATGTAATTTCAATTATTTCATTGCTTTTCAGTTTTTGTTTAATTATATTTTATTGTAACGGGTTTGCTGGCTTCTTGCCTAAAAATAAGCTGGCGACTCTTCAATCTCTCTATCTCCTTATAAGTTTTTTTCTACTACTGAGTGGGCTATCACATCTCTCTATATTTTATTTCTATGAAAAACCCGATTGCTAGAAATGCTTGTTAATTAGTTGAGACTTAACAAGATAAGCTCAAATTATTGATCGTGATAGTCCATCTAACTTGGTAGACCGTAATTAAGTGTGATCACGTAAGGCATTAATCTGGATTAGTATGACTAGTGTGGACACTTTTACCAATCCTTTATAAGTTAGGACTTACATGCTTAGTTACTAAATATGGGTTGGTCTATATTCTCGCTTAATTGCACTTTTTCTACTAGATTTAGTGATAAGAGTAAGGGCTCTTCAGTCAAAGGTCCAAAAAAATTGTGTTAATTAGGCTTAGGTCTAAGCTAATTCTTTTTAACCCCAAAAGCCCCTTAATCTTTTTTTCACTAAAATACCCCTTAATGTATATCTTTTATGTATCTCGTAAGTGACTACCATAAATCAAGGAACATGTCTCCTAAAAAAAACTAATTTCATAACTCAACAACTTACAATATATGAATCCATTTTTAATAAATATATATATATATATATATATATATATATAGAGACTGTAAAAATCGAGATCTATCAAATAAGATCATATTGCAAATATAAACTTTAAAGAAAACAAATCTACAAACATTGAAATTTGTTCCAGCAAAATAGTGAAATTTCACTATTTCACTATTTCACACAATGATAATGAAATTTCTCTGAGCTAGACAAGTGAAATTTTATCAAACTCTTAAAATTAGTGAAATTTCCTAATTGTCTGATGAAAATTATCAAATGTTCATAGTTTAACTTAATTTTGAATCACATTTTGGATGCTCAAAAATATATTCAAACTAGTAACATTTTCCAAATAAAAAAAGAAAAAATCAATACTCTCAGACAGTGAAATTTTACTATCTCTCAAATTGTTAAATTTTTCTATCTCATTGCTTCATTATTTGGAAAAAAAGACTTCCATTCTTCAATAAACTCATCTCGGTCCCGTGTAATCCATAATCTTTTAATTTAAAATAGGATGCAATTCAAACAGAGAATCAAAGGACACCCACATTTTAAAAATAATTTACAAAATGCCAAATTCAAAGTTGTCGTCACTAACAGTTCAAGGCTTCGTTGGCCAAAAACCATACCAATCTATTCAAATATCTTCAAATTTCAACACTTCCTTACAAGATAGTGAGGACTAGAAGTTGTCATGAAAACATCAATCATTTCCCACTAAAGGAATCTAAAATTAACCCAAGCCCGATCCTTCATCACTCACAGTTCACAACTCTTGGTCATCGTTTTCATCATCTACTATCGTAAACTTCATCCTTAATCTTAATTGTCGCTAGAAAATAGACATCACTATCATCATTACTTCACCGCAACATCTCTCTGATCATTGCAGACCTCTGGTCGAGGTCTTCCTAATCAACCATATCCTTCATCGACCACCAAAGAAACCACCATCACATTCCAATTCTTAAATTTTTTCAACTATAACTTCTTGAGGCAGAGGGAGAAAATGTGTCGGGGCTCTTCTGGTTGGCGATGGTGGTGTATAGAAGAGTATAAAGTATAGCGATTGAGACAAAAGGGGTCTCGATTGTCACTTGATATGATAGTGATGGGTGGTGTGATGGTGGCGCACAGTGAATGCTCGGTGCAGCAGACAACTATAGTAGTAAATCATGGTTAAAAGGTTGCTACCATGGATGTCGCGTCGTCAAGAGGTTATAGTGGAGATAATGGTTGAGTGGGGTTAGTAAAGTCATCACCGATGGTATGAGGTGGTTTTGGTAGCTGTGGTGATTGTTGATTGAAGATGAAGGTAAATTTTTTATGTGATTTCTGTCGCTATGGGTGTTGATGAGTGTGCAAAAGTGCACTCTAAATACCCTATTCTTAGATTAAAATGCTAAAATGTGAATAAAAATGTTAGGATATAATTTATATTATTAAATTTAATTTCTATTTAGAGTGAGATATGTTTGAGCATTATTTTATAATATTTTAAATCTCAAATATTGCATTATTTGTTGGTGAGAGATAGTTTGTAATTGTGCTTCATACTTAACATTTTTGAAACTTTACTATTCGAATTTTATATTTGAATTTATTTTGATGGCAGTCGCATTGTGCTTACTTGAGCCCACACTACTTCAAAGCAACATAATTCAAGACTTATGGCCCACAACCTCACATGTTCACACGGCCCATGAGCTTCAGTTCAAGCCATCCAACGAAAACGCGCAAGGAAAGAAAGGAAGAAAAAGACCAAGCGCAAGGAAAAGAAAGAAAAGAAAAAAAGAAAAAAAAAAGAAAAGTAGGAAAAAAACAAAAGATGGAAAGTGCGGTGCTGAAGGGTTTGAGTGAGGCGCTAGGTTTAAAAAGAAAACGAGAAAAAGAAAAAAAGAGGGGAGGCTAGTGCGGCGTCGAATGGGCTTAGGCTAGTGCAGCGTGGAAGTCATAAAAGCGCTGAGGTTCTGAAGAAAGGTGAAGAGTAAAAAAAAAAGGAGGGGGGGCGGCACTGGAAAGAAAAAAAGGAGGCTTGTGCAGCGCTGGGTGGTCCTAGCGGCAAAAAGAAAGAGTGAAAAAAATGGTGTGCCACCAGCTACTTCAAGTTTTCTTTTCCTTGAGATTTATGTTGTTCATCGTATGTATGGGTAACTAAATTCTCAAGTAGGGCTAGGGATGAACTTGCGCACTAGATGGTATTTTTAATTTATTTTTGATTAATGTACTTGATTTTCATTTATTAAAATTCTTTGTCTTGTCATTCTCAATTTATTGTTGGTATTTTCTTCTCTACATAATCATAGAGTTTATTCCATTTATAGATTCAATCATGCTTTTTCTATTGAATGGATTAGTTCTTTGATTATGCTTGGATCAAGTGATTCTTTATATTGATTTAATTCTTTGCTGCAATATTGCTCCCTAGGTATATTGTCGCTGTTGGGTTCTCTCAATGTGTATAACAATTTGCGTGATTTAAAAGTGATGAATGATGTAGAGATCTGAAAAATGAGAAATTTTTTTTCGTTTTTGTCGGTAGGACATTTCGCATGCATAGTTTTGTCGGCTTTATCGGTAAAGCATTTTTTTTGCATTATCTCACCGAATGGCATGTTTAGAAGCATATTTGGAGTATGTCATAGAAGAGAAATATGCTTAGGATATTGTGAGGTAACCGCTGTACGAAGTTTAGCAAAAACGGAAACAATTTCCAGAATTGGACAAAAAGGGCACTCGGGTGACCCGGGTGGAAACGGCCAAAACCGACCTCAAACGAAAATGTTTTCTTCTGAAAGTTTTCATCTGAAATAATTTTATGAACATTGGATAAAATGAAATTTTGAATTGAAGCGTTTAGGAATGGGTTGTAGAGTAACGAAGTTTTCGGGTTCATTAAGGGCAAAATAGTCATTTTCCCTTACCCCTTTGGTCCCTCACTATAAATACCACTCATAGAGGGATGGAGATACAGAAATCATTCTGTATCTTCAGCAGCCCACGTTCATATATATAGAGAGAGAAAAATCCTAAAATCTCCAAGTTTTAAGCCTCTGAAACACACTTTTCGATTGGGATTTTGGCTGAGCTTCCTTCTGAGAAGTTGCTCATCTCATCGAGACCTATATCCTCACCAAAAATTTTGGCCATCCAGAAAACACAGCCTTTTCAGTTTGAGAAAAACTGATTTTAGGTATGGTTTCTTGCTAAGCTAGGAATAGATTTAGTTTTTCTTGCTTTGCTACATGTTAATTGAGCTGTGTAAATGTTTAATTAATGCCAGGAAGTTACCTAGGTGGTGTTGATTTGAATTATTTAGAGTTAGAACTTTAGGGGTTTAAATATCCTTTAGTTTAATTGATGTTTTTTTGCCTTGTAAATGATGTATCTTGCCCTTGTATTAGACTGCTGTATTTTATGTGTATTTATGTGATATTTACTTGACATCTTGGAAGGTAATTGGTTGTGAAATGTATTAGTCTTTTATGAAATTAGTGACCTTGTGAAATTTAGTCTATTCTTTGTGGTTGGTGAAATTGTGATATTGTGGCTTTAAAAAAAAATGTGTTGAGGTGTGTGGTTATGACGTATGTTATGTGAAGCATGTTATGGGAATTTAAAGTTATGAATTATGTGGGGTTTAATGCATGACTTGAAAAGGGACACCATGTGTTTGATCATTTGTCACATTGAACTTGCATGATGAAATCATGGCATCTTGGCATAATGTGATTCCTTGGAAACATGGTGTGGGTGAGCACATGGTGCTGGACATTATGAGGGTGTAGATCTTGTAGTGAAAAACTCAAAATTTGGTCGTTGGTACTCCTTTCCATCGGGGACGTACCGAAAAGGAGACATACGAGGCGGTACTTATGCCAGCGGGGAAGGACCGTATGTGAAGCATGTTATGGGAATTTAAAGTTATGAATTATGTGGGGTTTAATGCATGACTTGAAAAGGGACACCATGTGTTTGATCATTTGTCACATTGAACTTGCATGATGAAATCATGGCATCTTGGCATAATGTGATTCCTTGGAAACATGGTGTGGGTGAGCACATGGTGCTGGACATTATGAGGGTGTAGATCTTGTAGTGAAAAACTCAAAATTTGGTCGTTGGTACTCCTTTCCATCGGGGACGTACCGAAAAGGAGACATACGAGGCGGTACTTATGCCAACGGGGAAGGACCGTATCATGAGACATGGTTTGCATGTGTGAGTCACCCATAGTGTATTTGCATTGCATTGAACAACGGGAGGGGAAAGTATGGCTTGAAAATGTACACTTGCACATGCCACGTCCTAAATTTGTTGCTAGTATTAGTGAGTTATCATACCAGCAGTTGAGCTGACCCATTCGTGGGACATTATGTTTCAGATGAGGCACCAGCTGCTTGAGACTTCCTTGAGTGTTGAAAAAAGAAGAAGGAAATGGGTTATGTAGTAGATTTGGCCTTTGGGGGGCATATTTTGAATGTGTGGGCATGAGCCCAACTTGTTGTATTTAAACTTATGTAAATTGTGAACGTTAGGCCTTGGGCCACTTTGTAATGAAAGTATAATATTTCTATTTGAATGTATATTAAACTGATGTGTTGGAAATATAAAGGAATGAATGATGATTGTGGTTTCATTGTATTTTACATGGATGTGTTGGAAGTGGGAGATGTATGTTGAGTTGATGGAATTGTGGCCATCGAGTGAGGGTGGATTGTTGATGAGCTTATATTCATGTATGTGGTGGAAATTAGATGGGAAAACACTTAGAAAAACAAAGGAAACTATGCCCAAATTTTGGTAAAAATTAAAGTGGGGAAAAGTGTGTGAAACACCCTTGAAATGAGTGGGAAAAAATGTCTAAAATGGGGGCTTAGAAGCTAGGGAAATTAGGCTGAGAATGGGTGAAAAAGGGGCTTGAAAAACTTAGAGAAAAATTCAAAAATTGGAAAAATAGGTTGCAGTCATGAACAGTGAATTTTCAGAAAATTAGAAAATCAGAAAATCTAGCTTGCAGCCGCTACAGTAACTGAACCAAAACAGCCCCAGCCGCCCACAGCCGCGAGCCCCCCTGCGCGCGCATGCAGCGCCCTTGTGTGGGCCCCTGTGCTGCCCGCACGTGGCCCTACTGCGCCACTGTTGCCCTGCTGTCTCACATGCTGCTACACTTTGCTGTCCAATCTTGTTTCACCACCCTTTTGGCCACCTTTTTGAGCCATTTTTGGGACACCTTTTGGGCTATATTTGGACACTATTTTGGGCCATGTTTGGGTCCCATTTTGGGCTGTTTTAGGGACCTTTGTGGGCCACGTTTTGGCCATGTTGTGACCTAGATTTCAAGGCCATGTTTGGCCATCCACTAGGGCCAACTTTGGGCTGATATTCGACTATCTTTTAACCATGTCCCAGGACATTTTATAGTCATCTGAGACATCACTTTAGGGGGATTTTTGGAGATACTTTAAGGCTATTTTAAGGGTCATTTTTAAACATGATTTAAATTGATTAGAGCATTAATTGGGACAAGCATTTAATTTTAATCTTGGGGGAAAATTTTGAAGAATAATAAGGAATATTTCAATTAAATTTACTGGATTGTCATTTCTTTTCTTTTATTTCGTTCATTCACTCCTCGGGTTCGTAGAAATTCGGGGCGTGACAAATGATTTTTCAAAAGGTTACATTCGGTTTAATTTTGGTTTATAATTCTATATTTTCCGATTGGGATTTTTGGAATTAAATTCTCAATTGAGTTATCAGTGAGTTAAGAATAATTAAAATACTAGATATGTGCAAGGGATTCCCGATGCCCTACTATTTGTTAAATTGAGTACTTTTTCTGTGAATCACTTTGTTTAATTTTAATTTGCATTTAAAATCACTTTTTATTTTCTTGTGAATCATTTAATATTTTCTTTAGTTTCTTTATTCTTTTTGTTATTCTTTTAATCTATCTCCCTGTGGAATCGACACCCCAAAGCTGCACCACAACTACCGCATTATTCTTTGGGCGTAATCAAATTTTTGCGCCGTTGCCGGGGAGACGGTAGAAGAATCATTAGATAGTTTTTCTTTTCAATAGTTTGTAAAGGCGGTAACTTCATTCCCTCTTTTTACTTGCTGCATTATTATTTTATATTATTTTTTTTTCGTATTTTTTTTGTGTTGCGTTTTTTTTTTAATTTTTATTTATTGTTATCTTACATGCATAATAGGTATAGGGATGCATTAGGTCGATTTGCTTGTAGGTCTGTGTTAGAGTCAGATTCAGAGTCTAATTTTTCTAATTTTTTGTTTGATAATTCTTCTAATTCTGAAAATATGAGTGAACACGAGAATCAACCCACTAGGACCCTTCAAGATTACCTCCACGCTACACACACAGCCACACCATCATGCATCATGTTTCCACCCAATACTTGTCAACTTGATGTTAAAACAGGGGTGATATAGTTACTCCCTACATTTCGTGGTTTGAAAAATGAAAATCCATGTGTGCATATTAGGGAGTTTGAAGAGGCAGTTGCGACTTTCCATAGTCAAAATGCAACAGATGACATTGCGAAACATAAGTTCTTTCCTTTCTCTTTGAAGGATTGAGCTAAGAGTTGGCTATACTCACCGAGACCACGATCGATTGGATTGTGGAATGAGATGACTCAGGTCTTATTTACTAAATACTTTCCCCAACATAAGACCAATGTTTTAAAAAGACAAATCTCCACCTTTACACAAAAGGACAGTGAGACTTTGTATTAGTCTTGGGAGAGATTTAAGGAATTATTGAGTGTGTGCCCTCACCATGGGTATGAGAGTTGGCGTCTAGTGAGTTACTTCTATGAGGGACTTACATCTAGAGAGCGCTAATTTGTAGAGATGATGTGTAATGGTGAATTTTTGCAGAAAGATCCTGATGAGGCCATAGAGTACCTCAATGAGCTTGTTGAAAAAGCTCACACTTGGACAGGACCTAGTGCTCTTGAGAGCACAAATAGGTCACGACATACAAGGAACCAAAATGGTGGTGGAATTTACCATCTCAAGGAAGAGGACAACTTGAAGGCTAAAGTGGAGATACTCACTAGGGAGTTAGAGGTGTTAAAGGCTAGGGACTTAAAGCCAACACACTTGGCTAATCATGTAGAGTCTTTTGGACCATGTTTGGTGTGTGGCAGGGTAGATCACCTCGCCCAAGATTGTCCCACATTAGCTGAGATGAGAGGGATGTATGAGGAATAATGTAATACCTTAGGTGTTTATAAGAAGCCTTTCACACCCTTCTCTGAGATGTACAATCCAGGGTAGCGCAATCACCCAAATTTTAGTTGGAAGTCTGAAAACCAGCCACCTGCACAGCCCCCTAGATCATACCTTGCACCATATCGTGCACCTTCATCTTCTAGGAATTCTTTAGAAGACACTTTGCATGCTTTTATTAAGGCACAAGGTAAGACTAATAAGAAGTTTGAATCTTTGATTACGTAGGTTGTGGAAAAAACAAGGAGATAAAAAGCCAAGTGCCCAAATTGATGAGCTCTTTGAGTGTGAATGAGCGAGGTAGATTCCCTTCCCAAGCTCAGTCCACACCCTATGGTCAACACATGGTGTAAGAGAATTTGAAGGATACGAATGCCATTATGACTCGAAGTGGTAAGTTATTACACATCCCAACGATGGACAAATCGGGGGATGTGGAAAATGATCAAGATAATAGTAATGCCGAGCTGCCCAAAGACCCAAAGGTGACAAAGAGCCTTGTTAAGGTACCATTCCCACAAGCTTTAAAATCAGGCAAGCAAACTTTGGATCCTAACAATGAAATCCTAGAGAATCTCAGGCAGTTAAAAATCAATCTTCCTCTTTTGCATGTCATTAAACAAGTTCCTACTTATGCAAAAGTTCTTAAAGATTTGTGTATAGTTAAAAGGAAGCACAATGTGAAGAAGACAACATTCTTGACAGAGCAAGTTAGTGCTCTAATTGAGCAGAGGATTCCTCCCAAGTACAAGGATCCTGGTTGTCCAACCATTGCCTGCAGCATTGGAAATCATGAGTTTGGGCAAGCTTTGCTTGATTTAGGAGCTAGTGTGAATTTAATGCCTTATTCTATTTATTTGCAGATAGGGTTAGGAGAAATCAAACCAACTTCTGTGGTATTGCAATTAGCTGACCGTTCAGTCAAAGCGCCACAGGGTGTGGTAGAGGATGTTCTTATTCAAATTGATAAATTTTATTATCCTGTTGATTTCCTAATCCTTGACACCAGCTCTGTTGTTGACTCTACTTCAAAAAGTCCTTTGGTTTTAGGTAGGCCTTTCCTTGCCACTGCTAATGCTCTTATTAATTTTAGGAATGGGCTCATGAAGCTGTCTTTTGGAAACATGACTCTCAAGGTGAATACCTTCCACATTGCAAAACAGCTAGAAGAGGAGGACGAGTGCTACCAAACGTACATGATTGATTCACTCATGGATAGGGGAGTTCCTGCAACTCATGATTTTGATCCCTTGAGCATTTTCTTGTTGATTATGAGTTTGATTATATTACTGATTCATCTGATGTGGTTGATATTTGTGTTATTTTTTACAGAACTCAGGATTATGGAGCACGGACATGGCAACCGAAGTTTGAGAAGTTGCCTAAAAAAAGTGAAGAGCAGATTCCTTCAAGTGTGGAAGCACCCAAAGTTGAATTGAAGCCTTTGCCTAAGGGTTTAAAGCATGCCTTCCTTGGTCCAGATGATACTTTTCCTATTATTGTCTCATCTGAATTGTCTGAGTCTCAAGGTGAGAAATTAATTCAGACCCTATGTAAGCATAGGTCATCCATAGGTTAGAGCATTGCTGATATAAAAGGTGTTAGTCCCCTGCTTTGTTCTCATAAAATCAATTTGGAGGAAGAAACTAGCCCTCGTAGAGACCCCCGACGTAGGCTTAATCTCACTATGAAAAAAGTGGTGAAAAATGAAGTGTTCAAACTATTAGATGCAGGAATCATATATCCTATTACTGATAGTAAATGGGTTAGTCCTACACTGGTTGTCCCTAAAAAGTCAGGTGTTACTGTGGTGAAAAATGATCTAGGAGAGTTAGTCCCTACAAAACTTGTGACTGGATGGTGGATGTGCATTGATTATAGAAAATTAAATGCTGCCACCCGGAAAGACCATTTTCCTCTCTCTTTTATTGATCAAATTCTTGAGCGTGTGGCTGGTCATCCTTTTTATTGTTTCTTGGATGGTTATTCTAGTTATTACCAAATTGAAATTGCCTTAGAAGAATAGGATAAAACCGCTTTCACTTGTCTTTTTGGTACTTATGCTTTTCGGAGAATGCCATTTGGATTGTGTAATGCACCTGCTACTTTTCAACGTTGCATGATGAGTATTTTTAGTGATATGGTTGAAAATTACATGGAAGTTTTTATTGATGACATGACTGTTTTTGGATCTTCGTTTGATGCATGCCTATTGAATTTAGAGAAAATGTTGACTCATGATGAGGAGAATGAATTGGTTTTGAATTGGAAAAAATGCCACTTTATGGTACCTTCAGGTATTGTCTTAGGGCATATTATTTTTTATAGGGGAATAGAAGTTTATCAATCTAAGATTGAATTAATCTCTAAATTACCTACACCTAGGACAGTAAAGGATGTGAGATCCTTTCTTGGTCATGCGAGCTTTTATAGGAGGTTCATACAAAATTTTTCCACCATATCTAGACCATTATGTGACCTCCTAGCTAAAGATGCCCCATTTGAGTGGACACAAGCTTGTCAAGAGGCCTTTAAAATGCTAATTGGCAAGCTTACCTCAGCACCCATAATGCAGCCACTTGATTGGACTTTGCCTTTTGAGATTATGTGTGATGCCAGTGATTATGCTGTAGGTGCTATTCTTGGACAGCGAAGGGAGGGGAAGCTCTTTGTCATTTATTATGCTAGTAGAACTTTAAATAGTGCTAAGATAAATTGCTCTACTACTGAAAAAGAGTTGCAAGCTGTAGTATTTGATTTGGATAATTTTCGTGCTTATTTAATTGGTTCTCCTATTCTTATTTTCACAGATCATGCAGCTCTTAAGTACCTTCTCACAAAGAAGGATGCTAAGACGCGACTAATACGGTAGATTTTACTTTTGTAGGAATTTGACATCGCCATTAAAGACAAGAAAGGAGTGGAGAACGTCGTGACTGACCATTTCTCGAGGCTCACATTTGAGGACACCTCTGACCACCTACCAATCAGGGATGATTTTCTCGATGAGCATGTACTTTCTATTACTTCTCTACTATGGTTTGCTCGTATTGTGAATTATTTAGTTACAGGTGAGATACCGATGGATTAGAGCGCTTAGGATAAGAGGAAGTTCATGACTGAAGTACGTAATTTCTATTGGGATGACCCTTTTCTTTTCAAATACTACCCTGACCAGATTTTAAGGCGTTGCATCCCTGATGAAGAGATTGCTAGTGTCTTAGAATTTTGTCACTCCCAAGCTTGTGGGGGCCACTTTTCAATGAAGAAAACCACAAAAATTCTGTAGTGTGGCTTTTATTGGCTTACCTTGTTTAAGGATGCCAACATCTATTGTCGCTTATGTGAAAAGTGTTAAAAGTTAGGAGTTATGTCCCATCGTAATATGATGCCCTTAAACCCAATTTTAGTGATTGAAATTTTTGATTGTTGGGGCATTGATTTCATGGGACCATTTCCTCCTTCCTTTGGATATCAATATATTATTGTGGAAGTAGATTATGTATCAAAATGGGTAGAGACAGCAGCTTGCAGGAGTAATGATAATAAGACAGTTATTAAATTTCTCAAAGAGAATGTGTTGTCTTAGTTTGGTACACCACGTGCTATCATTAGTGACCGAGGCACACATTTTTGCAACCGTTCTTTTGAGGCTTTGATGAAAAAATATGGTGTGGTACATAAAATCTCTACTGCCTATCAACCCCAGACAAGTGGACAGGTAGAACTTGCAAACAGGGAAATTAAGTAAATTTTAGAAAAAATGATTAACCCGGATCGCAAAGATTGGTCTTTGAGACTAGTTGATGCACTTTGGGCCTATCGTATAGCTTTCAAAACTCCCTTAGGCATGTCACCTTATAGGCTTGTTTTTGGAAAGCATTGCCACTCACCTGTGCAGCTCGAGCATCGAGCTTATTGGGCCATCAAGCATTTCAATTTTGACATGGGAGAAGCAGGTAAGCTAAGAAAATTGTAATTGACCAAGTTAAAGGAATTGAGAAATGATGCTTATGAGAACTTTAGAATCTATAAGGCTAAAATGAAAGTGTTTCATGATAACAATATTTTGAGAAAAACATTTAAGCCTAATGATCGAGTGTTCTTATATGATTCTAGACTCTAAAAGCACCTAAGAAAACTCAGGTCTAGGTAGACAGGCCCCTTTATAATAAAGAATGTTTTTGAAAATGGGATAGTAAAAATAGAGGATCCTAAGGATGATCGAGTTTTTAAAATAAATGGTCGGCGCCTTAAAATTTTAATTGATAGGCAAGTTTCGGAAGTGGAAGACATTCCACTTATGGACTCGGTCTATCAACCTTGATCACGCCATGCAGGTATCTTTTCTTTCTTTATTTTGTTTTGTTTTTTTTCTCTTTTATTTTCATTCTTTTTCTTTTTGTTTGTTGTTGTTTTCTTTGTTTTATTGGCAGGTTAATTTCATTCTATCAGTTCAGGTTGCCATTTTGGGTGCTTAGTAAGCTGCCCACGTCGACCATCAGATGTATTCTCCCCTTTCTAGTACCCTTCATTCAATTTTGATTGTTAAACATTGAGGATAATGTTTCATTTAAGTTGGGAGGTGGTGGTGCAAATTCAACATTTAAAATGTTGTGGCATATTTTCATGTGTCAAATTTTTTTTTAAAAAAAATTTGCATCACACGTGCATCTTTTTCACATGAGTACTTATTCTCATTCATAGTCATCTTCGTGAATTCACTGAATCCACCATAATCATTCTGTTGAGGCATTCATAGAACTTTTAATGCACTTCTCCAAACTTTGTAGTAAGATGGTGGTTTGACACATGCAGCTAGAGAACTCTTTTGCTAAGTATTCATGTGAGTTTTGAAGAGAATTGAGAGCCTACAAATGTAGAAAATTGTGATAAGCGTTCATTGATCTATTGAATTGGGCACTTCTTTTGAGAATATCATTACATGATTGGTGGTATGACGGCTGATATACTTGGGATATGACGAAGGTCAACTTAGGATTAACGTTTGAGCCTTTCAAACTAGCCCTTCTCTTCATAGACCTTAGTAGCCAACTTTGAGCCAACAAACACATATAGTTTTTTTTTTCTTTTCATGTGCCCACATCATCCATACCGCTCTACAGTGGAGTATAGCCTATACCCTGATTTTCCTACCCTTGTTGCTTCCAAGTGTGTACTGGGTGTGGAATTTGCATTTCTTTTCTTTTATGTTAAATTGAAAAAAGAAGAAAAATAAAAAGAAAAGAGTACAAGTGTAAAGTGAAAATATGAGTGAGCATCAAATTCAATACCAAAGAGAGAGAGAGAGAGAGAGAGAGAGAGAGAGAGAGGAGAAAGAAGAAGGAGAAGTATTGTTATTCAGTGATTTGAAAAGTGAAGAGTACATCAAGTGAGAAGTTTGGTTTGCTATGATTTTTAATAAAATTCTCTTAGTATGTACTTGGAAGTTTTTGAATCTTTTTTATCCTTTTCTTCCTATAGCCCCTAACTTGAGCCACGTTACAACCTTTTTTTTATGTTGATTGTTCTGATCCTAAGTAAACCTGTGGAAAGAGTGGTGGAAGTCTCATTTGTTAGTGCTCCTATCATAAGATCAATGTTTGCTTGTTGCTTGTACATAATTGCCTAATTCTCCATTGTCAAGTCTATAGAGAGAACCCCTATATGAAATACTTTTATACCTGTGAGATATGGAGTTGAACCTTTTGCTTGAGATGTTCTTAATGTTGCATGTGTCATGGTTTGTGGTTAGATGGATATGGTTTGGAGCACACACACACTGTGCGAATTGCTATAAGTGGATTGATTGTTATAGGATTATTGAATTCCTAAAATTGCTTTGATATGCGAATCTGAAAAGTGTGATTAGATGCCTTCTGTGTGTGATCTTCTTTAGTTTCTTTTGCCATTTTTGCATGGAAATTACTAAGGACTAGCAATGAGCAAGTTGGGGGTGCGATGAGTGTGCGAAAGTGCACTCTAAATACCCTATTCTTATATTAAAATGCTAAAATGTGAATAAAAATGTTGGGATATAATTTATGTTATTAAATTTAATTTCTATTTAGAATGAGATATGTTTGAGCATTATTTTATAATATTTTAAATCTCAAATATTGTACTATTTTTTGGTGAGAGATAGTTTGTAATTGTGCTTCACATTTAACATTTTTAGAACTTTACTATTCGGCTTTTATATTTGAATTTATTTTGATGGCAGCCGCATTGCGCTTACTTGAGCCCACACTACTTCAAAGCAACATAATTCAAGACTTATGGCCTACAACCTCACACGTTCACATGGCCCGTGAGCTTCAGTTCAAGCCATCCAGCCAAAACGTGCAAGGAAAGAAAGGAAGAAAAAGACCAAGCGCAAGGCAAAGAAAGAAAAGAAAAAAAAAGAAAAAAAAAACAAAAGTAGGAAAAAAACAAAAGATTGAAAATGCAGCACTGGAGGGTTTGAGTGAGGCGCTGGGGTTAAAAACCAAAGGAAAAAAAGAAAAAAAGAGGGGAGGCTAGTGCGGCGTGGAATGGGCTTAGGCTAGTGCAGTGCGAAAGTTAGAAAGGTGCTGGGGTTTTGAAGAAAGGTGAAAAGTAAAAGAAAAATGAGGGCGGCGGCACTGGAAAGAAAAAAAAGGAGGCTTGTGCGGCGCTGGGTGGTCCTAGCGGCAGAAAGAAAGAGTGAAAAAAATGGTGTGCCACTAGCTGCTTCAGGTTTTCTTTTCCTTGAGATTTATAATGCCCATCGTATGTATGGGTAACTAAATTCTCAAGTAGGGCTAGGGATGAACTTGCGCACTAGATGGTATTTTTAATTTATTTTTGATTCATGTACTTGATTTTCATTTATTAAAATTCTTTGTTTTGTCATTCTCAATTTATTGTTGGTGTTTTCTTCTCTGAATAATCGTAGAGTTTATTCCGTTTATAGATTCAGTCATGCTTTTTCTATTGAATGGATTAGTTCTTTGATTATGTTTGGATCAATTGATTATTTATATTGATTTAATTCTTTGTTGCAATATTGCTTCCCGGGTATATTGTCGCCGTTGGGTTCTCTCATTGTGGATAACAATTTGCATGATTTAAAAGTGATGAATGATTTTTCAAAAGGTTACATTTGGTTTAATTTTGGTTTATAATTCTATATCTTTCGATTGAGATTTTGGAATTAAATTCTCAATTGAGTTATCAGTGAGTTAAGAATAATTAAAATGCCAGATATATGCAAGGGATTCCCGACGCTCTACTGTTCGTTAAGTTGAGTACTTTTTCTATGAATCACTTTGTTTAATTTTAATTTTTATTTAAAATCACTTTTTATTTTCTCGTTAATCATTTAATATTTTCTTTAGTTTCTTTATTTTTTCTGTTATTCTTTTAATCTGTCTCCCTGTGAAATCGGCACCCCAAAGCTGCACGGCAACTACTGCGTTATTCTTTAGGCGTAATCAAGTGTTTGTTGTCATGGGTGGTGGTTGATAGAGGGATTGGCAGAGATGGAGGGGCGTTTGGTTGAAGGCGGTTGAATGTTGGGGTTCGATGATAATGGTTTTGGACATATTGAGAAAGGGATATTATTGTTATTTAGGAAAAAAAATACAGGTGACATGTCATCAAATTGGGCATCAACTCAAAACACAAAAAAAAAACTCAACTATCCTTATGGCAAAAAGATAAAGAAAAAAGAATGTAGGTGAAGTGAAACTATAATTTGGTCTTTTTAAGGGGCTTACCACTAATTAACCCTATAAATAAAGTAGATGAAAGAGTGAAGAGTCTTTCTTATCTTCCCGCAAGATGAAATGTTTTGAGGTTAAGATATTTTGATTGATACGCCATACAAGCTTGAATAATATAATTTATTATTCATGATTATTATGCCTTTTACGTGCTCATGATTCATATATGTCCTATTAGAAATTCTTACATTGGATTGGCATTATCTAAATGGATCCAGGGAGTGTGTTACCCACCTTTTTTTTTAAAAAAAAATTCCTTTTAAGTATTGTATAGTGATTTGACCCCTATGGTATGAAAAATAACATTGACTTCCTCTTTATTGTAATGTCTATAACAAAAACCTTTTCTCTGTTAGTTAACAGTTAATTGATCTAACGAAAGATTACAGTACTATCATAAATATTTCTTTAATTACCAATTTTTACCTTAACAAAGTTTAAGAATAAAAAATATGATTTTTTTCTCTCTTTTCTTTTTCTATCTCCTCTCTATGCATTAACATGCATGGTTGTTGGAAGAAAACAATGAATATCAGAGGCATTATCATCTGATATACCATAAAATAACATACCAATTCAAGCATGATACGTGTGTGAACAAAGCACTAGCGTACACAAACTAAGAAAGGCTCTTCTATCTAGAACAGACAGGCACACAAGGTTCAGAGCTTCGTTGTTTGGAATGGCATAGGATCTTTAGCCTCCTCCATAGCAGGAAATACGGAGTATGTACCTAGAGGGGTCCCGAGGTGATCACCACCTTACATGCCCTACCGACCTCGAAATAAGGAAACAGAGTTTAACATAGCAACTACTATTCTCGGATATCTTCAAATCCCTACTTTTACGGCTCTAAATCTTAATCAACTTAGGAAATCTACAGCCTGTAAATAAAACCTTAAGGTGTGCTTTTAAATTATAGTCATTCAATTATAGTATTTTTTTTTACTAACTTTATCATCGGAGTAGCTACTATCGGAGCCTACCTAGTGGCCCTCTAATTTTTGAGTTCTTGACAAGTGACAAAGAAAGGAAGCCCCGCTGATTAAAAAGTGCAACATCAATTTGGCGCTGTCTATGAGAACAAAAATTATTTCTGCTAACTTTATTCTTCGAAAGCAACAGCTCTTTTGTATTTTTCATCTAAAAAGGCAATGGCTCCCAATCTTCATCCTAGGAAGAGTTCTCAAAACTCTCAAAATCAGCCTCCCGTAGGAAGAGGAAGGGGGCAAACACCCAGTCACCTATAATAGCAACTCGATCGGATTCAACGGCAATCCGACCAGATGCAAGAACAGCTCGTTGCCATGTCTGAAACTCTAGCTTCGTTGGCCTAGAGTCAACGGAGAAATATCCCTCATCCTCTTCCTACCAATGTTGCTAATAAAGGGGCTCAACCTTCCGCCACCACCATAGGCAGAGGAACTCCCAACGAGGACATCCCCAACGTGCAGTCGGTACACTCCCATGGTACCACTCACATAGGGGCCGACCCCTAAACATCAACTGCTATAGGCAGAGGGATGCCTGGTTTTCACCCCGCTGTCCACTATCAAAGCAAAACGAGGATCCCAAATCCAACAACCTCGAGGGCCGATCAAGTGCCACAAGAGTTCCAGCTTCCACAAGTGCCGGCTCCCCTAGTCCAAGAAGGGTAACGTCCTCTTGCCACTATTAGACAAACTCATCCCCTGAATATAGTGGTTGAGGCTAGAAGACAAGGCCAACAATGGGTCCCAAATCCACAACCAATTCTACCTTGAGTTCCTCAAAGGACGGATGAGATAGCAGACTCTATGAAAAAAAATTGTCTTTACTAGAAGGACCCACGCCCCTCTAGAGCAAGATGAATTGGTAAAGCTACTAGGGAGGTTCGCCACGCCATTTACCTCTTCCATAATGGCAGAAGAATGACCAAAGAAGTTTGTCGTCGCGAAATTCACCCTTTACGACAGGTCTGAGGACCCTGGAGACCATCTCTCTCATTATCAGCATTCAATGGCTCTACATGGGGCTACTGATGCCTTTATGTGTCGAACCTTCATGACAAGTCTCAAAGGTACTGCTCTGACGTGGTTCCACAACCTCCCTAAAGAATTGATCACTAATTTCTATGAGCTCCATAGGCAATTCCTTGATTGATTCCCAACCTACAGAAAGCTAAGGAAGGGACTAGAGTTCTTGTTAACTGTAAAAGAAAGTAGAAGAGGAGTTACTTCGGGAGTACATTATTCATTTTAATACTGAGCTCACAAAGATAACGAACTGCAGTGTGAGCTTCCTAGTAGCAACTCTTACTTCTGGCCTAGTGCCTTGGTGCTTCCAAGATTCTTTGACAAAGAATCCTCCCATCGACATGGCAGCACTCATGGAGTGGGCATGAAAATATATAAACTTAGAGGATACAAAGATGTCCTTCCAAAAGGCAAAAGAGCAGGCTCATAAGGATGATCACATCTAGAAGAGGGACACCAGTGCAACTAGGAAAAGGGTCAAGAGCCCCGACAAGAGGGTGGCATCCAAAACCCAGAACAATCCTAATTCTAGAAGGTACGAAACTTTTACCCCTCTTAATGCCTCTTTCACTCAAATACTCTAGCAGATACAGACCTGGGATTAAAAAGCAATCCCGATACTAAAGATCAAAATAAGTACTACGACTTTCACAAGGAGCATGGACACACCACTAATGAATGCAGAGCTCTCAAGTAGAAGATTGAACATCTCATTAGAAGAGGGCGGTTGTAGAAGTTCGTCTAACAGGACGGGAGGCAAAACCCCCGTAACGCAAGACCACAACAAAGAAGGCAAGCACAAAGGCCTAAGCAGAGAGAGGCTCAAAACAAGCAACTGTGCCAAAATAATCAAGTCATCTTTGTCTTCTATGCTGAAAACACGATGACGGGAATGCCAACCAAGCTAGAAAATGGTATGCTCGGGAGACAAGGGCAGAGCCACACATCTTCCAGATCTTAGCCATTGAAAAAAGGCTAAAGTCAAGACCGTAAATCCAATTCTCAGAATTGGATCTTGCTAAAGTACACTGTCCTCATAGTGATGCCCTCGTCATTTCACTCAAAATTGCCAATTTTGAGATCAGAATGCTAGTGGATACAAAAGCTCCACCAACGTGCTATTCTACAAAACTTTCAAGCACATAAAGCTCAACCTCAATGACATTAAGGGCACCACCATTGTAATAGCAGGATTCGATGGGAACCTCAGCACCCTACTGGGCAAAATAGACCTCCGAACACAACGGGAAAAAGGGACGGTCAAAGGACATTGATCTCTGATTACATGGTCCTAGACTCTAAGTCTCCCTATAATGTCATCATTGGGAGGCCTTGGCTCCATCAGATGGGAACGGTCGCCTCGACCCTCTATCAGTGCTTGAAGTATGTTCAGAATGACAAGGTCTTCTCCATCAAGGGCGGTCAGCCAACCACCTGGGAATCTTATGCTCTCGCACTGAAGGAAAAAACCCCCAAATAGCAATCACAGCACCTTCGTAAAGGAGGAAGTCTTGCACTTTTCGACCTTCATGAGACAAAGGAGTGCTCTTTAGAGATCGACGAGCCATTAAGCCCTAGGGGAAAGGATAGCATGGCCAAACCGATAGAGGAGCTTATCAAGGTACTTGTCAGTTCTGAAGGGGGAGAACAATATTTACAGATTGGCTCAGATCTATATATCCCCCTCTTAGCAACAGAAAATTGTTTAATTCCTAAAAAGTAACCTATCAGTATTCGCTTGGGAGACCAAAGATGTGGAAGGGATAGATCCTAACCTCATCTCTCATAAGCTAATGACGGACCTAGATCATCCTTTAGTGAGACAAAAGAGAAGGACATTCACCCTTGAGCGCCACAAGATTGTCAACGAAGAGGTCCAGAGGTTGCTGAATGCTGTAATGATAAAAGAGGTATTCTATCCAAAATGGCTCGCCAACATAGTCCTTGCTAAAAAGAAGAATGGTAAATGGAGGGTCTACATTGACAACACCGACCTCAACAAAGCCTGTCCTAAAGACAGCTTCCCTCTCCTTAGGATTGTTTAACTAGTTGATGCAACTGCAAAACATGAGCTTATGAGTTTCGTGGATGCCTACTCTAGATACAATCAAATTCAGATGTATCCTCCAGACCAAGAGAAGACTACGTTCATATTTGAACGAGCTCTTTATTGTTATAGAGTGATGTCGTTCAGTCTGAAGAATGCTAGGGCCATGTACCAACGTTTGGTAAACAAGATGTTTGGCTCCCAAATTGGAGACACAATGGAGGTTTACATTGATGACATGCTAGTTAAGAGCATTTAGAAAAGTGACCACATCTAGCACTCGAGGCAAACATTTAACATCTTGAGGCAACACAAGATGAAGTTGAAGCCCTTAAACCCAATTTTCTGAACGTGAATTGATACCCCATAGGAAGAGGATCACGACCTATCAAAAATTATTTAAAAATCATCAAGAAATGAGGTGGTATGATAAAGTTATAGGTGAGACAATAATGGAGTTCAATTGAACTCCATGGTTAGATTCAAAACCTCAAACCAATGCCAAAACGTTTTCTTGGCTCCCAAAAGAAGAATATAACTTAAAATAGATAACAAAATGACCTTAAAACTGACAAAAATGGAAGGAAAAGTTCTAGGATTTCAAAAGAACAATGGCTGTTGTGATGGGGAAGACGACACTGTTCGGGTTGGGTCATGGGCTGGATCACGGGTCGGGTCCTGACCCACTGTTTTAAAATGGGTTTGGTTTAAAAATCAGAACAACGTCGTTTTGATTTAAAAAGGATAAAAAATAAAAAGGGATTAGGGTTCACGTCAGCGTGACACAATGGACCAGCTAAACCGGTTGGTTCAGCACAGTTTGGGCCGGTTCACTTAAAAATCAAAATAAACCCATTGGTTTTATTTAATTAGTTTTCAAAATTATATTTTGGCCCCCACAAGATTTTAAAATTATAATTGGACCCCCAGGACCTTCTATTAATTAGAAAATGACCCCAACAATTATGAAAAATTTCACTGAGGCCCAACAGTAAGTAATTTAATAATATTTAAATAGAAAAAATTACTAAAATGCCCCAAGGCTAAAAAAAAACCAAACGAAGTCTAATTAAAATAAATGAATACTGTATTTTGACTATTTCGAGCATTCTGGACCAATGGAAGGGTCTGTTTTACGAGATGAGACTTCAAAAAATTAAGATACGTAAAAGTATAAATTATCATTATACCCCTAATGATACCCGGGGCCAATTGAATATAAACGGTACTCCATTTTGACTATTTTGGATAATCCGGACTCAGCGGTAGAGTCCATTTTAGTAAATGACGTACCAAAAAATATGACATGTAAAAACATAAAATTACAAAAATGCCGTAGGCTTAAAATAAACTATAGATATGCAAATTTAGATCTAGAAAAGTCTAAACCAATTATCTTTGACACTTTGAACCTAACGGTGACATCTTTTAAAAGAAAATAAGACCAGGTAACAAACTAAAGAATGACCAACGCATCCTTAAGACTTAATAATGCTACGGGAAGAGGGTATTTGGCATAGGAAGAGCTCTAAAATTAATGGTAGAATTGTGTGATACTTTAAAAGGTAACAAGATCTTGAATTGTGATTATAGGGACCCTCGTTAATGAAGAATTTTTGGAGTTAAGCTTTTGGGATTTCAAGTGAGTTTTTCATACCATATTGAGGTCGATTTTCATTATAAATATAAATATCGACTCTTTTATGACTTTGATATCTAATGCCTTGTGAGTATTTTCATGTCATACTTGAGGTGGATTTTTGTTAACATATACACATTTAACTCTTTTATGACCTTGATAATAGACATGCTTAATTTGTTATCGTTTTGAATGACTTATCGATGTATATTGCCTTACAGCCTTTGATAATAGATATATTGTGTCCAATGCTTATTTTAAACGATTCATTGATACCTATGTTTTCTTCCTTTGAGTTAGGAAAATGTTTTGTAAGATACTCATGACACTATACAGTTTTATTACCGATTTCTAAACTGTTTTAACTAAAGATTAAATATGGAACTCTCATTTTAATAATGGAGTTGGTTATTAAGGTTATTGATTTTGGATATGATTTTAACAGTTTGAATACACCACCCTTCTATGATTGGTCACTCTTGAAAAGATTGTGACTTTATTGAACCCTGCCACGGGGTATATTGGTGGCATTATTTAATATTGATCTCAGTCAGCAAGGTTCTAATTTGCTGGCCATTGAACCCTGCCCACGGGGTATATTAGTGGTACTATTGAATATTAGTCTCAGTTAGCGAGGTTCTAATTTGCTGGCCATAGAAGAGAAATTTTAATGATTTGAGCCTTATGAATATCGAATATGAACTATGATTGAATCATGATGTTGATTTGACTATGACTATTGATATTAAAAATGACTTTGAATCATGTTTAAATTACAATACTAATCATCATTATCAAACTATGTTATTGAATCATCATTATGATTGTGCTATGTTACCGATTATTGATTTTCGACCATGATTGAACTGAGATTTATTGAAAATGACTTTGATACTAGTTTCTGATCTGTTATACTTTGATAAGATGTATTCTAATTCCATATGAGTATAGACATTTTAGAATGTACTACCTAGTAGTTTTGAAACCCTTGGCATGTTATGAAATACTCACTGAGCTGTCGAGCTCATTATAGATATTTACCATATTTTTAGGTAAGGAGTAGATAAACTTGCTTTCAAGTGATGTAGGATAAATGCTTAAGAGATGAAACGAGTTCTTTTTGATGAGTTCTTGACTGAAGATAGACTAGACATTTTTGGATTTTGGGTATTAAAGTTGTGTAATGTTATGATGCTCTCGACTTGGAAGCTATGATCTTTAGTGATGATATTTTAAATTGAGTGATTAAGTTGTGTAGCTTATTTTATGGATGTGAAAAGAGAAAAAAATTTATTCCGCTGCATAAATGGTAATTAGAATGGTATTGTGATCATTGAAAAAGGCCTCGGTGGCCGATCACGAATCCCTAATCTGCATAGGCTGAGTTCCGGGTCGTGACAGCGTGGTATCAGAGAAATGGTTAAATGGTCTTTGGGAAAGACCGAAATGGGGTGGAACTTGATGTCTCTTGGGTGATTAGGACGATCAAATGGTCAAAAAGAATTTGGGAGACATTGAAATGGGGAGATTTTTATCAAAACCTTAGGGTATGTATTTCCTAAAAAATAGAAATAGTATTGAGTTAGATATTTGATGGCTCCTGATGATTAGGTGATGGAGTGATGGTGGAAAGTGATTTTTGAAACACTCTTAGAGTCGATTAGATTAAACATTGCTGATGACTTAGGAGTGAAAACATAGATTGAATGAGATTGAAATCTATGATTGAATATGCTCTATGAATATGCAATTTAATGATATAAATTTGCATGAAAATTAATGGTTACATGGTTAAGGGATTCCGGATATCTTGTTTTGTGGTCATAGGTGAAACGGGAGGATGGCAAATAGGGCAAGGCCTGGGATCAGCGCGAACCATGAAAAAGATGTTAGAGACGATCCTGGCAGAATGGATCGAATGCTAAAAGAATTAATCCGTGAGATAAGGCAACAGAACAGGGAAAATGGAAGGAACAATGTAAACCAAACAAGCTTGGTAGAATGATTCATGCAACTTCAGCCACCTACATTTGCTGGAGCTCCTAAAGTAGATGAAGCTGAAACTTGGATAATGGAGGACATATTTGAGGTGATGGACTGTCCTGGGGATAAAAGGGTCACTTTTGTTGCTTTTAGGCTATAAGGAGAAGCAAAGCGTTGGTGGAACTTAGTGAAAAGAAATTACACAACGGGAGTTCCGTTCTTGGCTTGGAGGAGGTTCACGAAATTGTTGGATGAGAAGTATTTTCCAAAGAGTGTCTGTGAAGGAAAAAAAGTGAAGCTCATTGAACTGAAGCAAGAAAACATGACAGTGACTGCATACGAAGCTAGATTCATTGAGCTAGCCCTTTTTGCTCCAGATATGATAGAGATTGAGCATGATAAGGCGAAGAAATTTGAGCAGGGACTGAAAATGACCATTCATGACCGCATTTCACTGTTCTAGTCTGAGTCATATTCTGAAATAGTAAACATGGCCCTAATTGCAGAAAAGAAAAATGAAGAACATGTGATAGCCCAGAACCAAAGAAAAAGGGCTTACACTGCTAAAAAAATGGGAGAAGGTTCAAGTAAAAGAATTGGGGAGAATTCAAACAAGAAACGTGAAATTTTAAAGAGGCAGGCAAAGGAGCCGGATCAAGACAAGCCAAACAAGTGTCAGTGATGTAGAGGTCTCCACAGATATGACCAATGTCGGTGGAACATGGGAGCTTGCTTCGAATGTGGCGAAAAGGGACACCGAGTGAAGGACTACCCAGAGAAAGCGGGACAACCACGACTCTATCAACTGATCAATAATTGTCCCACCCCTAATAAAAAGACATGAGGTAAGATCATTTTTTTTTTGAATCATTGATTTTTTTTTAGTTACTATGGGATTAATATAGTGGAAAATATACTACACACTTTTAGTTGACACAAGTTTTGAGGACAAAACTCTTTTGAGGGGGAAGGATGTAACACCCTCACCCGTTTATCGAGAAATTAAGTCACTAAGTTGGGTATTATAATTTTTATGAAAAAAATAAAAAGTTACGGGATATTAAATCGGGATATAAAAAAAAAAGGGATTCGAGGGACCCCAAAAACCCCACATCCAAACCGACCATCATTGTTACAGCTTGAGAAATGGGTTGGTTCTCAACTAAACCAAAACATGAATTAAATGCTTGGAAATGAAAGTAGGATCCACGAGGATCACAAAATAGAAGGAATCATTAAGAATGGCCTTAAAACCAGTGAGGTCCGACCTTGAACAATTTGGGGTTCAAAAACAAACTCCTTCCAATAAGGCCTCAAACCCAATTTTCTAAACATGAATTGATACCCCATAGGAAGAGGATCACGGCCTATCAAAAATCATGTAAAATCATCAAGAAACGAGGTGGTACAATAGAGTTATAGGTGAGACAATAATGGAGTTCAACTAAACTCCATGGTTAGATTCAAAACTTCAAACCAATGCCAAAACCTTTTCTTGGCTCCCTAAAGAAGAATAGAACTTAAAACAGAGAACAAGGTGGCCTTAAAACTCATGAAATGGAAGGAATAAATTCTAGGGTTTCGGATGAACAGTGGCCGTCGTGATGGGGAAGACGACACTGATCGGGTCGGGTCATGGGCTGGATCACGGGTCGGGTCCTGACCCACTATTTTAAAATGGGTTTGGTTTAAAAATCAAAACTACGAAAAAAAAGGATAAAAAATAAAAAGGGATTAGGGCTGATGTCAGCGTGACACAATGGACTGGCTGAACCGGTTGGTTCAGCACAGTTAGGGCCAGTTCATTTAAAAATCAAAATAAACCCATTGGTTTTATTTAATTAGTTTTCAAAATTATATTTTGGCCCCCACTAGATTCTGAAATTATAATTGGACCCCTAGGACCTTCTATTAATTAGAAAATGACCCCAACAATTATGAAAAATTTCACTGAGGCCCAACAGTAATTAATTTAATAATATTTAAATAAAAAAATTACTAAAATGCCCCTAGGCTAAAAATAGACCAAACGAAGTCTGATTAAAATAAATGAATACTGTATTTTGACTATTCTGAGCATTCCAGACCCAATGGAAGGGTTTGTTTTACAAGATGAGACTTCAAAAAATTAAGACACGTAAAAGTATAAATTACCATTCTATCCCTAGTGATACCCAAGGCTAATTGAATACAAAAGGTTGTCCATTTTGACTAATTTGGATAATCTGGTCTCAATGATAGAGTCTATTTTAGTAAATGAAGTACCGAAAAATATGACACGTAAAAACATAAAATTACAAAAATGCTCTAGGCTTAAAATAAACTACAGATACACAAATCTAGATCTAGAAAAGTCTAAACCAATTATCTTTGACACTTTAAACCTAACGGTGACATCCTTTAAAGGAAAATAAGACCCAGTAACAAACTAAAGAATGACCAACTTAAGACTTAATAAAGTTACAAGAAGAGGGTAATTGGAATAGGAAGAGCTCTAAAATTAACGGTTGAATTGTGTGATGCTTTAAAAGGTAACAAGATCTTGAATTGTGATTATAGGGACCCTTGTTAAGGAAGAATTTTTGGAGTTAAGCTTTTGGGATTTCAAGTGAGTTTTTCATACCATGTTGAGGTGGATTTTCATTATAGATATAAATATCGACTCATTTACGACTTTGATATCTAATGTCTTAGGAGTATTTTCAAGTCATACTTGAGGTGGCTTTTTTTTTTTTTATACATATAAACATTGAACTCTTTTATGACCTTGATAATAGACATGCTTCATTTGCTATCGTTTTGAATGACTTATCGATGTATATTGCCTTATACCCTTTGATAATAGATATATTGTGTCCAGTGCTTACTTTAAACGATCCATTGATACCTATGTTTTCTTCCTTTGAGTCAGGAAAATGTTTTGTAAGATACTCATGACACTATACAGTTTTATTATCGATTTCTGAACTATTTTAACTAAAGATTAAATATGGAGCTCTCATTCGAATAATTGAGTTAGTTATTGAGGTTATTGATTTTGGATATGATTTTAACGATTTGAATACACCACCCTTCTATGATTGGTCACTCTTTAATAGATTGTGAATTTATAGAACATTGCCACGAGGTATATTGGTGGCATTATTGAATATTGATCTCAGTCAGTGAGGTTCTAATTTGCTGGCCATTGAACCCTGCCCACGTGGTATATTAGTGGTACTATTGAATATTGATCTCAGTCGGCAAGGTTCTAATTTGCTACCCATAAAAGAGAAATTTTAATGATTTAAGCCTTATGAATATCAAATATGAACTATGATTGAATCATGATGTTGATTTGACTATGACTATTGATATTGAAAACGACTTTGAATTATGTTTAAATTACAATACTAATCATCGTTATCAAAGTATGTTATTGAATCATTATTATGATTGTGCTATGTTATCGATTATTGATTTACGACCGTGATTGAACTGAGATTTATTGAAAATGACTTTGATACTAGTTTCTAATCTGTTGTACTTTGATATGATATATTCTAATTTTATATGAGTATAGACATTTTAGAATGTACTACCTAGTAGCTTTGAAACCCTTGGCATGTTATGAAATACTCATTGAGCTGTCGAGCTCATTATAGATATTTACCATATTTTCAAGTAAGGACTAGACAAACTTTCTTTCAAGTGATGCAGGATAAGTGCTTAAGAGATGAAGCGAGTTTTTTTTATGAGTTCTTGACCGAAGATAGACTAGACATTTTTGGATTTTGTGTATTAAAGTTGTGTAATGTTATGATGCTCTCGACTTGGAAGCTATGATCTTTAGTGATGACATTTTAAATCAACTAATTAAGTTGTGTAGTTTATTTTATAGATGTGAAAAGAGAAAAAAAATTTATTTCGTTGCGTAAATGGTAATTAGAATGGTATTATGATCATTAAAAAAGGCCTCAGTGGCCGATCACGAACCCCTAATCTGCATAGGCTGGGTTATGGGTCGTGACAACATCTGCTCAGAAACTCAAGCAGTATTTTCAGGCACATCCTATAATAATCCCTACATCCTACCCTCTGAAATCGATCCTACACAAGCCTGAAGTTTCAGGACGATTGATCAAGTGGTCAGTGGAGTTGGGAGAATTTGACATATCTTATATACCACGGACCTCTATCAAAGGGCAAGCACTAGAAGACTTTGTAGTAGAGTTCACTTCAGTGCTACATGTTAAAACGCAAACCACTACAAACACTACAATATGGCAACTCTATAGAGACGGGTCATCCACCAACAATGGCTCAAGAGTGGGCATAATACTTCAGTCCTCCAATGGAATCATAATTGAGAAAGCAATTAGCTTAGGGTTTAGAGCCTCCAATAACGTGGTCAAATATAAAGCACTTATCTTAAGGATGAAGCTGGCATTGGAATGCGAAGCTCTGAATCTCGAAGCATTTTTTAACTCTCAACTTATGGTAAGCCAAGTTTTGGGAGAATTTTCCACCAAGGATAACAGAATGATCAGATATTCAGAGTTGGCGGAATCATTAAAACTTTCTTTCTACAAATTTACCATTTAGAAGATCAAAAGAAGCCAAAATTCCAAGGCTGATAATTTGGCAAATATGGCTTCTCACCTCAAGTCAGAAAGGGATTCAATGGTAAGAATCTCTTACCAATCAAAGCCGAGCATCGAGAAAATATAGTCCTTTCAAGTTTTAGGGCAAACTCAAAACTGGAGGACTCTCATCATCTACTATATAGAGGAAGGATTGCTCCTAGAGGACAAAAATCAAGCTAGGAGGATTTGGATTAGGGCTGTTCGGTATCTAATCCTAAATGGAAAGTTATATCGAAGATCTTACACACAACCCCTTATGCGGTGCTTATCTCTAGAAGATTCCCACTGTGTCCTAGCTGAGACACATGAAATGATCTATGGCAACCACAATAGCGGCAAGACCATAGCCTACCGAGCTCTGACTCAGGGTTACTACTGGCCTAGCATGTTGAAATAAGCAAAGGAATATGTCTAGAGGTGTGACAAATGCCAACAATTTGCTTTATACCAATACCAACCTCATCATAAGCTCATTCCTATCGCTAGTCCTTAGCCCTTTACTCAATGGGGGATAGACATTGTGGGACCACTGCCAAAAGCCCCTCAAAATAAGAAATTTCTATTGGTTGCCATTGACTACTTCTCCAAATGGATAGAGGTTGGACCACTAAGTCACATCATAGAGATGGGGGTAAAAAGCTTCACGTGGAAGAATATAATCTACAAGTTTGGTATACCCCGCGTCATCATTTCAGACAATGTGTCACGACCCCCGAAACCCGTCCCATGCGGATTAAGGGATTCACGACTGCCCGTTCCTTCGGCCCGTGGGCCGTCGGGCGAACTCAGGAGCGGTGGTGCCGAACGGTTGTGCGATAGGGCTAGGATTGGCAATTGCGGAAGCGTGAAAACTTTTTCTTTTACTTTTCGCACGCCCGTCCAGTACTGCCGCTTCTTCTTGTTCTGAGCGATAAACAAATAACATACATTCAGAACATATTAAAAATTTAAGTTATACATATTACACATTTGTTTGCCCCTCGGGGCTTAAGTACATAATTGTCCAAAATTAC
Source organism: Nyssa sinensis (assembly GCA_008638375.1). Taxonomy (NCBI): domain Eukaryota; kingdom Viridiplantae; phylum Streptophyta; class Magnoliopsida; order Cornales; family Nyssaceae; genus Nyssa; species Nyssa sinensis. The sequence goes on along the minus strand of CM018039.1, from coordinate 28,737,423 downwards.
CACAACGAAAATCTGACCAATTATAGGTCCTAGTACTTTCAAAAGTCGCTTAATCATAACGGAGCTGCCAATCACCAATCCTCAAATTGGGCAAGGCTCCCATCCATCATCATCACCTAAAAAATATTAGGATAATAGGGTGAGCTTCAACAAGCCCAGTGAGTAATTCCAGTGCCTTGTCATGAGTTTTCAACTAGTAGTGGGTTAGTTTAAGAAAGAGTTCATATAAACATACACTACTAATTGTACATATACTTCAGATACAAAACATAAGAAGCTTCAAAACACATAACACGAAGCATTTAAGGCATTCGAGTAAAACAGATATTTCACATATGCAAGAACAAGGAACTTAAAAAAAAACATGTAACACGAAGCATTTGAAAGCATTCGAGTGAGGCATTAAATATGCAGTTAAAACTTGTAATACATACAGAGTGACCAATTTGTGGCCATGAATGTTTGAAACATTTACTTATAAACAGGATGCATGAAATCCTTTTTCTCATGTATGACCCTTGATATTTTAAAAACTAGGCCATTTCTTTTAAAACACTTCTTATTGTAAATGGAGGGTTCGAAAACCTGCTACCATTTTTTATGAAAACATGAAACTTTTGTTCATGAAAACAACATATTTAATCACATTTAGAAAATGGGGGATAAACCTACTACCATTTCTAAATGTGTCATCTTTTCACTTTAGTTAGGTGGAAATCCATTTCGAACAAGATTCTAATCTTACTTCTCGTGGAGATATCTCATGCTTGGAGGACCAGATCCTACTACCAGACATTTTACTCATATGTGAATCCTGAAGGGCTTCACGAACACGTAGTGCTTCTGCACTATTATCTTGCATTACCAGTTCGTAAATAGGAGGTTTGAAAGCATTTCTTTCAAATAGATGCTATTTAAAAGCTTTTAAAGATAACCTCCTAGTGGATGCTTTTCAAAAGCCTTTAAAACTTTAACTTCTTCAATAGATGCTTTTCAAGAGCATCGAAATACATTTTTTCAAATAAATGCTTTACATGTGCATTTGAAATGTGACTTCTTCAGAAAGTGACTTTTATGAGCATTTAATACATGGCTTCTTCAAGAAAATGTTTTTCATGAGCATTAAAAATATGATTTCTTCAAATTTATGCTTTAATATGCGTTTGAAATATGACTTTTCAAATGAATGCTTTTTAGGAGTATTAATGTCACGACCTGGAATCCGGCCTGCGCGGATTTAAGGATCAAGACCGCCGCCTACAGACCCGGGAGTCTGAGGCAAGGCTCATAAGCAACAGTATCGGATGGCGGTGCGGCCTTGATTTGCGGAAGCGTGAAAAACTTTTTCTTTTTCTTTTCTTATTAAAAATCTGTTTAAAACTTTTGCACAACCGTCCAGTACTGCCGCTCTTCATAGCGGTACACATAAATATAAAATCAGAGCATGAAAATAATTCTAAAGTTTTACTTAATATATATCCGTATGCCTCAAGGGCTTAAGTACATATTTGGTTGCCTCTTGGGGCTTAAGTACATAATTGTCCAAAGGTACGACATCAAAATTCAACCAATCATAAGCCCTAATGCTTCTAAAATATTTGCTAATCCTGCAATGAACTTCCTACGCCCTATAATGAACTTCAAACACCTTCTTCATCAAAACTGAACTTGTTTTTTATTACCTGAAAGGGGGACGGATAAAAATCCGGGTAAGCTAATCTAAGCTTGTGAGTAACTCCTGCATTCGTCATGGGGTTTCAATTGGTAGTGGTTTTGCATGTGAGAGTTTATAAAATACTCACCACCAATTGCTCGTATACTTTGAACATAGAGTACATGCACTTTTCATAAAGATAGCTTTGAAACATTTAAAGTATTCAAGCTAAACATACATTCCTTCAAATAGAGTATATGCACTTCAAAACATATAAACATGTATAGGAAAATGGGGGTAGAAACTTGCTTCCATTTTCAAAAGCATTACTTCAAAACACATAAACATGCGTAGTGAAAATGGGGGTAAAAACCTACTTCCATTTTCAAAAGTGTTTGCCATCTTTTCTCTTTGATTAGGTGGAATCTGTTTCAAACTAAACTCCCGTTTACTTTCCGTGGAGATATCTCATTATCTGGGGGATTAGATCCTGCTACCGGGCATTTATTCATAGAAACCCATAAAATCCGTGGTACTTATGCACATTTTATCTTTGCATTTAAAAACATTTAATCCATAATTTCTTCACGTGGATGCATTTATGAGCATTCAAAACATATAGTTCATAATCTCATGATAGGGTATTGAAATACGTGAAACATGTAAATTCAGGATATTTAATAACATTCGAAACCAAAATTTTAGACATGCTGAAGTATATCTCAAAGAACAGTAGTAATTCAGGAAGCATGTCATAACAAAATATTTAAAACGTAATTGTGTAAAGACTGAATTTGATATTTAAAACAGCATTCAAATCCGTGGAATTAAATCTCCACTTCAAATGCAGGGTTACTCACCTTATACTCCAAGATTGGCGTTTACTGCGATGTCTTTCCTTTCCCCTTTGTAGTTCCTAAGAAAAATTCATAAACAATCTATTAACTTCATACGTACCTCAAATATCTCCCATTGATGTCCCTATTTTATGCTTAGATCGTATTAAATCCTAGCTTTTAACCTAAGCGCTATTCTTTTAATGTATACTCTTCTGTTAGCTTCATTAAATTTTAGGGTTACTTTGTTAAACTTCACATACTTACGTGTCACATTTTTCATACTTCATTTCATAGTATGGACTTTACCATTGAGTCCGAAACGTCGAAGAAAGTCAAGTTAGACCCTCTCGGACTTCCATTTAACTTTAGGGGCACTAGGGGTAGTTTGGTCATTTTATACTTAAACGCGTCTTAATTTTTTGGAGTCTCATCTCGTGAAACGGACCATACCGTTGGTCTCAGAGGGCCCAAGATAATAAGAATACACTAATAACTCACCTTCTTTGGACATCGGGCATATTAGGGGCAATTTGGTAATTTATGCTTTTAGGCGTCTTAATTTTTTGGAGTCATATCTCATGAAATAGGCCCCACCGTTGGGTCGAGAACGTCCAAAATAGTTAAAATACACTATGCATTTATTTTATTTGGACTCTGTTTGATCCATTTAATGTCCAAGGGCAAAATAGTAATTTTTCTCATTTAATAAAATAAGAAAATAATTATTTTATTATTTTTTCTAGGGGTGTATTTGCATAATAATTTCAAGAACTGGGCCACAATACAAATCTGTGAAGTCGTTGGGGTCAGTTTGTAGTTTTTTTTTAAAGTTTCAAACTGAACCAAAGGGTTCAGTTCATATGTAAAGGAACCGGACCGGTCCAGTCCGGTTTTAACCGGTTCAGTTACAATGCTGATGTCATAATGACGTCAGCCCTAAGATTTTAAATTAAATTAGTTTAGGTTCAAAATGACGCAGTTCTGTTTAAACGGTTCACCCGTTTTTCAGTCGGGTCGGGGCCCGACCCGATACCCGGCACTGTTCATCGTCCCCAACTCTAGGGTTACTGTAGCCCTAATTTTTAGAAAATTTCCTTTTCATTTTCGTGGCATTTTAGGCACGGTTTCTTACTGTTTTTTATTCTGATCAGTTTCTGCACCTCAAATCTACAATTTAACATCGATTTCAAGCATCGAATCACTCTAACAGGTTCTATTTTTCAAACGATAGTTTGAACCTGCAACTGGTTCTAGGGCCCTCGGTCTAGGTCCAAACTTGGTGAAATCTGTCGTGTCGTGACCTACGGGTCATGGGGTTCAAGTCCCTAGTCTTACATTTTAGTTTGGTCGCGATTTTAGAAGAATTGGGTTTTAAACCGGTAGCTTCATTTCAAAATTCGAGGGCTTGTACTGAGTTCTGGGGTCGTGCAGGTAGGTTTTTGAGATCCCCTTGGGGTCTTTTTTGAGTTCCAATTCTCAGAATCCTATACTGCTAGTGTCGATTCAAACCTGGTGTTCTAAGGTCCATCAATGGAGGTCAGTCTCGGTTCTCATGGTTTTGGGCCATTCCGATACTTCTAACCCTCACAGTATACATAATACAGTTCCTAGAATCCATGTCAATGCATGCATGCAGTCTATACCCTTAGCAATCCATCAAAACAGCCTCAAAATTCAAAAACAAGAAATGAAGAAAATTTGAAATTTACCTCCTAACAGTGACCCTCTCTCTACTATAAGCCGATTCAGAGTTCCCTCGGTCGCTTTAGGTATGCCCAGTGCCTCCTTCACGTACACACAGTGCACACACTCACAGATATAAACACTTTTCTCTTTGAATATCAAGTTTTTCACTATCTCTCTCTCTCTAAAATTTCTCCCAAGGTTCACCAATCTGATTTATATATGTGTATGGCAGTACACAGTTTGCTTAAGTTGATTGTCTTTAAAACCATGGTTTGGGGCTTGCACGAAAGCTAGTTGGTGGATGGGGGTGTAATGAAATCATGTTGTCTCCCCATATATATCTCCATGTATACATATAATAGTGGAGGTTCGGCTGATTGATAGACTGAAGAGAGAGGAGATGAGGTAAGCCAATGATGTGGGATTTGCATGTAAGGCCATTGGCCAATTTAGGAGGTGGCTTTGGCTAATTTGGGTTTAAATAAAAATTGGTTGCATATATAGGCACAAAGATGCCAACATCCCACTTGGTAACTTTTTGGACAACAAGAATCATGCCCACTTGGTCAAGGGTTCAAGTCCCCTTGGCCACACTTTTGGGAATTTTCCATATTTTGGGCTTAGGCCCTGTTTGGTTGGCGCACTTAACTGTTTCGGCTATTTTCTAAATATCTTCTTTTTCGTTGCTTCTTTTTTGACGCGGTTTCTTCCGGTCATTTCCTATTTAGGTTAGCTTCAATCTCCAAGGTCTAGTGTCGGTTATTAATCCCTTGGGATTTTCGTAGTTCGCTAACTCGAGTTTTCTTAGTGTTAGAATAACATCATTTCACCTAATTAATTGGTAATGAGATTCGGACACAACAACCCTCATTTCTTATATGCTTAAATTATTTTATGGGTCTATCATGAGGTTCCCAATTAGCTTCTTAGTTATTCTTTACGTCGGTTCTAATTAATAATTAGCAATTAATTATTAATTAATCACGGTGGGGGTGTTACAATTAACATGTGGTTTCTTCAAAAAGATGTTTTTCCATGAGTATTAAAATATGGTTCCTTAAAAAAAGTGTTTTTCATGAGTATTTTAAAACAAAAATATTTAACAAAGTCGTCAATACTTAGAACACAACGATTTGAACATTTAAGATATGAGCTTCAAAGTATTAAATCACAATGTATAGGAATATTTAAAACATAGCAAAATGAAGGAATTTATTTTTAGAGAGCATTTAATAAAATTTTGCATTTAAGGTAGACATGCTGGAACATATATTTACAGAAGGTCAGTAATATAACAAGCTAACTTGCATGTCACATTCGAGTTTTAAAAAAATAGTAATACTTAAAACAGGAGTTATGTAAATACGGAATTTGAATTTAAAAATACTTCAGGAATTGAACTCGTAATATTGCAAAAATTTTTGAACTTAAACTTCTTCAGAATCCATAGGGATTAAAACCTTCACTTCAAAGTACAGAATCACTCACCTTGTTTTCCTAGGTCAACGCCACTGGTGGGCTTTCCCTTTTCCTTTGTAATTCCTAAAAATTAAATTCATCAAGACTTCAATTAATTCTCCATTCACCTTAAATCATACCAAAATTGATGCTCTTCATTAAATTTCTTCTTGGCGTATCCTAATTTCCTAGGATTGGTCTTACCCCTTTTTACCGGCCTACTCGCGGTAATTAAATAAAGTTTTATCTTTCACGTGACTTATTTTTCAATACTTATTTTGGCATTATAGGCATCACCATTGGATCCAGAATGTCAAAGAAAGTCAATTTAGACCCTCTCAGCTTTTTATTTAGCTTCGGGCATATTAGAGGTAATTTGATAATTTTACACTTTTACGTGTCTTAATTCTTCAGAATCTCGTCTCGCAAAACGGACCCTACCATTGGATTCAAAATGCCTGAAATAGTTAAAATACACTATTAATTTATTTAATTTGGACATTGTATTATTTTACTATTATTAAATTAATAAATTTAATAAATTATATATTATATATTATTTCTATAAAATATTAACATTGGTGCTACATTGGCACAGTGGTAGAAAGTGAGGGGGTTAGGGTTTTAGGCATATGAGGTTAGGGGTTCGAACTAGGGGAGCCGCATTTTTTTCTAATTTATTCAAAGTTGAATGGTGGATAAGGACCCAATCTGTAATATCCCGACCCGGGATATAGCATGTGCACCGGGCTGGACCGGGCTATAAAATGTAATCTCGAATTATAAGCCGTGAAATGACATAAATAAAATTGGATGCGTAATAGACTGTATTGTTTAATTACGATGCATAGGTACGAGAGGCAAACAGTCACGGGTGTCCGGGTGCCGTTGCACCAGAAGCCGAGTTACTGAAAAACGTGCAAGTGAATGTCGACGCATAATTTTTTTAAGTAAATTTAAATGATTATGAATATTATATATATATATATATACGGTTGGATGATATATATATATATATTATAATACATTATAATTAAATGGAAGGAAATAAAATGGAAAGAAGGGAAATCAAATTGGAAGTAGTGAACTGCATGTGGGTCATGTGTGGTGGCAACATGCGGTGCATGTGTGTGTTAGGTGGCAAGGCCACCGACTGAAAATCAGCCAAGAGAAAGCTGTGTGTGAGGTGTTGTTTGTGTGTGTGTGCTGTCACCGCGACTACAGGTGGCAAAAGCCACCGACAAGGGATCGGTTAAAGAGAATGAAGAAAGAGATTGGAAGGGAGATAAAATTGAATCGCAAGAAGCTAGAGAGAGAGAGAACCGATTTAAGCAGTTAAAGGAAATCAGCAACTAAAACAGGTAACCAAATCTTGCTGTGTTGCGTGGGTTCTTCTTGCATGCTATTGTGAATTGGTAGGACTTGAAACAGGGAAGAAAAAAATAAGAAAAACCAGAACTGGGTTACGGCTGGTAATGGTGATTAAAAATAGGTGAAACCAAATCAAGATTTGAACCATAATATGGATAGGAAACGTCTCCAGGGACCCAACGCACTTTGAATCAGCTTAAATGGTCAAGAAATGGCCATTCCGTGGCCAGTTATTCCCTCACCGGTGTAACGCCGAAAACTGGGAATGGGTGCGTGAAACCGGTGATGTTGGAGGTTAAAACGAGTCTTAAAATATTCCTTACAATTTTAGAATTCATTGGGAAGAAAAACAGTAGATTTTGGACGTGAAATCGCTAAGATCCGTAGAGAATTTCACTGCTCCGGCGACTGTGGCCGGAATTCCACCGGAGAAGGTGACCGGATTGTCGAGGGAGCTACCGGGTCAAAACGGGACTGGGTTTGGGTCGGACTGGGTCGGGACCCGACCAAAAATGATTAGGGGCAGTGATGCTATGTCGTTTTGAATGTAAAATTAAAATCAATTGGGCTTGTTTGGTCACGGATATAAGGGATTGGAATTGGGTTGGAGTTGTCCAAACCGTGGATAAGGTGAGAGAATTGGATATCTCAATCCGGTTCTCTGAAGTTAACTGAACCGGTTGGTTCACAGTGGAATGGAACCGGTTTAGGGTTTCTAGTTCTGAACCAACTGGTTCAGACCGCAACTCTGCATAATTACATTTTGACCCCAAAAGATATAGATAATTCCACTAAGGCCCAACAGAGAAATGTTAATTTTACAAAAATACCCCTGACTCAAAAGTGGGTCAAACGATGTCCAAATAGGGCAAATGAATAGTCAATTTTTATTATCTCGGATGCTCTGAGTCCAATGGTGAGGTCCGTTTCACGAGACGGAGTCCCGAAAAGTTACGACTTGTAAAAATGACCAAAATACCCCTGCTTCATAGGTGAGTCAAATGGACTCCGATTGAATTAAATAATTAGTGAATTTTTATTATTCTAAACCTTCCGAATCTATTGGTAATGTCAAAATTATGAAAAGAGGTTCCGAGAACAATGGACATATAAAGTCTAAATAAGTATTAGAAATACTGATCATAGCAAGGCATAGAATTTGGTGAATAGAAATTATTCTGAAACGTATTTACTGATATATAGGGAACTCAACGGGAAAAGGAAAACCTACAGGAGACTGATTTAGCAATGCATTAGAGTTAAGTAGATACCTTTTCTCTTCCATGTGGTGTTATCAAGCCAAGTTCATTCTTTTACCGCCAAACTTGTACTCCTGAGCGTATCTGATGTTATTGTCTCCACAATGTGATATTGTTCTATCTGGTGGACATTGATTTATTGTGTACCATTGTCATCATGTTGAACAGTGCTTTGAAATGCCTATTGTTATGTTTCCATTGAATTTATGATATTCCATTTTTATATACTCCTATGGAATCATTTATGATCATGAAATGTTTATGTATACTGGATTTGTGCTCAGTCACAATATCCATCCGATGCTTTTAAATTCATTGAAGACCTTCGGGTCGAGTCCGTGAACGGACATATAGCCATACACTGGAATGCACTGAAGGGGGTAAACCGGGCCCCCAAGGACCGAGGGCATATCAAGCCCTGACACAGAATAAAAGCATCTCTTATACGATTGTTCAACTATAATTGTTGAATTACATTATTCTTGTGATTATCTTGTATTGCGAGATATTCCTTTATTGATTTATTGTGATCAATTATAATGGCAGTACTTTCTTGTTATTGTATTATCGTCGGGAATTCCAGGACATTGTTATGCCATTCCTACTGATTACACATTGTGATCCCACTGTTCATTTGCCACTGTTCACAAGTTAAGAGTTTCATGTTGATGTTATGTCCCTTACTCCTAATTGTACATTGTGTTCCATTGTTTATTGGCCCTCATGGCAACTGTTCCCATTGGCTATCATAGCATCTTATTTCTTATGATTGGCTATCATATTCTTGTTCTTGGATTCATATTCTTTTATGATCCTCGATACCAGTGTCGGAGATCTGTATTTACTTGCTGGGCTCTTGTAGCTCATTCCACCCTCCTCATCCCCATTTCAGGTACTGATGCCGCGAGACCCCGGTAGGAGTTTAAAGACATAGAAGGACATTTGGGGAAATGCATCAGTTTATGTTTTAGTTCTCCCATGTATTCACCACCCTCGGGTGCTGGTCATGTTTGGTTCTTATTTTGTTTATGTAGAACCATATTATGTATTGTAAAGACTTTCGCTAACATTGTGTATTGAAAGACTTCCGCTGATGTACTATTACTGATAAGACTTCCGCTGTTATTGTTTTAAGGTTTTAGTACTTTGCATATTATTACTATGATACAGGAATGGAAAAAGTAGGGACGGCCTTCGGGTCTGCCCCGCGACACGAGATCCGCATAGGGTGGGTTTCGGGTCGTGACAGCTTGGTATCAGAGCTATAGGTTCGATTGTGAGTCATGGGAGATAGGACTAGAAATAGAATGAATAGATATAACTGACCTTCCTTATATAGAGTTCATACGATCCTTGATTTTTCTCTTATTGATTGACTGGACATCTTACGGGTTATCCTTACTGGTTATCTTTATAGACATGGTTATCACAAGGAATACATCGATAGTTATGAAATATACAGATCACTTAGAGTTAGAATCAATAGATAGAATTGAAGTCTCTATGATATAGATTTCATGTGAACATTGATTGTTATTTTGAGCATTGATGGTTATCTTATAGACAAGGTTAACAAAAAGGAATATCTCAATAGATTATATTGACTCGGTTAGACCATAGATGAGTGGACTTTTATGGACATACTTATCTAAAACTTATGGTTTAGAGCAATGGTGTATGCTAGGAATATTGGGATAGGGAAGGATCAATTAGACTGAATTGAGCGCCTTATAGAAGAGATTCTCAAATCTCTGCCTCAAGCTCACCCCAACAGACAACTATGTACATCGGAATAGTGGCACCGTTAAGGATCACCCCACAGGGTGAACAAGGAATTGCCCTCGGAAAGCTAAGGCTACGGCCAGTGCCACACCTACGTCACCAGTCTTGTTGGTGTCAAGGAAAGATTAAACTACTACCCAGATAGCCACAGGTACCCTTCCAGTTATTTATAACCTGTTTAGATCTTAAGAGATCCTTACATACTTGATTGTGTTTCCATGTAATTGCTGAACTGAACTTAGTAACTGAACATTTGGATGATTGATTTACTGATTCTATCACATCTGCAAGGTTAATATTGGAGAATGTTAGACAGAGAAACACGAGAACTTTGATGGTTACCTTGAGGATTATTGTTTAGAAATATTGAGCATAGAACACGAGATACGGAGCAAAATCACGAATATTATCAACAAGTGACCTATACTTGGAAGTTAGGTCTAGTGATGTAGAAGAGATCGAGACTGAAGATTAGGAGTAAATATAAATTATGAAAATGGATAACGGTGATTGTAAACGGTTAAAAAAGAAAATGTGGAAAATTGACAGTCACTGATGTGCTATCAGGACCTTTGTTACCGGTGAGGAACGGCTGCCTTATCATGTAACTAGGGTAACTGAGAAACACACAGTGCTACCTTACCCAATCTGGATACTACGAATCCTTTATGGTACTGTTAGAACGACGTATACCCCAGAGGACTTGAGGATCAGAATGCTACAATATCACGACATCTATCCTACCAAACCTAGTGATGCTAGGAAATGATTGGAGCATTAAGTCAAATTCTTAAGCTCAGTGATATCAAAAGATTGGGTGTTGAAACAGTTTTGTAATAATGGTTCATGGGAAATGAGATTGATGCACCGGTATTACTAATGTCAAATAGAGTAAATCCTGACATGATAAATAAACTTGTACGTGAATTCTGACCATTGATCTTTTACAGCGAATTGGGAGATGATTAGGCTACTGTACCAGTAGTCGCAGGTATTATTTATAGTTGTTTACAAATGCTCAATATTGTTAAATATTTCTCTACATACTGATTTAGAATTTCAACATTTACTGCTAGCCGAACATAGAGACAGAACTCTTAGGTTATATGTTAACTGTTCAGGGATGATGATTGATGATAGATGTTATGCATGAAATAAGTAAAGTATGTAACATGGATATACGAGTGTTAGATTAACATATTATTCACTTGTAAAATTAAAAGACATTGATGAGCCAAGTGATTTTATAATTAATAAATTTCAGGGAACAATGATAGAATAAATATATGATTTATAATCTTTAAAATGAATTACATACTGCTATAGATAGGAATGATTACTGGATAGACGAGATTGAATAAATGGCAACTTTTGAAAGAATCATTATCACTGAATACTATACACTGGGGAATCATTAGAAATGAACAATATACATAGAATTTGGGAGGTACAGATCATAAGTATATAGTTTAACTGATCCAAGAAAGAACTTGGTGTATTGAAACACATTAAATGAATTGGGGCTGTCCAAAGACAAAAGCAAGTTAAGATATTAAAAGTCAACTAGTCTTGGAAAACGACTACATATTAAAATGACAATTGATGATTATTGACTAGTGACCCTTAAGGATAGCAGTGTACTTAAGGATAAGTGATGAAAATTCTTGAGATTTGACATTGACAATACTGAAGGAGGTTTCGATAACTGATATAGACAGATAAGTGAAACTTGAGTAGGAAATAGTAGTCATACTTAAAAGAAATTGGAGGGAATCATAGCAATAATGAAATAAATAATCCGTAATGATTATTTGTCTTATGAAGGTACATAATGAATATCCATTGGGTTACAATTTGATGATTGTTATATATATAAGGGAACTTAAGGGGGTAAGTACAGGGGAGTTGATATTCTAAATAAATTGATGACGTACCGGGAAATATGAAGAGTCTTGAGTAGGATATAGATAAATCAACGAGGTTTCAATGGGAGATAGTAGTTAAGTTTGGAAGGAATCATAGTAATATTGGATCTAGAAATCCCTGAGATTGTTTTATCTTATGGAAACATGTACTGAATATTATTGAGTTATGGTTGATGATTGTCCTGTACTGGAGGAGCCTTAAGAATTAAATTACTATATCTAGTCTACAGACTTGATGTTTATGGTTGAACGATCAATCTATATTACGAGAGTTATTAAGAATTGAAATTCTATTTACGGATTAGGAACTTGTTGATTTTCTATATAGTGAGAATATGTGAGAATTAAATTATGTTTCATAATAAACGAGGGAAACGATTAGTGCTCATTGAGGGATAGAATGTAATATAGAATTGGAAACATGATGCTTTGAAAAGTAGTGAATCTGACAGTAATATCTAAATGAAATGAAAATACCTTGAAAAGGTAATAAATTAACGGTGATATCTAGATAGAGGAATGACACCTTGAAAGGTGATACAGGTGATGAGTAACAGTTAATCAAAATACATTATTGGAAAATGATACTTTTAGGGTTACTTATGATTGGTCTATCTTCTATGTTATGTTACACATTTAATGTGTTCCCATATGTTACTAACTGACTGTAGGAACTGAACGCCTGGACCATTGACTCATTGCTTACGTGATCGTCAAGAGAACTATCATTGAAACGTGTTAGATACAGGACATGTGAAATATGGACTAGGGATACAAATACTCTTACATAGCTGACTTGAGGTCAAGGAACGATTAGTAGAGTAACAGATTTATTGTAGAGGAAATGACACATAGAAGCCGATGTGAACTCTATGAGTTCCACATAATATCATTTCAAATGATATATATACCCTAGATATATTAGTAGACTGAATGGATAGAGTTTTATCAAGTTACGTTTAGAAATTTTAAAATTTCCTTCGTCAAAAGATATCTTAAATTACAGAAGCCGAAAAGAATCATAGGAAGGAAATTGTGTTTCATGGGAAGGTTTCGAAGCATACGTGGAATTATAAAGAGGGTAGTACAGTTACAGATGTGACAGTAAAACTTGATTTGATGTGACTGTAAAACTTGATCTAATGTGACAGTAAAACTTGATTTGATGTGACTGTAAAACTTGATCTAACGTGACAGTAAAACTTGATTCTCAGCAGAAAATCTTTATCTAGTTAATGTAACAGCCTATTTAAGTTATACCGTGATGTTAGAGGAACCACGAAAACCACCGAGTTAGAACCGTTAAGTTTGGGGACAAACTTATTTTTAAGGGGGTAAGAATGTAATATCCCGACCCGGGATATAGCATGTGCACCGGGCTGGACCGGGCTATAAAATGTAATCCCGAATTATAAGCCGTGAAATGACATAAATAAAAGTGGATGCGTAATAGACTGTATTGTTTAATTACGATGCATAGGTACGAGAGGCAAACAGTCACGGGTGTCCGGGTGCCGTTGCACCGGAAGCCGAGTTACTGAAAAACGTGCAAGTGAATGTCGACGCATAATTTTTTAAAGTAAATTTAAATGATTATGAATATTATATATATATATACGGTTGGATGATATATATATATATATATATTATAATACAATATAATTAAATGGAAGGAAATAAAATGGAAAGAAGGGAAATCAAATTGGAAGTAGTGAACTGCATGTGGGTCATGTGTGGTGGCAACATGCGGTGCATGTGTGTGTTAGGTGGCAAGGCCACCGACTAAAAATCAGCCAAGAGAAAGCTGTGTGTGAGGTGTTGTTTGTGTGTGTGTGCTGTCACCGCGACTACAGGTGGCAAAAGCCACCGACAAGGGATCGGTTAAAGAGAATGAAGAAAGAGATTGGAAGGGAGATAAAACTGAATCGCAAGAAGCTAGAGAGAGAGAGAACCGATTTAAGCAGTTGAAGGAAATCAGCAACTAAAACAGGTAACCAAATCTTGCTGTGTTGCGTGGGTTCTTCTTGCATGCTATTGTGAATTGGTAGGACTTGAAACAGGGAAGAAAAAAATAAGAAAAACCAGAACTGGGTTACGGCTGGTAATGGTGATTAAAAATAGGTGAAACCAAATCAAGATTTGAACCATAATATGGATAGGAAACGTCTCCAGGGACCCAACGCACTTTGAATCAGCTTAAATGGTCAAGAAATGGCCATTCCGTGGCCAGTTATTCCCTCACCGGTGCAACGCCGGAAACTGGGAATGGGTGCGTGAAACCGGTGATGTTGGAGGTTAAAACGAGTCTTAAAATATTCCTTACAATTTTAGAATTCATTGGGAAGAAAAACAGTAGATTTTGGACGTGAAATCGCTAAGATCCGTAGAGAATTTCACTGCTCCGGCGACTGTGGCCGGAATTCCACCGGAGAAGGTGACCGGATTGTCGAGGGAGCTACCGGGTCAAAACGGGACCGGGTTTGGGTCGGACCGGGTCGAGACCCGACCGAAAATGATTAGGGGCAGTGATGCTATGTCGTTTTGAATGTAAAATTAAAATCAATTGGGCTTGTTTGGTCACGGATATAAGGGATTGGAATTGGGTTGGAGTTGTCCAAACCGTGGATAAGGTGAGAGAATTGGATATCTCAATCCGGTTCTCTGAAGTTAACTGAACCGGTTGGTTCACAGTGGAATGGAACCGGTTTAGGGTTTCTGGTTCTGAACCAACTGGTTCAGACCGCAACTCTGCATAATTACATTTTGACCCTAAAAGTTATAGATAATTCCACGAAGGCCCAACAGAGAAATGTTAATTTTACAAAAATACCCCTGACTCAAAAGTGGGTCAAACGAGGTCCAAATAGGGCAAATGAATAGTCAATTTTTATTATCTCGGATGCTCTGAGTGCATTGGTGAGGTCCGTTTCACGAGACGGAGTCCCGAAAAGTTACGACTTGTAAAAATGACCAAAATACCCCTGCTTCATAGGTGAGTCAAATGGACTCCGATTGAATTAAATAATTAGTGAATTTTTATTATTCTGAACCTTCCGAATCTATTGGTAATGTCAAAATTATGAAAAGAGGTTCCGAGAACAACGAACATATAAAGTCTAAATAAGTATTAGAAATACTGATCATAGCAAGGCATAGAATTTGGTGAATAGAAATTATTCTGAAACGTATTTACTGATATATAGGGAACTCAACGGGAAAAGGAAAACCTACAGGAGACTGATTTAGCAATGCTTTAGAGTTAAGTAGATACCTTTTCTCTTCCATGTGGTGTTATCAAGCCAAGTTCATTCTTTTACCGCCAAACTTGTACTCCTGAGCGTATCTGATGTTATTGTCTCCACAATGTGATATTGTTCTATCTGGTGGACATTGATTTATTGTGTACCATTGTCATCATGTTGAACAGTGCTTTGAAATGCCTATTGTTATGTTTCCATTGAATTTATGATATTCCATTTTTATATACTCCTATGGAATCATTTATGATCATGAAATGTTTATGTATACTGGATTTGTGCTCAGTCACAATATCCATCCGATGCTTTTAAATTCATTGAAGACCTTCGGGTCGAGTCCGTGAACGGACATATGGCCATACACTGGAATGCACTGAAGGGGGTAAACCGGGCCCCCAAGGACCGAGGGCATATCAAGCCCTAACACAGAATAAAAGCATCTCTTATACGATTGTTCAACTATAATTGTTGAATTACATTGTTCTTGTGATTATCTTGTATTGCGAGATATTCCTTTATTGATTTATTGTGATCAATTATAATGGCAGTACTTTCTTGTTATTGTATTATCGTCGGGAATTCCAGGACATTGTTATGCCATTCCTACTGATTACACATTGTGATCCCATTGTTCATTTGCCACTGTTCACAAGTTAAGAGTTTCATGTTGATGTTATGTCCCTTACTCCTAATTGTACATTGTGTTCCATTGTTTATTGGCCCTCATGGCAACTGTTCCCATTGGCTATCATAGCATCTTATTTCTTATGATTGGCTATCATATTCTTGTTCTTGGATTCATATTCTTTTATGATCCTCGATACCAGTGTCGGAGATCTGTATTTACTTGCTGGGCTCTTGTAGCTCATTCCACCCTCCTCATCCCCATTTCAGGTACTGATGCCGCGAGACCCCGGTAGGAGTTTAAAGACATAGAAGGACATTTGGGGAAATGCATCAGTTTATGTTTTAGTTCTCCTATGTATTCACCACCCTCGGGTGCTAGTCATGTTTGGTTCTTATTTTGTTTATGTAGAACCATATTATGTATTGTAAAGACTTTCGCTAACATTGTGTATTGAAAGACTTCCGCTGATGTACTATTACTGATAAGACTTCCGCTGTTATTGTTTTGAGGTTTTAGTACTTTGCATATTAGTAGTATGATACAGGAATTGAAAAAGTAGGGACGGCCTTCGGGTCGGCCCCGCGACACGAGATCCGCATAGGGTGGGTTTCGGGTCGTGACACAATCCATGGATATGATATCCTCCACACGCGAGGGGTTATTAAATAAGCCCTTCTTCTTGCGACCAAACAGGCTAGAACCTTTTAAACTTAACACCCCAAAACAGTGTCGTCCAACATATGCCCATTTATGCGACGAGTTGGGTCCCAACCCGAACCCAGATCCGACCCAAGACCGACCCACCCTGATCATCTTCTTCCCCAAGCCTCGATTGTGTTTCCCTAGTTTCAATTTTATTTTTCTTTCAGTTTCGTGAAGTTTGATAGATTAAATCTCTCTGCTTTCCACTTCAAGGTGTTTCTGGGACTCCCACGTAGGATTTGGCATTTGTTTGAGAGGTCGAATTAGGCTCAAAAAGGTTGATTGGCACTTCACATACCCCATGGTTTTTAGGTTAGTAAATGGCCATTTCTTCATGAAAATTCATGGGATTTGGCTTCTTCTGATCCCTATTTCAAGGGCTTCAAAGCCATATTCAAGAAAACAAGTTTGGTGTTGATTTGTGAGGGTTGGTTCTTTTGAACCGTGGCTGCAACTAGGTTTTTGGGGGCCCTCTTTTGGGATTTTGGGTTGTGGCCTAGGGTTTTTAGAACCCTTGTGAGATCTAGTTAAGGTTTCAACAAGCCGAATTCCATTTGGCTTTGGTGGATTCAAACCCATTGTTGTGAAGGTTCTTTAATGGCAGTTTTCATGGGTTTCGTGTTCTAGGCCCTTCTAGGTTGGTTTTATTTCATTTCCTCATAAGATATACTGATTTCTAGGCTATGCATGCAAAAATTAGACCCCAAAATAGCATGCACATGAAGAAATTTTTAGAGATAGAAAATTCGATTTGTAGGGATTTTTGCCTCAACAATGGAACTCCCCCTTTTTTCTTGCTTGGATTGGCTCCTTCTAATGCATCTAGGGTCTGGTTCAGGTTTGCATGCAAACCTTTTTCTCTTCTTCTTCTTCTTCTTTCTTTTTCTTTCTTCCTTCTTCCACTTTCTCTCTCTAACTCACACACTCTCTCTTTAGCTGACACCTGCGCATGCCTCACTTCTGATTTCTGAATCACGCACTCACATTACGCAACACACACACGTATATATATATATATATATATATTCATATATTTTTATTTTAAATACGCTGCATGAAATGTGATTGGTTAGTTTGAGAGGTGGGAGGGGCTATTTTATACATATATACATATATGTTGTATATTTAAGCACAAAAGTGCTGGCAGCCTATTTGATTACTTTTTAAGGGCTAAGTGCTTGCCCATTTAGGTCAAGGGTTCAAAACCCATTGGCCTCAATTTTGGCTTATTTTTTCCTATTTTTCCCTTAGGCCTTGTTTGGCAAATGCCATTTTAACTTTTTCCCGTTATTCTTTGTTTGCATTTTCTTTATGTACTTAAATTTATTATTTGCTTCTTCATGAAATCATAATCTTATTTTTGGATTTATTTTCTCAGAGTCGACCTCATTATTTTAAGGTCTCGGAACTAGTTTTGAAATTATCGTTTGTTCCCAATTAAATTTTCTTAATTTTTTTTCTATTAAGGGTCACTACTTAATATTTAGCGACTTAACTATTATTTAATCAGGTCAGGGTGTTACACTTGTATTCTTATTCATGTCGATTTAATAAATCGAAATCTTAAAATTTTGTTCATGTTTTTGACGTGTCGACTTTATTAGTTGAAGCCTTGTTATTTTAATTTCCTTCGTGTACCGTTCGTATTCATCATAAATTTATTTTATTTTAGCCTTGTCGTCTTGATCAAATTTTCTTAAGTCCCTAATATTTAATTAGTGACTTAATTTCTACTAATCGGGTTGGGGTGTTACACAATGGTACGCAGTTTGTTGGGAAGGTGTTTGGGAAGTTCTGTAAAGACCTGCAAATCAACCACCACTTCTCCTCACCAAGGCATCCCCAAGCTAATGGGCAAGCCGAAGTCACCAATCGCACAATTCTTGACGCCATTAAGAAGAGGTTGGAAAAGGCCAAAGAAAGGTGGGTCAAGGAGCTCCCTAGAGTACTCTAGGCCTACCAGACCACTAAAAGAACACCAACTATAGAGACACCGTTCTCACTGGCCCACAGTACCGAGGCAATCATTCTTGTCAAAATTGGCATGCCGATCCTTAGGACAGATCACTTTGATCACCAACTTGCGGAGAATCTAGATCTACTTGAAGTGAGACGAGAACAAGCCTGCATCAGAATTGAAGCTTACTAGCAGAGAATGGCTAAAAGCTGCAACCAAGGATTAAAACCTGTCAATTTCCAGATTGGGGACCTCGTCGTAAGAAGGGTGTTCCTGAACACTAAAGATCCCACCATAAAAAAGCTCCCCCCTAATTGGGAAGGGCCCTACAAGATAACCAAGATCGTCAGGCCCACTACTTATTGGTTGAAGGATGTAACCGGGAAGCCTGTACCCAGGCCCTGAAACATCGAGCACTTGCAAAAATATTATCAATAAACAATTATTTTTTATTCACTTTTGAGTGCTCTCATCTAATGTACAGGCCCCTAAAAGTCTTGTAGTCATTATAAGTGCTATAGGTTTGGCCCATTTCAATATACAAGCCCAGCCCCTAAAAGCCTTTAAGCCATTACAAGTGTTATAGGTTTGGTCCATCTCATTTAATTTACAGGCACCTAAAAGCCTTGTAGCCATTACAAGTGTTATAGGTCTAGTCCATCTCATTCAATGAACAGGCCCCTAAAAGCCTTGTAGCCATTACAAGTGCTATAAGTCTGGTCTATCTCATCCAATTTATAGGCCCCTAAAAGCCTTATAGCCATTACAACTGCTATAGGACTGGTCCATTTCAATGTACCCCTAAAAGCCATGTAGCCATTACAAGTGCTATAGGTCTGGTCCATCTCATTCAATGAACAGGCCCCTAAAGGCCTTATAGCCATTACAAGTGTTATAGATTTGGTCCACTTCAATGTACGGACCCCTAAAAGCCTTGTATCCATTACAAGTGCTATAGGTCTGGTCTATTTCAATGTGCAGACCCTTAAAAGCCTTGTAACTATTACAAGTGCTATAGGTCTGGTCCATTTCAATGTACAGGCCCTTAAAAGCCTTATAGCCATTACAAGTGCTATAGGTCTAGTCCCATTCCAATGTACAAACCCTTAAAAGCCTTGTAGCCATTACAAGTGCTATAGGTCTGGTCCATTTCATTCAGGTGAACAGTTCAATAAAGGTATCAAAAGCTCTGATTGCCCAATCCATTTCGATCAAGGCCTCTCATTTTTTATAAAGGCCATGGGTCTAATCATATGTATCTGAAATTAAGGCTTGATCTAATTACAAGTTTTGAAGATCCATGCTTGATTTAATTATAAGTTGTGAATATCCGAGGCTTAAAGCTTGATTCAATTACAAGTTTCGAAGATTTGTGCTTGATTTAATTACAAGTTGGGAAGATCTGGCTTAGAGTTTGATTCAATTACAAGTTTTGAAGGACTGAACTCGAAACTTAATTTAATTGAAAATCTGATGGTGAAGCCTTATTTCATTGCAAGTGTCAAAGCTTGGTACATTATGACTTATTAACATGTCAACGTCCAAACATTTCATAATTTTTTGGCTTTTCAAAGTATTCTGTTGACAAATTACATGAGTGATCTAGAGATTCTAATAGATTGAAGAACAATACACAAAGTTCTGAAAGAAGCCAAATTTCATTTATAATTAGCCCAAAGTTTGAAAAAATTATAAGAAACAAAAAGTACAAAAGATTTCTAGTCTACTGCTGGTTCGGCAACCCTTGAAGTATTAGCATTGAGAAAGTTCTGAATCCGCTTTGTCGTTCTGTACCATATCAAGATCACTCTTTTCTTCCTCTTCTTCATTCTCTTCTTCCTCTTCTTCATTCGCTTGTACCAAGATCACTCTCTTCTTTCTAGTATGTCAGCTTAAGGGAGTTCAGAAACTGCCTTCTCTTCTTCATCCTCTCGTGCCTCAATCTTAGCTAGGGAGACTTCAATGTCATCTACCCCAACCAAATCCAAGTCAAGATACTTCTTGCGAAGCTTGGCCCTGAAGGTGTGGTACCCATGCTCGATCAGCTCTCCACCCGTATCTTGAACCTTAGCCTTTAGATCAGCCTCGATTTAAGCTCTGACAGATTCAGCAGTGTCCTAGACTTTCATGAGGGAGGGGTATTGGAAGTCTTCGAACCTCTTTTTGAGGTCTTCCAACTCCAGAGCAAGGGCATCCCTCACGGACTCTAGGATGGAGTAGGAACTGGCAACTTCCTTCAACTTCTCCTCAGCTGTAGAGGCAGTGGATTGGGCTGTCACGAGCAGTAACCTAGCTTCATCGAGCTCGGATTGAATGGTGTCAATTTGCTCAAAATCCACAAGAGAGTCCATAATGGCCACAAGACCATGCATAGCCTGAAAAAGGAATAAGTAACAATTAGGCCCAAATATATTACAGAACAGCAAAAGAATAAAGAAGAAGAGTAGAGAAAGGTAAATGATCGTAAGCAAACCAAACTTGATCGGAAACTTGATCGAAGATTGAGCTTCTTACGACAAAGATCGTCTCACTCTATTTTTTTTTCTGAGTTTGCGACGAAGTTCTTTTGAAGCAACGAAAATAAAGAAAAGAAGGGCACCACTATACTCCCTCTCTTTTTATAAGGGATTAACAAGTGGAGTAATAGGGGCCCACGATTCCGAACCGCAATGGCGGTTAAGGAAATGATGGCTTCAAAAATCCAATCAACGGTTGACGCAATAAAAGTCACATTAACGGCTGTCACAGGAGGCGAAGTAGAGTGCTCGTAATTATTCCATGTGACTCTTCAAAAACCCTAAACCTCTGCTACGCAATTCACTAAACTGAGGTTCGGGGGGAGTAGCTGATATACCATAAAATAACAGACCAATTCAAGTTCATTTGTTTGAAAGTTGTACCTCTAATTTGATAGAGTTCAACATGACAACTACTATTCTCGAATATCTTCAAATCCCTACTTTTATGACTTTGAATCCTAATCAACTTAGAAAATCTACAGCCTATAAATAAAATCCTAAAGTGCGCTTTTAAATTACAGTCAATCAATTCCTTTCAATTACAGTCTTTTTTTTTTTAACTAACTTTATCATTGGAATGGCTACCATCGAAGCCTACCTGGTGACCCTTTGATTTTTGAATCCTTGACAGGCGACTAAGAATGGAAGCCCCACTAATCAAAAAGCGCAACATCATCATCCTAAGAACCACACAATGCCTCACCAACAAGCCCAACCCAACCCCCCTATGTATCCCCATCGATCCCAGAGATGGCCACCACGCCGACACTGGGCACTGCCACCGGCGCCGCAGCCATGGATTCCGGCCATCATACATCATCGACCCAATTTTTTATTCTGGCCACATTTGTTCCTGCAAGTATTGGGAAGATATTCTTGGGTTTTATCTTGTTTTGTGAATATGTAAAGGCAAGCTTGAAGGTTTTATTGGAGAAGGAAAAAGTAAAAGGGAAAAAAAGTCCGGTGTCACCTGCAAAACTTGTGAGTTGAGATTTGGATGATAAAAAAGATGTTAGAATCCAATCTGATCTCTTTGGCTTTGAGTGTCTTTGTTTCATATCTGGTTAAAGCCAAGTCCATCATTAATTGTAAGGATGAATCTAGGGCCTGACTGAACAAGGCTTGTTGGAAGAATCAAGGTGCAACGATAATCAGATGCTCCATGCTCTTCAATCAGGGTTGCAACGTGTTTTTGGATTTGGTGAGAAATTAGATGCGTAGATAAAAATGATTGAAGTATAAAATATAATGTGTTTGGATGGTGTGAAAATGCAAGAAAATAAAATTGAGATATTTTTTGCCTTGATTCTTCCCACTCGAGTCTGATAGTGGCTCAATTCATATCACTTGATTAGAATTTGTCAGTTTGATATATATATATATATATATATATATATATATATATATAGAGAGAGAGAGAGAGAGAGAGAGAGTTAACTCTCTTATAATTAATATTGAAGAACTTAATAATCTCTAATAATTAATAAAATTTTAAAAAATTAACTTGATTTTATAATAGATAAATAATAATTTTATTACCTTATAATTAATATTTTTTAAAAAGATTTCTTTAAATTATAAATTACTAATTATTAGAGAGATTAAATAGTTATATATGTATTTAAAAATATCCTATTTATGAAATGTCTTCATAATTATATTTATTAATTTAAGATAATTGAAGTCAAAAGTATTGTAAGTAAGAAAAATAATGACATTATGAAACATAATTTATTTATTTGAAAAATGACCTTAGAGTTTTTATGTTTTAAATCAAGCATTTTGTGTATTCTTTATGAAAAATTAAATGTCTTTGAAAAGTTACATATAAGATCTTATTTCTATAGCTAAAATCATTTACATGTAAAAAAAAAAAAAAAAATTTGATTAATGAAAGTTTGAAAATACTTAACAATTCATAAATCTAATAATTAAGAAATTTTTAATCCTCATATTTAATAATTATAAGAGAGGCAGCTGGATATATATTTATGTGTGTGTGTGAGAGAGAGGAAGGTGTGAATGGGTTTCTTGATTTGACATATTTTTTTTGAAGAAAAAAAATTGAAGTATAAAATATAAGAAGGGTATTATAGATATTTTAACACTTTTGTTTTATTCATTTTTTTGGCAATTTTTATTAAAGAAATTAGTATAATTTTTCAAACTATAAAAATTTATGTATAATATCGATAAACTTCACAAGATGTTGCATATAAATCTTTTTATTTGACCAACCAACTTTGAAGTTCACGCTTCAATAGCCCTATGGAAACAAATTCAACATCTTGAGCCTCAGGCTTTATATGCATTACCAAACTTGGAATCATTAGCAACATCTATCAATCAGCCAAACTTTCGCTTTCAATGTATAATTTGACAGAATTTAATTTTAGAAAAAAAACACTGTTATTTCAAATTCATTTATTTGAAAGTTGTACCTCTAATTTGTCATTTTGAGTATTGTACAGTGATTTATAACCTACTAGAAGTTATTGTAACCATGACATTAGTGATTCATCATCATTTAATTTAATTTATTAGCTTTGTTTTGATTGTCAAGTTTGGTAGGCTCACCAATAACTCTTAACCGCATGGATGATGACTTAAGATGGGCCAACCACATCAACCTAAATTAGCTAATATTTTCAAATTCAAAACACCCCCATGACATTGGACCATTGCTTCAATGCGTGCTATGCTTATTCTACCTCTACTTTGTTTATGAATTCACATTAAGTGTACATGTTCGTCTCAATCGAATCACAGGTTTCAACTCTTGTTTTATATATTAAATGACATCACGAGATTAATTGATGTATTATGTAGTACGATTTGCAAAACGAGTTAGAGAATGACCAACAATTTATATCAACAACGTTTGTGAGCCAACTAGATCATTAGAAGTTCAATTGACAATTTGTTCATAACCTCCGAATTCATTCCAACTTTTATCCAAAATATCTATACTAGCTTGTTAACAAAATGATGTGGTGAGCAAAAGTAACCACCTTTCACTGTGAGGCATGTCTTTTAATTTATTTGAAAGTCGTACCTGCTTTGTCAACTTTTATAATAGGTAGAATAAAAAATAAATAACAGTAATAATAAAATATTAAATTTTGCTATTTTTATTAATTAGAGTGTCAAATTTTAAAAGTAACAAAATTGTATGTAGAGTAGCAAATGACATATTTGCTATCTTCTTTGAAGATGGTCCAAGTCTGAGTTAGCGATATTCTATTATTAATAAAATCTCAGAATTTCATTTTCTTTCATGTGGATTCGGAGTTCCTCTCTCCTAAATTTCTGTTCGAATGCAGAATTGTTGTATGCTTAGACCTTTGAACTCCCTTCAATTGAGTAAGTTTAGCATAGCCTCATTTAAAATGTGTGAAAAGAAATATGGGTATATCTCAAATTCTCTCTCTCTCTCTCTCTCTCTCTCTCTCTCTCTCTCTCTCTATATATATATATATATATATGTATATAAATCAAAATGGTACAATTTTGCATTCTTCAGTTATCCAATAGTCCTATTGTAATTCTGCACATGGACTGACTATTTTGTCAAATTTGGATGCTCAGTTTCCACATTACAACCCAATTTTTGTACTTCCAACTGGAAATTTTTGCACTCTTGGCTGCTAATATACAATTCAAATGTGGTCTAATTAATCCATAAGCAAGACAGGAAGAAAATATGACTCTATAACTGAACTTGTATACTTTTTCAACATTTTTGAATATACTCTCGTGTACAATTTGACCGAAAATAAATGTTGAAAATTCAGTACAATGAATTTCTCTGAAAATAATAATAATAATAATTATGGAATTCATCCATGTGTTTATGTACCAATCTTCCACAGTAGTATTGACACTTCTTGGACCCAAAAAGCTAGATTAGCTAGAACTTGATTTTCCTTGATCCACCAAGACAAACACAGTTGCAGGAATAGCCACATCTGACTCGATCACAACGCGATTGTTAGACACACTGCGCAAAGCATGGTTAGGGAATGAATTCGTCACGCTTGTGCTTAACGTGTATTGAACCTGATTTATAAGGTTAGGAAATAATAGAGTTGGATTAAGGTCGATGGTCCAGGAGCTACTGTTGCCCTCCACACTTGCTCTTGCAACTGTCCCCTTAATCTTCATTCCTTTCACATTGTTTCTCTCAATAACTACTTGATCGATGTCTTTAAAAGCCCCATTTTTCTGATCCAACTGGACAATTTCAATCCCTTTATCAGACCCAGAAAACATGTTATCCACAATATTTACTCCATTCACCACACCATTTATAGATTTGAAAAGAATATATGCATCACCAAGGAAGAAACAGCTAGAGATGTGAAGTTGCACAGGGTCTTCTGCAACTATACCAGTAAAGTCCATGTAACAGTTTACAATTCTTGTTTGTGTCAAACCTGGCAACTTTAGGTATATCCCAGTACCACCAAAGCCAGTTGCTTTGTTGTAGCAATGCACCCCAGAAAGTGTGTTGGCTTGACCTGAAACCATTATTCCAATAGCAGCTGAAAATATGACCACATCGGTGACAGCATTATCGTTACCCATTAGGTTAATTGCAGTGCCGGAGAAGTTCCTCTCGCCAGGATCACTTCCGGCGGTGATGTGTTGGCCGAGGAAGGAGTACCTGATGTAAGTCTCATGGCCACCTTGGACTAAGATACCATTTGTAGTGAAATGAGCAATGTAACAGTTATCAATGCTAGTTCTAAGTGAATTAACTACTTGAATTCCTCCACCCCTGTAATTAGAATCCAACATCAGGTCTCTTAGTGTTATGTACTCATAGTTGAAATCATTGTTGTTAGACGAGGAAGCTGATAAATCGATCAGGTACCCATCTGTTGGAAAATCATCTGAAGCTGTTATAGTTCCTCCATGTATCTGTTTTGATTAAAAATTAACTTGAGACAAGAATACTAGAGCTTTTTTAGTACTTAATTAGAAAATCATACAGAATATATATACACATATATGAGCTCAATTTTTTTTTTTCATAGCAGTTGAAAATGAGACTGCTTGCTTCTATTGAAAATAAAGTTTCATGTACAGGTACTGTTTAGTTAACATATTAGATTCCTTGTTTTTTCACCATTGAAAATAAAATCATTTTTTCTTTTAAAAAAAAAAGAATTAAAAGCTTTCAAATGCATAGAAAAACAAAATCCAATGGGTTCATTGTCATGGAATTTGCAGGCTAATATGATGTTTCAATTAGTAAATTCAAATTGGACGGGGGAGGGGGGAAACAGAGGACCATTCCCGCGAATTGCATAGACATCAAGTCCAAGAATCACTTTCTAAAGTCAGATTAAACCTACTTACATTGACACTACCACATTAACAATTCAAAAATTGATGTGAAACTACGACCCCTCTGGTCGGAGTCAAGTTGGAACTCAGTCCTGCGACATGGGTCTACAATTTGGTGCCATGTGGCACATTGAATTTTTCACACGAGAGAACAGAGATTGTGGGAGTTCAGGGAAAATAAAATCATTTGGGAGCATACCATAAGGTTACCTAGGCCGGCCGTCGGCAACCGTAGCGGGCGGCTGATCATGTAATTTCCACCGTCAAGAGTAATCTGAGCACCCCCAAGATTAACAATACCCTCCATCAAGTGACCATTAGTTGGACCTTGAGACGCCTCTGATATTGCTTCAACAAGTGCTTCTGTGCTATCTGTTTTCCCCGTTGGGTCTGCACCAAATGATGTCACGTGATACACGCGTGTACCTGGCATTACCTGTATCATAACCATCATCATCACCATCACCATCATCACCTTATATTATCATATATATCTAATCCAACAATGGTATGTATGTATTAATTTCTTTTAAGTTTCAAGATCGATTTAACAAAGATTAACCAATAAGCAACAACGACGATGAAAGATTAGCCAGGAACAAATTGAGTTCACTACTCACAGACGGTGCCGGAGCATAGCTAGGAGACGGTGGAAGAGACACTACTGAATCGTGCCGGACAAATGACGCCTTAAAAGCTTGCATTTTTCTCATTTGGCTGCTATAATGGTTGCCGGAAAACTGACCCACCGGTAATGGATAGTCCCCATATACCTGAATTATTATAAAACTGATCAAACTCATTATCATGGATAATATTGAAGCTCTTCTTGGCATTCTTGCTTCCATATCTATATATATCTCTTGTACCTTGCAGGACACTTGTAATTGATCATGCAAGCATTCTAGTTAGATGTTGATATATATACGTTTAGAGAGAGAGAGAGAGAGAGAGAGAGAGAGGCTAAGACATGGAAAGAGAAGGGGCTAACTAAGATTTGTAAACAAAAGGGGATGATCTTATAAGATATTGGATCATACGTATAGCACCCCAACAGTGGTGACAATGGCTCTTCTCTGATGTTGCTGGTTATATATATATATATATATATAGATATGAATTTAAGCGTCGATGGCCTCAGCCTTTTGAATTCTTCTTCTCTGACAGAAAGTAAGCAGTCACCAACTTCTTACTTTAAGGATATCCTAACAATTAAGTTTGACATTTGTGTGAAAGGTATCATTTTCACACCCGTAGAAAAAAAAATACATGGTGTGAACCCAACAATTGTACATCTTCTCACCATTGATGTAGTTTGATTAATTAGTAGGGTAATTATTTGTTTGATTTGGTTTTAATTGAATGACTTTGGCTTGAAGTTTTCTTGATTCATATACTTTTAGCAGTACACAGGGTTTGATTAAGTGTGTGAATTAATTCAAGAGGATGCACCATGGAAGAAGATCCATGATACAGGATAATATATTGGACGGTCCAAGAAATATACTTATCAAATTTTTGTCTATGATTCATTATTTTTTATTTCAATTTAATTATCAGCTTGAAGGAAAATAAGAGTTTATCTTCTTTAACAACCAATGTTCTATCCAAATAATACAAATGCAAACTCTTCACTTAATTGAGGTGCGCTTGATTTCCAACCCCCATCTTTAAACAAAAATTACATATGATCGGTTGCAAGGTCAAATTTTATCTTTAAATTATTTTTCTTTTAAATTTATTAAAATTAACTTTTAAAGATAAAGAATATATCAAATGACTACACGTATGGTTGTAATTATAGGGAGACTGTTGGAATAAAGAAAGCCAAAGAAAAGTCTTTTGCTTATAAAATGTTTGCTTTATCAAATAAATAATTTTATTTTTTAAAAGAATATTTTTTCTGGCACAAGCCAAACTTTTTTTTTTGCTTTTTGTTTTTTCTTTTAGTATTGAAATAAAGAGTTACCAAACTGATATACCATATTTGAGCACTAATATGCAAAACTGACTCGTGTGTTTGCATGTCTAGAAAACATAGTGTGGGTATTCTGAGTTGGGTGAATACTACCCAAGGATACTAAACATGGATTGCAGGGCTTAAGAGTCATAATCATTCTGTAGACCTATCTCTAGTGACAATGTTCAACAAGGAAATTGTCAACTTTGAGTACATTCCATATCCAATAGTTTCCCTCCTAATCCTTATCAAAATTGTTAAACAACCCATTTATAAATAAGGGTCCAAAGTATGCCCTAAAACCCTTTATTGAATACAATCACTCAAGTATTTTCCCTTTTAGTTCCTTCTCTAATTTAAGCATCAAAGCGGTCACTACTAGGGCCAATCCAGTGACCTTCTAATCATTGTTTTGTAAGGAGGTTTTGAATGAGTCTTTATTCAATCGGAAATTGGAAACAATAGCTTGGCGTCGTTTGTAGGATCAACAAAATTTTCATAATCACCATCAATGGCACCAATGCTCCATCCACGAGAAAACTAGCTTAGGGCTCAACCAAACCGATGCCCCTATTAAAAGAAGCAACAGTTAAAGGCGTGCTACGAACCCAATGGACCAAAGAATGGAACAACTCACCCAAGAGGTCAAAAGTTTAAGTAGAATGGTGGCAACCTTGGTACAAGATCCTCATGCGGTGCCATCACTTCTTCTTCTACGTAGGGAGGAAGATGGGAACTTATCACCACCTTTTCAACCAGTACCAGGGGGTAAAGACCTACCACTCCAACACCAACAACATGGCCAAAACCAAAAAGGGGTCTGTTCGTCAAGAACGATCCCACTATCAATCAAGGATGCAACAGTGAACCGAGGTAATAGCAAACTCACAAGATCAGGGCATCACAAACAGAAGGCCTCTCGTTCACCCATAGGAAGATTGCCTTTATAATTTGTTTCGGATGTTAGGAACACCATTCACTATGGAAGTAATGGCTGAAGAACGCCCAAAGAAGTTCACCCTTTTGATGTTTGAACTTTATGATAGGATCAGTAATCTGATCGATCATCTCTTGCACTTTTATCACACGATGGCCTTACAAGGCAACACTGATGCTCTTATGTGTCGATATTTCATTACAAGCCTCAAAGGTGCAGCTTTGACATGGTTTCACCACCTTCCTGCAAACTCAACTTCTTGCTCTTGTGATTTAAGTAGGAAATTTATAAACCTATTCATAACAAGTAAGAGGCTTAGGAGGGGTACTGAGTTCCTTCGAATGCTAAGGAAAGGAAGTAAAGAAACCTTACACAATTCAGTACCGAACTCACATGTAATACCCTGACCCAAATTGTAATCGATCAAGCCATGTAAACCCGAGTTGTTAGGATTTTTTTGTTTTAATATTGAATAAAATGGACAGTTTGAAAACTCAATAGTTTCGAAAGTACGGATAATGCCCGGGCGATGCCCGAGCAAGCCATGAACGAATACCAAAATAAAAATAAAAATTTAAAATAAATAAAATAAAAAAATAAAAAATATATACATGAAAATGAGTATATACGTGTATATGTGTAGGTGTATAAATAAATATATATATATATATTAGTATATAGTAAACCATATATATATATATATGTATATATGTAGCTAACCACTTGGATAGGATGCTCATGTTTGTGATAAGGGAGGGCGCAACGATAAAGGATCTAGGAGATTTTAAACAAAAAAAAAAAAGAAAAAAAGATGAGGTTGCTAAGGGAATTTTAGAAATAGAAAAGATCACACAGAGAGAGAGATATAGTGGACGCTGTAAGTGGGGCAAACTATTTGTATATGTATACGTGAGTTGTTTGATAGAAAGTTAGAAAAGGAAGAGTAAAATAGAGGAAAAGAGATTGGGATTGAAGCTTGGAGAGTCAGAAGAGAAAACTATAAAAGAAGAAAGGAAAAAAATGGGGGATACTGCGTCTGGAAAAACTTAGAAAAAGGTATGGAAATCTGATTTTTGTTTTAAACTTTCAAAGCATGAAAACTTAGCTTTTGATATAGGGTCTTGTAGAGCATAGAATTAGAAAAGGAATGCAAAAAGAACGAGATGAAATAGTGAAAAAATCAGCATGAAATATGGATTTACAGGTTTTTATATTTGAATCAGGTTTATGATTATTGTGCATGCAACTTAGTTTAAATAATGAGGGATTGTTCCTATAAGTGCAGAAATCATGTGGTGATTTTTGGGCTCAAAACAGTAGAGAAAACGGCATGAAATAAGAAGAAAACAATTCACCGAAAAATCGCCCAACGTCGGCGCAACCACTGCCATGGCGTTTTTGGCAGCCCAACACTCCACCAATTTCCTGTTTAACCATAGCTATAAGATCTCCCTTAGAAGTAGATTAAAACCCCACTAGAAAAATTAGATAACATCACCACCAGCGGGTCATCGTCACCGGGGGAGATGATCAGAGAAACGGGAAGAAAAAAAGAAAGAACAGAACGGGTTGCGGGTTAGGCCTGGTTCTGGTTCGGGTTCGGGTTAGGGTCAGACCCGACCCACTTGTAGGGAAGCCAATTTCTTCAGAGTTTAAATGGATAAGTGGGTGTTTGGTTGCTGGATTTATAAATTGGCTAGGTATACTGGATACGGACTGGGATAGCTTATCCCTGTTTAGGTTCCTTGTCCATTGTTTGGCTTGTGAGTGTAAAGAAAAAAATGCGCAGAGACTGCTGCCCCTACGACTTGAACCCAAGACCATGGGAAGAATCCTTGAAGAACAAACCATTGTTCCACTAAGACACATGTGATCTTTTTTCCCCCACATAATATATATTAAAGATATACTTAATTAATTTAATTTAATCCATTAATTTAATTAATTATTACATTAATTTTTTATATGCAAATTAGTCAAATAAATAGTGTAAATTTATTATTTTGGACCTTCTAGATCCAAAGGTAAAGAACGTTTCATGAGTCGGAGTCCCAAACAATAAAATACCCGTAGAAACGTACGCCAAAATGACCAAGATACCCCTGAGTCAAATGTGAGTCAAACGGACTCCGATTGAATTAAGTAAATAGTGAAATTTTATTATTTCAAACCTTCTGGACTCAATAATGAAGTTCAAATTGTGAAAACAGAACCCAAAAAATAGAGACATGTAAAATGACCATTTTGCCCTTTCGGTATAGAAGTCCAAATTGAAAACTGTGAAAGCCTAAATTAGTAAAAGAGATACTTAGAGTAGCGAGATGTCCAAAATGATAAATAACATTAAAACTAAGACGTGTTTATTGGTGTATAGGCAAGTCAAAGGGAAAGGGAAAAGTAACAGAATACTAGGACGCATTGATAAGGTAAATAAACTCATATCTCTTATACGTGGTTTTCCAAGCTACATTCTTTCTATTACTCCCAAAATTTTGTACTCATGTACGTACCCACTACTATTGTCCCACCATTGATATTTTCATATCTGGTGGATGCCTATTGACTGTCATCTCATGATTGCTTTATTATACTGTGCCTTGAAAGGCCTATCACTCATGATTGCTTTGTCGTACGGTGCCTTGAAAGGCCTATCATTGTATTTCTACTCCATGATATTCCATACTTTATGCACTTCTTATAGAATTACGATAGAATTCTGATTTATGATAAATGCCGAATTTTGTGCTCAGTCACAATTTCCTTCCCATGTTATCTGATTGACAAGAATTACGGGTCGATTAATGGGACCTACGGGTCGAGTACGTGAATGGATACATGGTAATGATGGTGTTTTTATGCAGTGAGTTAAAAGGGCATTTTATATGCATTCTTGTTAAGGGGGGTATGTCGGGCCCCCAAAAGACCAAGGGTCTGCCAAACCCTGAATAGAGTAAATGCATCACTCATGTTTGACTGTTATGTTGACGTTTATGAGATTCATAAGATGTTTTCATTTCCCTATGAATAGTTCTATGTTGATAGTTCCTTATTTATTAGATTTGATTATGACCGATTTATTGTGGCAGTATATTTATGTTGATTGTGATTATTGAGCTTTTCCCATATTCATGCTACACCATTACTCATAATTGTTATTGTGCCTTACTATTCATTGGCCATTATGGCATTTTACTGTTAACTGCAACTGTTGGCATGATTGGCTATCATGTTACCCTTTGAGTTCATATTTTTTATGTTAACCCTAACCCGTATTGGAGATAGGCTTTTACTTACTGAGCATTGTTAGCTCACCCCACTTACTATTTTTTTCAGGTGAGTATGCTACAGAACCACAGTAGAAGATCAGGAGCTTAGGGAGACAGTTGAGGAGCATGATAGAATAATGTAGTCTCTCCCATGTAGTCGCCACCTAAAAGTGGTTTTATGTTTAATTTATTATCAGTTACATTTTTCAGTCATTGAACAATATTTTGTATTAAGACTTCTGCAATTTAATGTTATGTTCACATTATTTATTGTCATCATTGGTACAAAGAATGGAAAAAAGTAAGGACGGCCATTAGGTCGGCCCCGCGACACAAGATCCGCATAGGGTGGATTTCGGGTCGTGACATCACATATATTCATAATTGTGAAGAAGGCTTCATGGTTGTAGCTCTGAATTTCGGGCTCTACCCTGATAAGTTCAAGGATTCCTTGGCCAACAATCCACCAACGAGCATAGCAACTTTACTATTACAAGTATAGAAATACATCAAGTTTGAAGATGTAAAAAGCTCCTAAAAGGATGTCAAAGACCACCCTCAAAGGGAAGATCAATCCCAGATGAGGGGTGACAAAAAGAAGAGGCAGAGTCTAGAAAAGGTGGTCCAAAAGTCGCAATCCAGCTCGGGATCCAAGAAATATTATAAATACACTCCTCTGAATGCCATCCTAAGGCACATCTTATATCAGATTCAATCGAAAGAAAACTTGATATGGCTAGAACGCATGAAGGGATATCTAGAATGAAGAAATAAGAATAAGTGTTGCCCAGATATTTACCCTAGAGGGGGGCTGAATAGGGTATTTTGTAAATATTAGTTTATTTTTGGATCTTCAAAAATGAAAGTTGTAAATGCAAAATAAATAAACGAGAGAGAGAGAGAGAGAGAGAGAGCAAACATAACAGTTTTACAAGGTTCAAAAAACTTCCTACGTTCTCGCCTCAAGTATCCCCACTTGAGTTTTTCCACTATCGTGACCTCCTTGCAAGTGGAGACCAAACCTTTACAAAGCGAAGAGTGCGGCCCTCTTATCCCAGCAAAATATTCCATTTTGCCTCACCGAGTATCTCCTACCAATAACTCTCACCGTAATGAGATGATACAAAGATGTTTACTAAATAACACTCTCTTCATGTAGTTTTAGGGCAATAAGATTCTCACTCCCTATAGATAGATTAGGTGTAAGCTAAGTATTTAGGATAAGTATAACTTTCATATCTAGATTTAGAAAATATTAGATCTAAAGTCAATAACAAATATGTGAAAGTGTAAACTTGTAAGTGATGGCTTTAGAAATTCCTAGAGAACCTCTATTTATGTTCTTTTAAAGTATATGTCCGTTGGTTTTTGAAAAGATCCGTTTCTCCCCTTTTGTCTGTTCAAAATTTGAATTTGCGATTATCAGATCAACAGAATCAGTCGACTGAATCATCAAACAGTAGACTACATTGAGGACTAGTCAACTAATTAGGTTAACTAGTTTTTCGAAACGATTTGAGGTTCATCTGGTTAAGAACAATTAGTCTACTAGTTTTAAGGATAAGTCGACTGGTTTTATCTGTACACTATTTTTGCCTTTGAGAAGTGGTCGACTAATATTACCTTTAGGTCGTCTGGTTTGAACAGTGTGTTCAGGAAATTCATTAATTGGCCATCTAGTTGACTGGCTTTATGAATCAGTCGACTGATTTTGTTTGTACACTAGTTTTACCATTAAAGGTCAGTCGACTGAATGTTCTTGGAGGTCGACTGATTCGGATAGTGGGTCTTTAGGCTATTTTGTAAAAACATCACTCAATCAAATGGTTCTTAGGATCAGTCGACTGGCTTGATTAGTGTAACAAATAAGCTTTAATAATTAGTCGATTGGTTCCATGAACTGGTTGAATGGTTTAAACTAGGAGTGTACAAAAAATCGAGAACCGTAGACCCTAACCAACCCGAATAGAACCCTAACTAAATAATTTGGGTGGGTCAACTCTAAGAAAGATTTGAATTAGGTCAGTTCTAGAACCAATTTTTTTGGGTTAGTTCCGGTTTAAAGTTCAGGGAAACCGACTTGACCCGAGAACCAAACTTCTAATAAAAAATATTTTTTAAAAAAGTTATCACATATATACAAATATATATTTTCACACATATATATATATATGTGTGTGTGTGTGTGTTTATATGTATATATACATATAAACACACACACAACATAATCATTTTTTAGTGCGATTATAAACCACTTTTTCTCATTCAACAATCCTTAATTAACCATTATTTACTTAATCAAATCTAGTTCTAGAATTAAGTTCTCTTGGATTCCTTTGACTCAAAATCATATTCAAACAACAAAAATTTGAAAAGGACAAAAGAAATAATACTTTATAATGAAATAGTAAGTAAATCTTATATAAGATAAATGAATTGTCTTGATTATTCTTTGGTTATGTAATTTTGAATCAATCAATGAACATATTCCATATATATATATATATATATATATATATATATATATATATATGACTGATCATCAATAAACTTAAACACAATTTAATTTTTGCTTGGATGTTAACATGTAGTAGTGGCCTTGTAAAAGAATGTTAGAAATGCCTTTCCTACAACAATTTACTACATATAAATATCTATCACATACATATATATATATGATATATATTTATATGTATATATATTTTTTTCATATCTTCCTCTCAAAACGAGAAAAAAAAAAAAACAAAACAGGTCAACCCGACCTAACCCGAAAATATTTGGGTCGAGTTGGTTCTGGTTTACTTGGTTTCCAGTTACAGTTCTCTTTTCTTGGAACCGTCTAAAGTTTGATTGGTTTCGGTTCTCTTATAACCCAACCCAACCAATGTGCACCTCTAGTTTAGACAGTGAGTGTTTTCTAACTTATTTTTCTTAGTGTACTTTTATCAAAACCTTTTGATCTTTCAAAACTTAAGTTATGAAAATGTTTTGTTTTGAAAAATTATTTGAGTTTAGTTCTTAGAAGATCATTTTAAATAGTAAGAGCTTACGACCAATGATCATTCTAATCCTAATGTTACTCAAAACCCAAAACCCAAAATAAGAAAAATAAAAGTCTTCATTTGAATCATTGGGCTTGAGTGTGTCCAATTTACTTGAATCATCATGAGTGCATTCCACTTGTTTTGATATTTTCTTTGGAGCATATTCTTGAATGAATCTTTTAGCTTGATGGACTTTTGTCATTTTCTTGATCAAGAATCTTCTTTGACCTATATGATCTATTTGTATTTTCACTTGGATAAAACATTAGTCAATTGGATAATGTTTTGTCATCATCAAAATTACTGAGATGCCATTGGTTGAAAACCTTTAGTGCTAGCAATCTCTCATTTCTTATTATGACAAAAAAAATATCCTTTGCAAATAGTGAATAAATAGGACAAGTGATGGAGAATATAAATTATTGCATATAGGCTCC
The DNA here is from genome assembly GCA_008638375.1 of Nyssa sinensis. Classification (NCBI taxonomy): domain Eukaryota; kingdom Viridiplantae; phylum Streptophyta; class Magnoliopsida; order Cornales; family Nyssaceae; genus Nyssa; species Nyssa sinensis. Next base: position 28,701,390 of record CM018039.1, on the reverse strand, counting down.
CCCTATCAAATCGTAAGTTTGAATTCAGTGCCATAAGTAAATAAATCATTTTAAAGTGGAATTCTTTTCTATCTCCCCCTATTAATATGAAGTTTTGCAATTTAGGGTTAGAGACTTATATCATCTTTCATGCTTTGTTTGTGCATTTGAATATTATCATCAATAACAAATATTGCACATAACACATAAGAAGGATATAACAAAAGATGTTTTCCTATTCATGTATGATCTTTTTCAATAGTAAGCATGAATTACAAGTATTTAAACAAAGAAAGGAAGCACAATTACAAGAAGGATTTTGAATTGAAACAATAAACAAATCCTATGTTCTTTTCTCTTTATTTTTCTTTTCTTTCTTCTTATTCCTATTTCTCATATTCTTTACCTCCTTTGTCATCTTAAGAAAAATATCTTAAGTCTCTCTCGGAGAGTGCCTATACCTGAAGAGTTGATGAAAAGTGTCCTTAACCTCGAGCACCTCTTGCTTCATTTCTTCGTGTTTTCTCTCATTGTGATTATAAAGAGAGTCTGCCCAAAGTTTGAGAATGAGAACTTCATTCTCTATTGCCTCTATCCTTTCTATGGTGTCGGATAGGTTTTTAGAGAGATTTGATTCAACAGTCCAAATTTGGGTTCGGATTTTAGAATCCATTTCTCTAAGAAAAGTGAGGATGGAGGAAGAGTTTGTGAATAGGACCGAATAAGGAGGGTGAGGAGATGTGGTATATAGAGTAGGGTGAGTGGAATAGAGAGTCCCTTAGGGTTTTCTCAGTTGTGGGAGCAGATTTGGAAACCCATCCTTAGGTAGTGGACTTGTATCCATGGACTTCAAAGTACCATTGGAATATATGTCCGTGTGAATAGGGGTGCAGAAGTCAGTTTCCCCACCAAGATCAATGTCATAATGTTTGAAGAGGATGGTAAGAGGGTTGTCATAGGGAAAGATACCTAGTTTCTTTTAGAGGCAGTCATTTATGTGATGAATGATGATGTGAGGGAGGTTGACCATTTTGTGATGATATGGCACGTCAGAGGATGTTGTAGGTTATGATGTGGCAGATGAGATGGGATTCGAATGTGAGTTTAGAAGCCTTGGGCTTAAATGCCTCAGTGATGCTAGGGTTACCACACATTTGTTATATAGTCATGATATGATCAAATCCATCATGCACTGCCTAATTGTTGGTAGTGAACTATTGAAAATCCCCTTGAGGGATGTTGAAGATTTCAGAGACATTTTTGAGTTTAAGAGAGATGAGATGGTCAAGAACCCATGAAGAAGCATTGAGGCCCTTGGGCATCTCAAAATGGGCATAGAAGAGTTGAACAAATCAAGTCGAAGAAAGAGAGAAATTTGGTTTAACCAAGGTAATCAAAGTAAGAACCTATAAGAATAGATTTAGAGTTAAAGAAATGGGTTATAATGGTTTTACTATACTCAAAGTGTCAATGCTTGATGTCATCGTTGAACTTTTGTACAATGTCAGCGTTGAGGAAAACTTGGGTGTCATGGCGAGATTTTGTTCAGTGTTCGGTGTCGGAATCCTCTCTAGGGCATTTTTCTAGGAATTTGGAAGTTGGATTTTTGGTTTTGGGAGCCACAAAAAAGAGATTGAGAGTTTTGGGGAAGAACTTAGACAGTTTTGAGAGGTTTGAGAGAGAGAGAAGTCTCAAAAGCATGAGTTTGAAATATTTGGAAAACCGCTCAATATTTATAGATTCGACCAAATCTGTCGATTGTTTTCCACCATCAGTTAACTAGTTTTGCCTTAGTTTTGGGGTAGTCGACTATTTTAACCATTACCTAAAAACTCTCTTTAAAACTCTTGACTAGTCGACTGATATATCCATTCAGTCAACTGGTTCAACTATAAGTCGATTAGTAGGTCGGCTATTTTGACCAATAGCCAATTTCCACCCATTGTTAAGGTTTCAATGGACCTTATAGTCGACTTTTTGCCATTATTAGTCGACTTGTCTATAAAAACAATCGATTGATTTGAGCATAAGTGATATTTATCACTTAGTTACTCAAATATTTTAGGACGATCATTTCTAGTTCTCTTCTAATAAAACAAATTCCATAGCCTAGGTTGTTCTCTAAGAGTCCATTCTTCCCTAGGTCTATGATTTTCCCTCCTTTGGGATTCTTGCCTTTTAATCATAGTTAAGAATTCTCCTTACTTTGGTATGATAAAAAATTCCAAAAATATTTTTCTTTTCTTGGCATGGCAAATCTAGATCCCATATTTTGAAAGGAAAATGAATTTTGATGCTTTGTAAATACTTAAGACTATGAAAAGTGTACTCCATTTGATCATTATCTTACACTTAGTTGTAGTTACTTAATTACATGTCTCTCTAGGTACTCATAATCTCATAAGAAATTATCATTGCATGACTTCATTTATGAGATTGACTTGATGATAGGTTAGATCAAACAATTTTAATTTTTTCCTTCAATAATTTCATGGCTAGAGAGATTGACTAAGGATGGAATCAAAAATATCCTAAAAGAAAAAAAAAAAAGAAAAAGCAAAAAGCAAAATCCTTAAACGAAAAACAAAAATGTGCAAAATTCAAAAGAGATGAAGGAAAAGGCTACCTTTGAGCTAGTGTGTATGCTAGCATTGGATGTCCTTTGAAATTATCTCTTCCTACTCAATAGTGTGAAAGCTATCTTGCAAAGGTGAGTAGTGATGTGGAGCTCTTTAAAGGAATTGGTTAATAATTCCTTGGGTTGATCACTAGTTATTTGTGATTATTGTGGGATGAAACGTTCAACATCGAAGTGGTAACCTTGACATGAGGATGTTTCACTGATGAACTTAATGTATATGTTAAACTCTAATGTGAAATTGTTTAGAGGGTGAGCTTGTATGTTGTCAAGTGTTCTAGGGTTAATTCTGTCATTTTTTGTTAAATCTAGAATCATTTTCATCCTCTTAAAACACTTTAAATGTCCTCACAAATTTAAGTTCAATTCAAAAATTGGGATGTTTCTTATGCATGCTAATTTTAGACATTTCCTTGTCTAATTTTTTATTATATTTCCCCTATTTTTGAGTTGAGTGAAGAATAGTAAGTGAAAATAGAATAGGGCAGGGCACTATATTCTAATGAAAGAAAACCCACCATTGGTGGTCGTTGAAATGAACAAAGGGCTTATTCAAACGAACCCGCATTTGAATTAAATAGTAAGTGCTCGTCATTCAAACGAAGGCCATTTCATTCGAACAAACTTCAGAACCATTTGAAATTCGCGAACTTCAAATCAGTTCTTCCATTTTCTCACTTTTTCGAGCTTTCTTGCTTAGATCTTGTTACCCACACTCACTGCTCTCAGTTTATACTCTAGTTATTATGATCTACGTATTGAGGGCAACATTGTGACCATACAGTTTCTCATTTTTTCTGTTCGTTATCACGGTAAGTCCTCGTGTTCATTCGTGCTATTTTTCTTACCTTATTTCACTACTTTAGATCATAGGAGTAGACGTGGACTGTTAGTACAGAACACTCGAACGTAGAGCCATTTTCTAGGATTTCACTATCATTTTCATTTTCCTGTCATGTCATCTAAGAGTGTACCCATGTCATGGGATTACTTTCCATTTGTTTTCCTATTTGGTCCTCTTTGTCAAGATATTAATCTCTATCAGTCCCAAGTGACCTGGACCCAATCTGTAATGATTCACTCTCGCCCCTTGTGGGTTGAGTAGGCATGCACTCCAGATCATATATATGATACTTTTACCTTCCATCTGTTCTATTTGAAAGAATGGCTACCTCTCTTATCCATTGCGAGTATGGCCAACGACATTGTGGTTTGAGAGTTCTGCTCGAACCTCAGGGATCGTATTGCTCAGGGTGGGCCCTCCTTATTTATATTTAGGGTATCTGTTTTGATCTTACCCACGACCTTATTGCTGACACCCTCAACATTCGCTGAGAGTTGGAGCATGTCTATTCCTATGCTAAGGAGGTCATTCCTTCCACAGCTGAGTTGATCGCCAGGACTCTCCGTGCTGACAGTTCCTCAATCTTTTATACAAAGAAGGCCACACTAGAGCATAGTTATCTTCATGAAGGTTATCGGATCTTCTGTCTCATCGTTTATAGTATCCTTCAACCCATCATCCATACCAATATGCTGACGCTTTCTCATGTTACTTTATTAGTTGTCATCGACATTGTAGTTCTCATGGATGTTGCCTCCTGCCTTCTTCGTGCCATCGATGCCTACTCTGTTGGCACTCGCAAAATAGTTATTCTTCCCTTTGGGATCCTTATCAGTTGCATTTGTGTTACTCAAGCTGTCCCATTCTACACCACTAATCTTATAAGACTCCAATACACTCTTTTCACCTATCGCACATTATCATAGTCTAAGGCCTATGTCGCTGCCCCTTCCGAGGATATAGGTGATGAGGATGCCGATATAGTAGAGGAGCAGCCAGCACCTAATCCAACCCAAGAATAGCCACAGCCTCCTCAAATGCCCGAGGAGTATATCTGAGTGGAGGGTTATCTTGTGGAGCAGACTCCACCTTAACACTGGTTACCCTTAGGTTCCAGATTCCATGAGACCCCCGGTGCTTCCTCCTCCACAGCTAGTCAGCCAGTTACTTGCACTACTCTCGAGGATCACTATGCTAGGATCCGCGCTAATTTTTTCCTTCCTATGATCGAAGAGTTGGCTAAATAGCGCTCGAATGTTTTCCAACCGATGATGGAGGAGATGATGCGTTCGAGGTTAGAGATTTAGCGCCTCCCCTACGTAGTTGCTAGCTACTTTTTACCTCTACCACCTCTAAAAGTAGATCAATGAATTTACTAGCCTACATGAGTGGTAAGCAATTTTTGTAGTGAGTGTTATCTGTATTTTTTCTCATCAGCTACATGTTTTATTTTGACTGCTACCACTTCTTTACATTAGTCATATGTTTATTTTTTCGCATATGACATTTTTTGTTTATATCTATACTGCACTATGTTTATCCCGTAGCTATCATTACTTTTGATATCACGATAGGCATGCCTATTTTTCTTTCTTACTCTATCTTCTTCATATGTGGTTGTTGGACCTTGTTAATTCTTCCCTTTGTCATATGACAAAAAGGGGGAGTGCTCATATTGAGCGAAGTTATTCTTAAGATTGCATATATTAAAATATGGTACTCTCTTATCTTTCTTACATGATTTGCTTGGTTTATTGTGTTTACTGGACATGATCTTATAGTTATCTATTTATATTCCCATGATTCATTGCATTTACATCTTCATATTACATTATATGTTTTCACGTGGTGTTGTACAGGAAACAGGTAACTATTTTTTAGCAAGACTAAGCGTTGGCATAGTCTAAAATACTAGGTCAAAATTGTAATTTCTTTCTCTTAGGCTTTTGGGGGGTTATGGATTTTGACTTGTTTTTATTTTTGTTCTATTGGTGTACTTCTATCATAGATTGCCAATGGGGGATTTTGTTAGGATCATGGGGTTCATTGTTCTAATTGTCTAATCTGGTTTGACAAAAACTAATTTGTTGTAATTAAAATTTAGTCCTAGATTTAGTCTCTCTCAAGCTCCGTTCCACTCCAAGAAGGCTCACTTCAATGTCGTATACATCATCCAAACTTCTTGGGACATAAGGGGTAATTTGGACTTTTTTATGATTCGGATCTCACACACTCACACATAGCATGCATAGCATATTGGTTATTTTCTTATACTCATGTATGTGTGGTTGCTTGAATTGTGAAACAATGTTCCCAAGTTCTATTTTGGAAAATCACATCTTTTGTACTTAGGAAAAAATTTTATCGCCATTTAAGAACCATTGATTCTGGTGTTCACTCGAAGGGCTCGTTCGAATGAGAAACAAAAAGATCTCGTTTGATGCTCATTCAAGGCTTGTTTGATTTGGGTTAAAGCTCTCAAATCAAACAAGTTCCAGAAAAGGTTTATCATTGCTCGTTTGTGCCTCGTTCAAAGAGGGTGTTCATTCGAATGAACAAATGAACGAGCCTCAAGTAAAAATAGAATATTATGATGTTTTTAACTATAATTTGAGATCCTCAAAAATCATATATAGTGTGAAGTTTTGATTTTCAAATTCAATTGAAATAGAATAGTGTTCTTAAGAGCTTTGTCTATATCTCTTCATTTTCAATCCATGATTTTCTTGTATACACGTGATCCAAATCATGATGAGAGCCAAAATCAATCATTGATTATTGTCGTAGTTCAATCTTGTGGCATTCAACCTTGAGCGATTAGGGAAGTCCGAGATTGCATAGAGTCCACGGTTGTGTAGAAGTTCTTCATTAGAAGATGCTTGTGAAATCAAGGGCGACCAATTCAAGAGATAGGAACAGATCTAACGAGAACTAGGTCCGGATCTTGCCATTGCATAATCGATCAAATCCTCATAGTGAAGTTTACTTGGGTAAGAGAGCCCCGGAATTTTCCACCACAACGTGTTGTCTGTAGTGGTTCTTTGTCACCAAAACGCGGTTTGAAAATCTCAATTTCCTTACTTGCTTTACATTTTCTAAATTGATCAATTCAAGTATGCTTCTGCATAAATAAATTAGCTCATATTGTGAATTGATAAATTGAATAGGAAATTTGTGAAATTGATTGTCAAATTAGTTAATTGGTGATTTGAGCAATAAATTGACATATTAGTTGATTGATTAATTAGTTGAGTAAATAGACATATTGTTGAAGTCAATTGACTAATTGATTAGTTGATTAATTAGGTTGGCTTATTGGTGAACAGAATTGAATTGTGTGTAAGGATTAATATACTATATATTGTGTAATGTATGAATCCAATTTACATTCAAATTTGTGTATTCTACTTTTGGTGGTTTAGAGATATGGAAAATAATTGACAAAGTAGAAATACCAAATTTAGTGGTGCTACCTATTCACCCCCTCCCCCTCCCCCTCTAAGTAAAATCTTACCTAATTACACATTAAGGATCATTAACAGCCCTTACCCGTGGTAGGCTCAGTGGTCTCCTAATGTTCACCAATGAGCTAAGCAGGCGAAGGAAACTTCAAATCTTAAGACTCTGTCCTTTCGGACAAGTCATCCCCAATCTACAGCAGGTTCCTCATCTTGGTGGCTATGGCAGGTCCAACGAAGGGGCCAACAATGTTCTTCTTCTTCTTAGGATAGTAGGCAACGATAATCGACCTCTTCAAATCCATCCCTTTCGATTATATGAACCCGGTGTCGTGAAGATTCTCTAGGTTGAGGATCGTTGAATGAGGACACTAAAAAAGGTTGAAGTAAAACTCTTAGTTTCTCCTTATGGTCGTCCGTGAAGAGCGTGCCTTGCCAAACAAAGTGATTTGAAACAAACACCAAAGAGAAGGGTTAATACATGAAAACAAAACAAGTATCAAGGAAATGAGTTTGGAAGTGCAAATCCTCACCTACTAGCCTGATATTCTGAGGAAAAATACTGCCAGTCTCTGCGGGATAATTAGCAAAATCTGAACCTCTTTTGACATAGAAAAACCACTTCTTCTAAGTTTTATTAAAAGAAGGGATGTTGGTAAGGGGTTTGAATCCAGTGTCAAAAGACATGTAGTATAGCCCTTCTTCGGCCTTCTTCAGATCCATCCCATACCAAACTAGGTCGAGATCTACTTTTAGACCACTTTTGTGACCTAAAACTATATATGCTATCAAACACCTCCAACTATTAATTTTGAGGTTAGGAAAGCAGAATCTAACAAAGGTAAAAAATTCCTTAAGGAAAGGATGGAAGAGGAATATTTTAAATCCTATTTCGAACTACTAAAGATATACACATATCTCTTGAGCCTCTATATTCTATGGCTTATCACAGCTAGGAATTCTACATTGCTTGTTCTCAGGAGAATCATACATCTCCTTGATACACTAAAGTATGACCAGGGTAATGGCACTAGATTCCTAATCCCTAGGATCATTCACCTCGGCACCCTCGTTGTCAAACCTATCAACTATAGGCACTCTAGGGTTGATCTCTATCCTAATTTAAGGGTCCTCAAGACCTCATGATTCATTATGGCCTTCTGAAGATGCCATTGAAGTGGAAAAGAAAGAAGAAGAAGAAAGGAATACGAAATTAAAATAAAATGGGGAAATAGAATCCGACCAAAATGATGGAGGACTAGGTTGGCCGGAGAAGTGGATTCAGGTCACCGGAAATCCTTCAAGTCAAAAATTGTCTTTTTTGCTCTTTAAAGTGACCAAGAAGTTTAGAATGGGTGTGTCCCTCCTATTTTATAAGGTTAACAAACATTTAATGAGTAACTAAAGAGGTGCCCACACATTTAAGGAAGATCAAAGGGTGCCATTATTGATGTCCCTTCTTCGAGTTTTGTGAAACAACTGTAATGATGGGATATTAAGGCTCAATAATGCTTGTGACCTCGAAATACAAAAGGCGCATTTATTATGCCCCCTACACTTGCGTCGTAACCTTGACCCCAGCTTGGGATAAATCCCACAGAACTAAGGCTCGGAAGGGGAGTAACTGATATACTATATTTGAGTATTGACGTACATAACTGAAACTTGTCTATACAGGTATAGGAGCCATAACGCAAGTATTCTCAGCTGGGTATCTACTATTCGAAGCTACCAACCATGGCAGACGATCTACTGAGTTGAACAACCGAAGTCACCCTACAACCTACCTCTGGAGACAGAGTTCAATAAGGAAACTTTCATATCCAATCTTTCCGTTCCTAATCATAAACAGAATAAGGGTCCAAGGTATGCCCGAAAGACTCGTGGTGAATTATCTCATTCAATTATACTCTCTTTCAATTTTCTTCTAATTTAAGCATCAGAGTAGCCACTACCAAAGCCAATCCGATGACCCCAAATCTCTGTTTTGCTAGGAAGTTATAAAGTACACCACATATAGTTTAAAATTGGTAACAACATCCATAAAGACCATACCTAATCCAACTTTGATAAAAGAAAAGGGAAAAAATATTTTGTTTCACATTTTCTTTCTTTCTTTGTTAAATAAAATTACAAACTAAAACCTTTAAATGTAGTCACGAATTTAAAAGAAAAACGGAAATGACATACAATAAAAAGAAATCTTTACTTTTTTCATAATTTTCACATAAACTAAACAAACTTTTTCCTTTTTGTGAGTAAATCCGTAAAATAAATAAAACCTAAACAAAACCAATATCCATTGAGCCTAGTTGGTTCTTTAACTGGTCCCAAACAAGTACCCACACTATTTCACTTATGAACCTGGATTCAGTCCTGATCAATCTACTTGTGGGCCATCTTTAGGTTATTCCTATCCCCAAATGATTGACATCACCAAATGAAAATTGGTTCATATTAGGTAATTACAGATATCCTAACTATATATCCAATACATCATCAGCTTTAATCTTTTCTCCTTTTTTATTTCTTAGTCAAATTCATTTGTGCAACAGTTTATGTAACAAATAGTGGCCAAGCCAATTATGTAATTAATTAATTAAGTACTTTAATTAGAAAATAGGAGAAAAGCCCATTCATTGCTTAGCATATAAGATGCAAGCCAAACTGGGTTATACTTGTTCATTATCCTTGATTTTATTCCATCTTTGGTTTCAGCGACGATTCAAAAATTATAGCTAAGAGGATGAGAAAACAAGTATTAAAATTTAGGGAAATTCTTACAGAAATATCAAAAAAATTGAACTGACAAACTCCCAATTTGTAAAATTTCTTTATAATAGTAGTATAAAAAAAAAAAAAAGGAAAAAACTTTCTTTACCAAAATCATTTATCAAAAGTGGTTTTACTAATTAAATTGGTAGTATTATATTAAATATGATCATTTCATGAGGCGATATTCAACAAGGAAAATACTGCAATGCCATTTAGGATTTAATTTTTGGGGAAAAAAAATTTGAGATGGACAACACTGCTCTATAAAAAATAGGTCTTCAAATTTTTGTGGGGCCAGCCCTCACTTTTATCAGTTGGTGTTTGGTTTTAAAACAATATTCCACCCTATTCTGTTTGTGCTATTGTTAAAATTCCATGTATTGGAAGTTAGAGTTAACTGGAGTTAGTCGAGTTAATCATTCATGTCTCTTTTGAAATGAAGGTCGTGAATTCAAGTCTCACTTTTCATTAAAGCATGTTAGAGTTTATTTTTACCTAGTTTTGAGTTATGTTGGATTGTTTGTCCAATAATTATATTAGATAGGCTCTTAGAATTACGTTATATACTCTTATAAATAGATTGAGTTAATTATAACAGAGTTGATTATAATACATTAATTGTAATATCTCTCACTTCCATAAAAAAAAAAAAAAAGATTTCGGCGTATTGGAGGGTGAAGTTTCCAACTAAGTCAGGACAATTATGATATATTATATCTATTAAAATTTACTCATTTTGTCAAATGAATAATAAGATACTATCAGTCCAGACAATAAACCAATGGCACATTTGTAAAAACACTAATGTGAGGATATAAATGTAATTTAGTATTTACTTCTGCAATGGGTATGCTCTTTTTGATAATATTCTAACTTGATAACTTGTTTGGTTGTTAATACTAATGAAAATAATCTTGCAAGGTAATGGGAGTGGACTAATTAATTAGAGAAGGTGAGAAGGGAAAGGAATTTATTATTGTGCCGGCATTGACATTGTGGGTTTGCTTCCCCTTCATGTTGAAGGAAAGAAACAAATAATGAAAAAGTCACCTTTGCTTGCAGCCAATTCAGAACTGCTCATCTCAGCCGCTCAATGTGTCTATACTAACGCTAAACAGAATAATTATTTTATGAAATAAAATAAAAAATAAAATGAAAATAATATAGAGTGGACTAATTTGGGTTAAAAAAATATTTAAAATAACTTTTAATAAAATACACATTTTATGAAATATGTATTATCAATCATACTGAACAAGAATAAAGAATGAAAACATTATTATGGACATTTCTAAAATATTCATTCCACTATACTAAACATGACACAAGCTATTAAATTGAGTAGCGTGTGTGACTATGTATATTGTTGGACATTGGGTCATGTGGACCCGAATCTATTTAGCATCCACAAGATTTGTGCGGATCATGATAATTATGATAAAAGTTTATATGAGGTTAAAACTCTTATTCGTTCTCGTTGGTATTCCATTAGTTGTGATCATGGGATATAAACATAGAAGCATTAGTTGAGCGTAAGGAATTCATCCATGTTAGTTGTAGTCATGGGATATAAACATATAAGCATTAGTTAAACGTAAGAAATTCATCTATATGTAGTTTTCCAAATTATCACGTAAGGTTTTGAGTGACGCTCTCTCTGAGATTCTTCTTGGGTGATCATCAAAGTGTCCTTGGCCTTAAATCGTGAAAAGACATAGGCGACTCGATCTTATAATCGTCCTATTTGATGAGAAAGATCTCTTGCAGCGTTTCAAAGATTTTCATGATGTTTCAAGAAAGCTCGCAATACAAGTCGATTCTTCTGCTTCTACTTTCACTATTCTTGATCCGAAGAGATAACTAAATTAATACATGTTTATATTTTATATGTATTTTCTTTATCTATATATATATATATATATATATATATATACACGCGCGCATGGACGCACAACAACATTTTTAGAGTTTGATAAGTTCATCAACCATCATTATTGAATTGGTGGGCCATTTTAAAACAAGGACCATTCTTATTGACAGAGTCATATCTTTCCCAAATTATGGGTTGTATAAAATCAGGGATTTTTATTTCATTATTTGTAAACTTCCATATTTTGTTTCATTGTACACCTATATATTTTGTAAAGGAGAATACAAAAAATATATACGAGAATTATTCAATTCCTTGTTTCTTAACATGGTATCAGAGCCAATTCTTCTCTCCCATGCCTGTTTTTAGGTTTTCCTTCCCTGTTTCCCTCATCTTCCAGCCACAGCAGCAGCCTTAGCCGCCTGCTTCTTCCCTGTTTTTTTTTTTCTCTTCTCAGCCAAGTCTCTCCTTTTCTTCTCTTCTCCAAGCCGTCATTTTGGACTTCTTCTTCCTGCTTCTTTCCTGTTTTTTTCTCTCCAGCAAATCTCCCTTTTTTTCTCTTTTTTTCCAAGCCATTTTTTTTTTTACTTGTTCTTCCTCTTTTTATCTTCATCCAGTAGCAGTATTTCTTCTTTTCTTTCGGCAGCACCATGGCTGAATCATCAATCCCAATTCTCCCTTCTCCTTATCTTCTTCATCCCTCAGATTCACCAAGCTTAACCCTTGTCAATGGACTCCTCACTGGTGACAACTACCCTCAATGGCAAAGAGCTATGACACGAGCCCTCAACGCAAAAAACAAACTCAGTTTTGTTGATGGTACTCTCCAACGCCCTGATCCTACCAAACCCGAATACACCCAATGGAACCAAACAAAGGATATGGTACTTACTTGGATCCTTAATTCTATCAGCCCCTCTCTTGCCACTTCTCTTGAATACCATACCGATCCACGTGATGTTTGGGTTGATCTTTCCTCCTGATTCTCTCATGGCAATAATGTCCACATTTATCAACTCAAACGGACCCTTTCTTCCCTACAACAAACCACCAATTCAGTCCATGATTACTACAACCGCATGAAACAAATTTGGGATGAACTTGGTCACCTCCTATAGAGTATTGATCTCAAAGTTTTGCAACAGCAAGCTGATGATGAAAAGGTGTTCCAATTCCTCCTAGGTCTCAACGATTCCTTCGCCTCACTCCGCACTCAAATCTTGGCCATGGATCCACTTCCACCCATCGGCAAAGTCTTCTCCATTCTGTTTCAAGAAGAGCAACAAAGGCTGCTCAACATTCACCCATCAGAAACCATAGCCCTGGCCGTGCGACCTGATGGGCGCCCAAAATCTTCATTCAAGTGCACGGCTTGCCGCAAGGAAGGCCACACCCGAGATCGTTGTTGGACCATCGTGGGTTATCTTCTTGGTCGCAACCCGAGATCCACGAACCCGCTCTCTATTCTCGGTCAGCCCCCATCCAAGATCAATCAGATCACCGTGGCTCCATCGTCCTCAAGTCCAGTACCCGGCTTGTCACCAGAGTTATACCAGAAACTTCTCAGCATGCTCGCACCATCCCTATCTCCGATTGAGTCCTCCTCAGTCAACTTCATTGGTAATCTCTTCTCCCCTCAACTTACTTTTTCTTTCGATCGGCACCTCCATTGGGTGGTAGATAGTGGCGCGAGCCACCATATCTGCCATCACAAGGATGCTTTCACCGATCTACAACTCCTCGCAACCCCTCATTCCATTCGGCTTCCCAAGGGTCAGGATATCCCCGCCGAGAGTCTTGGCACTTGTATTCTCTCCCCATCTCTTACTCTCACTCAAGTTTATTTTGTTCCTCTTTTAACCTTTAATTTATTATTTGTTTCCCAAATTGCCCTTCATAATTCTTACACTATTACTTTTTCTTCTCATAATTGCTTCTTTCAGGACCCACAATCGATGAAGCTGATTGGAACGGGTGATCTATGCAATGGGCTTTATGTGTACCGTCCCGAACCCCCTATGGTTTTTGCTGCTCACTCCACTACTAATAAGACTCTACGGCATCAACGCCTAGGCCATCCCTGCAATTTTACTATTCCTAATGTTTTAGACTCCCTTTGCATCCTTTCTGATTGTGATGTTTGTGCTCGTTCAAAGCACACAAGATTACCCTTTCCCAAATTTGCTAATAAAAGTGATTCTGCTTTTAACCAAATTTTTTGTGATATTTGGGGTGGCTATCACACTCCCTCCGTATGTGGAGCCCATTATTTTCTTACAATAGTAGATGATTTTTTCCGGACTACTTGGATCTATTTAATGCGTTTCAAATCTGAAACTTACACTCATTTAACGCATTTTTTTGCTCTTGTCAAAAATCAGTTTCATACCACTATTAAAATCATTCGAACTGATAATGGCCAGGAATTTCGCTCTCATCCATTTCAAACATATCTCCTTGACCATGGCATTATTCATGAACGTACCTGTGTTGACACTCCTCAACAAAATGGCATTGTCGAGCGTAAACACCGACACCTTCTTAATGTTGCCCTCAGTCTCCATTTTCAAGTTCACTTACCCCTTCTTTTTTGGGGTGATTGCGTTCTCACTGCTGCATACCTCATCAATCGCACTCCTAGTCGTATTATTCACAATAAATCACCCTTTGAGGTTCTTTTCAACAAACCACCCCACTACGATCATCTTCGTGTTTTTGGGTGTCTCCGTTATGCACAAACTCTCTGTGCTCATCGTGATAAATTTTCCCCCCGTGCCACTAAATGTGTCTTTCTTGGGTACCTTGGCACCCATAAAGCATACAAACTCTACAACCTTGATACCCAATCCATTTTCTATTCTCATGACGTCACCTTCTGTGAACACCAATTCCCTTTTCAAGATCTTTCTCCCACCACCTCATCCCATTCTCCCTCTTTCATTATTCCTCTTCCCATCCCTGAACCCGTTTTACCCCCTTCTCAACACTCTCTTGACACCCCATCTTCTCCACCTTCCCCACCTTCACCCCCTTCCTCCACTTCACTTCCTTCCCCATCTTCCCCTCTACTAGCCTCTCGTCCTCTTCGTCACACTACACGGCCTGCCTACCTTCAGGACTACATATGTCCCACCTTCCACACCGCGCCCACGGCATTTTCACCTGCTCCAACGGTTTCAGGTACTGCTCATCCCTTATCTGCTTTTCTTTCATATTCTCGTTTTTCTCCCTCCCATCTTACTTATTTAAATGCTCTCACCACTTGTATTGATCCTGCTTGCTATTCTGATGCTATCCGACACCCTCATTGGTGCGAGGCAATTCCATTGAGCTCCACGCCCTCGAAGATAATTCCACTTGGACTCTTGAGCCACTTCCCCCTAGTAAGAAACCCATTGGCTGTAAATGGGTTTTCAAAACCAAACTCAAAGCTGACGGATCCATTGAGAGGTACAAAGCCCGATTAGTTGCCAAGGGCTATACTCAAGTTGAAGGTCTTGACTATCATGAGACTTTTGCTCCGGTTGCCAAAATGACCACAGTCCGCTGCTTATTGGCAATCGCTGCAACAACCCATTGGCTGATTCATCAGCTTGACGTCAACAATAGTCTTCTTGCACGGTGATCTTGATGAAGAGGTCTACATGACCCCACTCCCCGGCTATTGTCCTCAGGGGGAGACCCGTGTTTGTCGCCTCCAAAAATCCCTATATGGTCTCAAGTAAGCCTCCCTGCAACTATTTTTTCAAACTAGCTACTGTACTTCTTGATGCAGGTTTTCGCCAATCTCAGGCCGATCACTCATTGTTCACTCTTGTCACTCCCACCAGCATCACTATTGTTCTTGTATATGTTGACGACATCTTAGTTGCAGGCAATGCGCTATCTCAAATTCAGGTTTTCAAGGACCTTCTCTCCACTCATTTCAAAACAAAGGATCTTGGCTCTCTCAAGTTCTTTCTTGGCCTCGAAGTTGCACATTCTTCTGCAGGCATTTTCCTGAATCAACGAAAATATGCTCTGGATATACTTTCTGACAGTGGTCAACTTGGTGCCCGACCCACCTCCTTTCTGATGGAACAACATTTGAAGTTTTCCTATGACGATGGCTCCTTACTCCCTGATCCTAGCATTTATCGTCGTCTGGTTAGTCGTCTCATTTATTTGACTATCACCCGCCCTGATATTGTTTATGCTGTCAACATTCTCAATCAGTTCATGCATGCTCCTCGTGTTCCTCATATGACTACTGCCACGCGTGTTCTCCGTTACATCAAAGGGAGTCCCAGCCAAGGCATTTTTTTCTCTTCCTCTAGCACCACGCATGTTACGGCCTATACTGATTCTGATTGGGCCAGTTGTCCCATCACACGCTGTTCCACCACAGGTTACTTCATCCAACTTGGTACCAGTCCGATCTCATGGCGTACAAAAAAATAGACTATCGTTGCCCGTTCTTCCGCTGAAGCTGAATACCGTGCCATGGCTGTCACCACCTATGAACTCACTTGGCTTAAGCAACTTCTCACTGATCTTGGCATCTCTCATCCCGAGCCTTTCACCCTCTACTGTGACAATTTGTCTGCACTTCACATTGCCCACAATCCAGTGTTCCATGAATGTACTAAACACATTGAGATCGATTGTCACATCATTCGCGATAAAATTCACTCCGGTCTCCTCCAAGCAGTTCACACTTCTTCACATGAGCAAATTGCAGATATCTTCACCAAGGCTTTAGGCTCTGAACTTTTTCATCATTTCTCATGCAAGTTGGGCATTACGGATCTCCATGCGCCAACTTGAGGGGGCGTATTGACCGAATCATATCTTTCCCAAATTATGGGTTGCATAAAATCAAGGATTTTTATTTCATTATTTGTAAATTTTCATATTTTGTTTCATTGTACACCTATATATTTTGTAAAGGAGAATACAAAAAATATATACGACAATTATTCAATTCCTCGTTTCTTAACAATTCTGGTGCTGTTCTCAAGCCATTCACCTGTTGATTTCTTTAAGATTTACCAAAGTTGGGACCCATGTAATAATACAATCTACTCGGCCGTCTTAATATTAATATTTAATAAATTAATAATTTTTAATAATTAATACATTTTAAAAAATTTAACTTAATTTTATGGTGAATAACTAATAATTTTATTACAAATAATTAATATTTTTTTTAAAAAAATATATAATATTAATTATTAGAGACATACAATATTGATATATGTACTTATATGTATTCTTTTTTGAAATTTCTTGATAATTATATTTATTAATTTTACACAATTGAAGTCAATAGCAGTATGAATGAAAAAAATTCTAATATTAGAAAACATAATTTTTTTTTTACTTCAAAAGGATATTCTTTTTATACCTTAAGTTGATTATTATATGCATTTTTTGAAAAAAATCAACATATTGTTAAAAAGTTATATATAAGATTTTATTTTATACTAAAAATCATTTACATTTAAGAAACATCAATTCATTAATTAATGAAAATATACAAAAGCTTAATAATAAATAATTTTAATAATTATATATATATGAAATGAACCATTAACTATGTATTTAATTATCGACACTTAAAATCAAAAGTATATTATACTGACTTTTTTAAAATTTTTTGAAATTATACTAACTTCAATGACGGACTTACAGGGCCAGGGGGGGGCCACTACCCTTGCAAAAATCTAGGAAAATTTCTCCTTTGTATTAGATATTTATAGTAATTTAGAAATGGCCCTTTCAAAAGTTATGATATTTTTATAACTCCTAAATTCCCCCCCCCCCCAATACCCTCATATATATATATATATATATATATATATCATTGTTGTTTGAAAAAAATTAAAACAAAAGTTACAAACTTTGCCAAAAAAAAAAAGGAGTCGTCCATAGTCGAGGGATGTTTTTAACAATAGTATTTAGGATGTCAGGATAGAGTTATGAAAAGTCTGAACTTTGAAGAAAAGTCTTCAATACTCCAAGTAGTCTCCAACGATTTTAATTTTTAGGACTTTAGGAAGTCACAAACACTCCAACAATTTTAGGGTTTTTCAGATGACAACAAAAAATGCTCATACTAGATAACTCAATCCAAAATTAGGTAAACTTCTCCTCCTCTCTCTCTCTCTCTCTCTCTCTCTCTCTCTCTCTCTCCGCGCTCCTCTCTGGCATCTCTATCATTAGATTCTTTAATCATGATCAACTTCTAATTATTGTTTTTGAGTATTTTTTTTTTCATTTATGTTAATTTTCCTTGTTTTTATATATGAACTATTTTATTTTTATTTTTGATATACCATAAAAGAGCAAGACCAATCAGTACTCGACATGTATGTCTATAGTCCAGCTCACACTCGGCTAACTCAACTCGCGCTCAACCAGTGGCTAGCACTCGGACATCCAGGATAGGCCGAAAGATCAGAAGTGGCCGGAGCATATGCCTCCAGAGCACATACATATCCGGGTAAGGATCACGAAGTTAATTACAAGGCTCTAGAGCAGCACTCCAGAGCTCGTCACCGCCTTAGCGGCTACCGAGTAGGGAATAAGGAAACAGTCTTCGACATGGAAACTGCTATACATGTTCATCTCTATCTATGGTACAATATCCAACAAGGAAACTACAATCTCCGGTGATCAAATCCCTACTTTCATGGCTCCAAATCCTAATCAACTTAAGGAAAGCTACGGCCTATAAATTAAACCCTAAAGGTACGCTTTATTTTCATACTCATTATTTGGCTTTCAATACAGTCTTTTCAATTCAGTTTACTTACTTAAGCATCGGAGCGGCTACCGCCGGAACCAATCTAGTAGTCCTCTGGTCCCCTCTTTTAAGTGTTCTACAAGTCTTGGAGCCCAGATTTATTACGAGCCGAAAAATGTAGCATCAGTTTGGCGCCGTCTGTGGGAATCGACTAATCTCCAAGTGCTCTATTCACAAACTAATCTTTTTCCTCACCGGAAAACCATGGCCCCAAATCTCCAACCGAGACAGAACGCTCAAAACCCACAAAGCTCTCAACGTCGGCCGTCTGTTCCACGAGCAAGTGGGCCGACGGTTGATCCCATGTGACAAGAGATCGAATCAATCAAACGACATAACAAACTGGTGCAAGAACAACTACTTGCCATATCTAGAACTCTGGCAATACTCACACAGAATCAGGGGACGAGTCCTTCCTAACCCGCTGGTCAATGTTGCTGAAAGAATGCAACCCCATATAACCACTGAGAATGAAGAGCCTCATGAGCAGGCTCCAAATAACCAGCCTGGGCACCCCCAGGGTGTCGCTTGCGTTTGCAGAGATCCACAGCCGTCGGCAGCCTCAGGCTGGGGAACATCAGCCTTCATCCCTGACGTCCACTACCAAAGCACTACTAGAGCCCCGACTCCAAGGGCTTCGGGAGCACATTCGGCGCCACAGGAGCCTCATCCAGCACTAATCCCGCCAGTTCGGAACCTTTCTCCGTCCGAGGGACGTACTCAGCCCGACTACCCTGAAGCCGAGGCTGTAAGACAAGGTTCACAAGAGGTCCGGTTCAGAGACCCACGGAGGGTCCAAGAAATTGCCGAATCTATGGACCAAACAGTAGCTTTAGAGGTGCCCAGAACCCTCTAGAGCAGGATGAGTTGGCCAGGCTGCGCGAAAGACTTGCCACCCCGTTCACTCACGCCATCATGTCAGAAGAAAGGCCCAGGAAGTTCATGGTGCCAAAGTTCACCCTGTACGATGGGACTGGAGACCCAGGAGATCACCTATCGCACTACCAGCATACGATGGCCCTCCACGGAGCCTCTGATGCTTTTATGTGCCAAACTTTCATTACCAGCTTGAAGGGAACTACTCTAAAATGGTTCCACCACCTCTCTCCGAACT
The DNA here is from genome assembly GCA_008638375.1 of Nyssa sinensis. Classification (NCBI taxonomy): domain Eukaryota; kingdom Viridiplantae; phylum Streptophyta; class Magnoliopsida; order Cornales; family Nyssaceae; genus Nyssa; species Nyssa sinensis. The sequence goes on along the minus strand of CM018039.1, from coordinate 28,681,925 downwards.
CAATTATCGGCTTCTATGAGTTCGGTAGGCAATTCCTAGACAGATTTATGACCAGCAGAAGGCTCAAAAGGGGACCAGAATTCCTGTTAAATGTCAAGCAGACTAAGGAGGAGTCCCTCAGAGCCTACATTGCGCGTTTTAATACCGAACTCACAGAAATCACCGACTACAGCCCAAGATTCCTTGTAACTGCCTTAATTACTGGACTTGCTCACGGTGGCTTCAGAGATTCCTTGACCAAAATCCCTCCTACCTGACATGGCGGTATTAATGGACCGGGTCCAGGAAGTACATCAACTTGGAAGAAGCCAACTGCACATCCCAGAAGGGCAAAGAGCAGAACCAGAGGGATAATCCGAAGATGGAGGATCATAAGAAAAAGGACCACAAAAGAGACCCTAACAAGAAGAGAACCAGGAGTCCAGAAAAGAGAACGGCACCCAAGGCTTGTCTACAATTCCGAACCAAGGGAGTTCATTAATTTTACCCCTCTGAACACTACACCGAATTAGTTACTTCAGCAGATCCAAGATCGGGAAAACCTGAGATGGCCAGAACCCATCAAAGGGGATCCCAGCCTTCGGGACACAGGTAAATATTGTAATTTCCACAAATATCATGGGCATACGACTAACTCATGCAGGTCTCTTAGATATGAGATTGAGCAGCTCATAAAGAAAGGACGTCTTCGAGAGTTCCTTAAGTAGGATGGGAGGCAAAATCCCCATAAAGACAAGCCTCAACAGCGAATAAAGCAGTGGCCTGAGCAAAGACAATAGTAGAGGGAAGTTCGAAACGAGCCTCAAAGGCAGAACAACCATGTCATCTATGTCCTCCATGCAGACTCCCCTATTATAGGAATGTCCAACAGGGCAAGGAAGAGGTATGCTCGGGAGGCCAGGGCTGCCCCAGACGTATTGCAGATCTCCAACGTTGAAAAGAGGCTCAGACCAGCACCGGAGATCCAATTCACTAAACAGGACCTGGCAGGGGTGCACTGCCCTCACAGTGATGCCCTCGTCATCACTTTCAAAATTGCCAACTTTGAGATCAAAAGAGTCCTGGTTGACACCGACAGCTCCGTCAATATACTATTCCATGAGCCACTCAAACAGATGAGAATGGACCACTGACAGCATCAAGCCTACCACTACCATAATGGCAGCGTTTGACGGTAATCTCAGTACCCCATTGGGAAGGATCGACCTACCCACCACTGTAGGGGAAGGTGAAGGGCAGAAAACCACCATCTCAGAGTACATGGTGTTGAATATGAAATCTCCCTACAATGTCATAATTGGGAGACCATGGTTACACCAGATAGGGGTGGTCACCTCGACCCTCCATCAATGTCTAAAGTATGTTCACAACCAGAATGTTTATTTTGTCAGAGGGTGCCAGCCAACTTCTCGAGAGTGTCATGCCATTGCACTCAAGGAAAAGACTGTCAAATAGCAATTACAGTACACCCGGGACTGTGCAGATCCAATTCTCTCCCACACTCCAGAGGAGGAAAGTTGCCCTTCCAAAATCGAAGAACCCCTAAGCCCAACGGGACGGGACAGTAGGGCCAAACCCATTGGCGAGCCTGTCAAAGTATTGGTCAGTTCAGAATTAGAGGGGTACTATTTGTACATCGGCCCAGACCTGACACGCGCTGAGCAAGAGAAAATAATCAAGTTTCTAAAAGACAACCTCTCTATGTTTGCGTGGGAGACCAAAGACATGGAGGGTATAGATCCCAATCTGATAACTCACAAACTAATGGTGGATCCAGATCACCCACCAGTGAGACAGAAAAGAAGGCCGCTAGCCCCAGAGCGGCATCAGATCATAAACGAAGAAGTCCAGAGGCTGCTCGAAGCCAAAATGATACGTGAAGTGTTCTACCCCGAGTGGCTAGCCAACACTGTCCTGGTCAAGAAGAAAAATGGCAAGTGGAGGGTCTGCGTTGATTATACAGACCTCAATAAGGCATGCCTTTCCACTACCAAGGATAGACCAACTGGTTGACGCTACTGTAGGGCACGAACTCATGAGTTTTATGGATGCCTATTCTGGGTATAACCAAATTCAGATGTACCCTCCAGACCAGGAGAAGACAGCCTTTATAACCGAACGAGGTCTCTACTGCTACAGAGTAATGCCTTTCGGTTTGAAGAACATCGAAGCCACATATCAGCGGTTGGTGAACAAGATGTTCAGCCCGCTGCTCGGCAATACCATGGAGGTATACATTGATGATATGCTGGTCAAAAGTTTGCAGAAAAGTAGTCACCTCCAGCACTTAGCCCAGACCTTCGATATCCTAAGACAACACAAGATGAAGCTCAATCCCTCGAAATGTACCTTCGGGGTGACGAAGGGAAAATTCTTGGGATACATTGTTTCTCAGAGGGGTATCGAAGCAGACCCCACTCAGATCCAAGCTCTGATTGGACTGAAGTCACCAAAAACCAGAAAAGACATTCAGGCACTGAATGGTAGAATCGCGGCACTAAGCAGATTTATCTCCAAATCCACTGATCGCTGCCTACCTTTCTTCAAAGCTCTAAAGGGCAACAAAGCTTTACAGTGGACGAAAGAATGTGAGAAAAGCTTTTCAAGAGCTGAAGGAGTATCTTGCCTCTCCAGAACTTCTGTCGAAACCAGTACAGGGGGAAAAGCTACTCTTGTACCTTGTAGTATCTGAAAACGCGGTCAACTCCGCATTAGTCAGACAGGACAGGGGAGTACAGAGGCCCATATTCTACATCAGTAGGGCACTACTCGACACAGAAAAGAGATATCCAGAAGTGGAAAAGCTAGCCTTTGCTTTGGTGATATCAACTCAGAAGCTCCGACCTTATTTCCAAGCTCATCCAATTGAAATCCCAACTGTCTATCCTCTGAAGTCAATATTGAGGAAGCCTGAGGTGTCGGGAAGATTAGTGAAGTGGTCTGTTGAGCTAGGGGAATTTGACATATCATATGTGCCACGAAACTCCATCAAAGGGCAGGCCTTGGCTGATTTCGTTGCCGAGTTCACCCCTGGCACTTCAAGACAAGGCACAGCTCATCGAAACTACAAGAACCTGGCTGCTCTATATCGATGGATCGTCAACTGATCAGGGCTCTGGAATAGGCCTGGTATTACAGTCCCCTGATGGGCTCTCGTCAAAAAAAGCAGTCAGCTTGGGATTCAAAGCTTCCAACAATGAAGCAGAATATGAAGCCCTAATCCTAGGCATGAAGTTGGCTCTGGAATGCGAGGTTCAAAACCTTAAAGTCTTCTCAGACTCCTAACTGGTGATAAGCCAAGTCTTAGGAGAATTCTCCATTAAAGCTGATAGGATGCTTCAGTACTCCGAACTGGTGAACCACTTGAAGCACTCCTTCCAGACGTTCACTATCCAAAAAATAGAAAGAAGCCAGAACTGCAGAGCAGATGCTTTGACAAACATGGCATCCTGCCTAAAGTCAGAAGGGAACTCCACAGTAAAAATCTCCTACCAGCCAAGACCCAGCATAGAGGAAGCCCAAGTTGCCCAAATTACTGAACAGCCCCAGAACTGGATGAACCCAATCGTCTAGTCCTTAGAATCCGGGCTCCTCCCAGAAGACAAAAACAAAAACAAAGCCAGGAGAATCTGAATTAGAGCGGCTCGGTACCTGATCCTGAACAACAAGCTTTACAGAAGGTCTTATTCTCAACCTCTGTTAAAATGCTTAGTTCCAGAAGAATCACAATATGTCTTAGCTGAAATACACGAAGGGTATTTGCGGGAATCATAATAGGGGCAGAACGATAGCTCACCGAGCTCTAACTCAGGGCTATTACTGGCCTAGCATGCTAAGGCAAGCTAAGAGTATGTCCAGAAGTGCGACAAATGCCAAAGATTTGCCCCATATCAATACTAGACTCATCACGAGCTCATCCCAATTACTAGTCCTTGGCCCTTTGCTCAGTAGGGGATGGACATCGTGGGTCCATTACCCAAGGCCCTACCAAACAGGAAGTATCTTTTGGTAGCCATTGACTACTTCTCCAAATGGGCCGAAGCTGAACCTCTAACACACATCACAGAGAAGGAAGTTGAAAACTTCACCTAGAAAAACATTGTATGCAGGTTCGGTATACCACATGTGATCATCTTTGACAATGGGACGCAGTTCACTGGTAAAGGCTTCAAGAAATTCTGTGAGAATCTCAACATTAGGCAACACTTTGCTTCTCCAGGCCATCCACAAGCAAATGGGCAAGCAGAGGTCACCAACCGAACGATCCTTGATGGATTAAAGAAAAGGTTGGAACAGGCCAAAGGAAAGTAGGCAAAGGAACTCCCTGGGGTTCTTTGGGCCTACAAAACAACTAGAAGAACTCCCACTTCTGAAACTCCCTTCTCATTGGCCTATGGTACAAAAGCAGTAATCCCGGTTGAGATCGGTATGCCAACTTTAAGAACTGAAGCCTTCAAACAAGAATCCAATGATCAGCAACTGACAAAAAATTTGGATTTACTTGAGGAAAAAAGGGATCAAGCCAGCATCAGGATGGAAGCCTATCAGCGGAGAATGGTCAATAAATCCAAAGTGGGGGCTCAAGACGGTCAGCTTTCATGTTGGAGACTTTGTCTTAAGGAGAGCTTTTCCGAACACCAAGGATCCCACCATGGGAAAGTTGTCACCCAACTGGGAAGGCCCTTACAGAGTGACAAAGGTTGTTAGGCCTACCACCTACTGGCTGGAGGACATGACTGGGAAGCCTATTCCTAGTCCTTGGAATGTAGAGCATTTACGGAAGTATTATCAAATAAAGATGTTTTTTTCTTTTTAATACCTCCATAAAATGTTCATCTCTAATGCACAAGCTTTCAATGCCTGGTCCATCTAATGCACAGGCCTCTAGAGCCTGGTCCATCTACAATGCACAAGCCTTAGTGTTTGGTCCATCTTTTAATGCACAGGCCTTCCGAGCCTGGTCCATCTATAATGCGCAAGCCTTAGAGCTTGGTCCATCTATAATGCACAAGCCTTAGTGCTTGGTCCATCTTTTAATGAATAGGCCTTCCGAGCCTGGTCTATCTATAATGCACAAGCCTTAGTGCTTGGTCCATCTTTTAATGCACAGGCCTTCCGAGCCTGGTCCATCTATAATGCACAGGCCTCTAGAGCTTGGTCCATCTATAATACACAGGCCTCTAGAGCCTGGTCCATCTATAATGCACAAGCCTTAGTGCTTGGTCCATCTATAATGAACAAGCCTTAGTGCTTGGTCCATCTTTTAATGCACAGGCCTTTCGAGCCTGGTCCATCTATAATGCACAGGCCTCCAGAGCCTAGTCCATCTATAATGCACAGGCCTCTAGAGCCTGGTCCATCTATAATGCACAAGCCTTAGTGCTTGGTCCATCTTTTAATACACAGGCCTTCCGAGCCGGGTCCATCTATAATGCACAAGCCTTAGAGCTTGGTCCACCTTTTAATGCACAGGCCTCCAAAGCCTGGTCCATCTCTAATGCATAGGCCTTTAGAGCCTGGTCCATCTACAATGCACAAGCCTTCAGAGCCTGGTCCATCTATAATGCACAGGCCTACCGAGCCTGGTCCATCTTCAATATGCAGACTCTATGATCCAGTCTGTTTAAAGGCAGAAGTTCCAAGCATCTTCAACCAAAGTCCAACTACTATCTACACAAGTTTCCCAGATCGGAATACCTTAAAGCTGATACTTAGATTATTTGGCTTGTGTACCAACAAGCAACGAATACTACAATACCGAGCAGGCTTAAAGTACTTTGGTTCAAGGCTTCAAGTTTTATACAAGTTTCTTTGATCTACTCTTAGAGCATACAGAAGAGTTACTCATCAGAAGTACACAAGAAGGTGTTTTAACTTCGAAAAGGGCACATCCAAACACAAAGAACATCAGAATTGAGGAAAAAGAATTCAATTTTATTGATGAGTCATAAAACTTACATCAGTACAAGAAGACTGGAAATAAAACAAGTACAGAAAAACTACAACAAAGACATCACTACAGAAGCTACAATAAAGATATCACTACGCTCTACAACATCATGGTTTTCTTCCTCGGATGGGAAAGGGGCCCAAGTTCCAACTTCCATTACCACCGCCGCCGGCTTCCATTTGAAAGGAAGGAACCCTGAACCCCAATCTGCATCAAGAAGCACCCAGGCCATTTCATCATCACTGTCACTGATCTCAATACCAACGGATGATGAGGGCTTTGGGTCTCAAGGGACCTCCATTCTCCACCTTCGTTTCCCTCAAATTCGGCATGACACCCCAGCCGGCTTGAGCAAGGATCTCTGCCAAGACGCAAAGGGAAGGAGGCATCCCACCTTCATCTTCATCACCAATGCTCCAAGCCTCGGTTGAATCAAGGAGGGTCCACCTCCAATCGGAGAAATCTCGACCGGATGCCAAGATGGACAAGAGGACTTGTGCCTCCTCTAATCCTTCCTTGGAGACTGAATCAAGGGAAAGGTTAACTCTCGGCCACAGTTTAATCATTCCTAACTCGGACTGAGAATCGTTAATCATCTCCGGGCGAATGGCAAGTTTCCGGCAACATCTAAATTCTCTCCAACGGGGGACCAATTTGGGAACAAGAAGACTGGGCGCAACCGTACGCCCCATTTCTTATATATATAGACCCTTGAAGTCCAAAAGCCACCCAACTGGACCGTCGCAACGGTTAAAAGAAAGGTTGGCCTCGAAAACCCAAACGACAACCGTATAAATAAACGATGCATTAAACCTGCCTTTTGGAATACCAAAAGACAGGGTGCAGGGTCTTCCTGTACTAACAACCACAGTTTGGTACTGAAGCTTCTGAAATGATAAAATAAGCAAAGTCTAGTATACATGCCTCCTATCCGATATACAGACCTCCCAGTCTTATCTATTCCTTGACAGGCCACACATATAACAAAGACCAACAGCTCTGATATATTCCGATCCTAGGGCCTCAGAAAACAGGAGTTTCGATCATCAGAATGATGAGCACAAGCTGCCTAGTTATTTTCACAAGTCTTTGGTTCAGAACAATCTGCTTCAGAATTCTACAGAGTTTGCTTCCACTCTATGTGATACAAGATCAATATCGGATTCCTGTTCATCTGATTATGTTTGCTTTCTTATCTTATTATGGTAAGACAGTCGAAATTAATCTACATTCACTGTTCTATTACAAGTGCTGAAGCTCGAGAGGCAACTGTTAAACTATTGGAAAGCTGATCTGACGTGCAATGGGCTCAGAACAGTTATACTCACAACAAATTTCGCAAAAAGCAAGAACACAAGAAGAATCTGAAGAAAATTCAACTTTATTGATCGAAAGGTATTTATTACATCAAAAAGCTGGCAAAACAAAAGAGTAAAGCTGATAAAGCCTCAAGCCTTATCGGAAGGGCCAGGATCCTCTACCGAAGGAAGGTCGGTAGTCACGGCCTCTTTGCTCGGACCAGCACTAGATGAAGCGGCTCCAGGAGCAACAATTGACGACACGTCAAAATCTGGAAAGTTAGCCAGAAATCTAGATCGGAAGCTCTCAAAACCGAACCGGATCAGTTCGTCCCCCATTTTATCAACTTCCTCTTTCAATTCCGTCTCGGTCTCAGTCCTGGCATGATCAACTGCCTCCTGAACCTTCTGATCAAAGGTGCTTCGAAGGTCGACCAACTCCCTTTGAAGCCCTGCAACCTGCCGAGCATAGATGTCCCTTTCAGACTCCGCCATTGCAAGGTTAGTGCCGGCTTCCTTCAGATTCTCCTCGGCAGCATGAACCTTGGACTGAGCCGTTCCAAGCTCCGGCCTCACTTCATCCAACTCGGCCTTCAGCTTATCAGCCTCCTCAAGGCTCAGAGGAGTTACCATCAGACCAGCTAAACTATGCATGCTCTGCACAACACAAGGTAGACAAGTTAGGCCGAACAAGTAAGCAAGCAAGAAAAGACAAGAAGAAGCTTCAGAGGTTACCTTAATTTGGAGATTCATCATCTCATTCATCAGCTTTATAGGGTTATCCCCCTTGTACCAATGAGGGCCCTAGGACCATATTTGTCATACCCTGACCCAAATTTTAACCGGGTGAACCACGTGAACCGAGCCGTTAAAGCTTTTTGGTTTAATATTGAATAAACGGATGAGTCAGAATCTTAATAGTTGGAAATATGAGTCATGCCCGAGCGATGCCCGAGCCAATCACGAATGGATACTGGAATATAAAAATAATAATAAGATAATAATAATAAAAATACAAATGAAATAAAAAAAAAGGAAAAATAAACTAAAATAAATAAATAAATAAATAAAAATTATGTTGTGCCATATGGATAAAAATATATATATATATATGTATATATATGTAGAAGTGTAGATGTATATACATATATATATATATATTAAATACATAAGGGGAGGGGTTACAACCGAAAAAAAAAAAAAAAAAAAGAAATAAAGAGGAGAAGAGAAACGGATGGGAGAGGAAGAGAAACAGGGCAGGAGAAATAAAGAAGGGCCGGTTTCTCTTGGGTGAATCAACAGCCGTCTCTTGGTTGTATATACAGCCGTAGAAGCAGAGAAAGAAGAGAAGAAAGAAGAAAAAAAAAAAAAACAGAGCAGGGACGGCTGGTCGCTAGAATAGGGAGAAGAAAAGGAAGAAAAAAGAGAGGAGGAAGAAGAAAGAAGCAGGTCGGGGCATTTTGCGTGAGATGTACAAGAAAAGGAGGAGTAAACGAGCCAAGAAAAACCAGGATTGAGCAGTGTGTTCGGAAGTGAAACCGGGTAGCAGCCTGTACGCGCGTTGGGTGAGTGAGATTCATTCTATGTTTTAAAATTTTTTAAAGCATGAATTACTATGTTGATATAGAATTTTGTTAAGCATAGAACTGAATTGATACATGAAATATAGTTGGTGTTGAAATTGAATCAAGGAAAACAAAAAAAAAAAAAAAAGAACAGAACTAAACGTGGGGAAACAGTGAAAAACAGAGGAGGAAAAAATAAATCGGGTTGTGAGATTTTGTTGGGGTTAATTGGTTTAGATCATGGGGAATTAATTCTCTTGGGTATAGGTAAATTTTAGAAGCAAAACGGGATCGAAACCATAGGAGAAAAAGGGAAAAAACGGAAGGGAAAGGGGCTGCCGGAAAAACCGCACAGCCCAGGTGCGCCACTGTTCCGGCCATTTTGGGAGTGCTCCGGCACTCCGATTTGAAATCCGACGGTAGATTTGAGTTTCCCATAACTCGTAGGTGTTAACCCCGCTGAAAAACGCAAGAAACACGTCACCGGCGAGTCGCCGTTGACGAAGAAGACAACCTGTACGCTGGAAATGGCTGCTGCGCGGCTGCTGTTTTCCGATTTTATTTTGGCCAAACTGGGTCGGGTCTGACCCGACCCACCCATTCAGATGACTGCCCAACACTTGTACTTCATGGGTAAATTTTTAAATTCGAGTTTAGATAGTGTTTGGTTAGAAAGGAGAGCTATCCAATGGTTGGCTTAAACTTAACAAGAAATGAAAAAAAAATGAAAAATGTATTAACAGAAAATAAAAAAATGGTATGGGCAGCGAATTGAACCTGTGACCAAAGGGGAAAAGGGTGAGAAGCTTAGCCACTATGCCACCAAGGCACATGTGGTCTGTTTGGGCTCAAATACGATATGTATTATCCGAATTAATTAATTTAAATAAATGATTTAAATTAATAAATTTAAATTTAATTTTGACGCTTAAATTAGTAGAACGAATAATGAAAACTTACTATTTTGGACCCTCTGAATATAATAGTGAGGTCCGTTTTACGAGACGGAGTCCCGAAAAAATAAAATAGCCGTAGAATGCCAAAATGACCAAAATGTCCCTACGTCCAAAGGTGAGTCAAACGGACTCCGATTTAGTTAAGTAAATAGTGAATTTTTATTAATTCAAACCTACTGGACTCAACGGTGGAGTCCAAATTATGAAAACAGAACCCAAAAAGTAGAGACACGTAAATGACCATGTTGCCCTTGGGTAAATTAAGTTTAAAATGGAAATCGTAAAACATAAATTAGTAAGGGAGGTATTTAGAGTAACGAGGCATAAATTCGGTAAATGATATGAAGGCTGAAACGTGTTTATTGATTTATAGGCAAGTCAAAAGGAAAGGAGAAAGTCACGGGATATTAAGACGTTGATGAGGTAAGTGGATTCCTATCTTTGATACGTGGTTTCCAAGCCACGTTCTTTCCATTACTGCCAATCTTGTACTCATATATGTATTCACTGTCATTGTTTCCCACCATGGATATTGTTCTACCTGGTGGATGCCTATTGGTTAATATTGCATGACTGATTCATTTCATTGATAGCCATTTACTGTATGTTATGATGTTCCATGTTTTATACATTCATATGGAATACTATAGAATCTTAATTTATGTTAAGTGTCGGGTTTTGTGCTCAGTCACACTACCTATCTGATGCTATCTGATTGATTGGGACCTACGGGTCAATTTATGGGACCTACGGGTCAAAAAGGACATATGGCAATTATGGCATTTTTACGCATTAAGGAAAATGGGCATTTTATATGCATTTATGTTAATGGGGGTATGCCGGGCCCTAAAAGACCGAGGGTCTGCCAAACCCTGAACAGAGTAAAGGCATCATCCATGTTAATTGATATTGTTCTATGTTGATTGGTTTGCTTCATTGGACTTGACTGTGACCGTTTCATTGTGGCAGTATTTATGTTGATTGTGTTCATCGAGCCTATTCTACATTCATGCTACACTGTTACTCTTTACGGTTATTGTACGTTGTCATTCATTGGTTGCTCTTGACTGTTATTGTACCTTGTCGCTCATTGGCCATTGTGGCATTTTACAGTTGACTGGAATCGTTATCATGACTGGCTATCATGTTACTTTGACTTGTATTCATTTATGTCATCCCCACCCGTATTGGGGATAGGCTTCTACTTACTGAGTTTGTAGCTCACCCCTTACTAAATTTTTTCAGGTGAGAATGTTACAGAACCACAGTAGGAGATCAGGAGATTACAGAGACAGTTGAGGAACATAATAGTAATGAATGAAGTCTCTCCCATGTACTCACCACCTAAGAGTGGTTTAGGATCAGTTTATTGTTAGTTTGAAGTTTAGTCTTTGAATAATAATTGTAATAAAGCTTCCGCACTTTAATGTCATGTTATATTATTTACTGTCATCATTGGTAAAGGAATGGAAAAAGTAGGGACGGCCATTGGGTCGGCCCCACGATACGAGATCCGCATAGGGTGGGTTTCGGGTCGTGACAATATTTGGTCAAAGGCCTTTTTGAAAATCTGGTAGTCTGGCTCATCAGACGGCTCGGACGGTACGGCAAACGCCTTCCCTTTCCTAGCCCGTTTGCTCGGAACGAAAGGGGCAAGAGGAACGACCGAGACCGGAACAGCAGGTTCGGCCTCCTTCTCAGCTTCGGCAGGAGGTGGCTCGGGAGAGCCAGAAATCAACCTCCTCTTTTTTACTTGAAGAGGAGGCTCAGGCTCAACTTGGGAGGAAGCCTCCCCCACCACTTGGGCCTCCGCCTCTGCCCATCTCGATGTTAGCCTTTTCTTAAGCTCATTAGTACGAGCGGCCATCAAGTTCTCCGGGGTAACAATGACGGTGTGAGCTCGGTTGGAAGTCGAAAGAAGTACGAGGTACTGATCTTGGAGCTCGTTTGTAAACTCGGACTTCCTCCAAGCGCTCCTGACTGCACATAAACAAGAAGTAAGACGTCAGTTCATCAGCTCGGAAGGCATAACTAAGCTAAAGCAACCTAAGGAAACAAGCCTCACCCTTGTGACCTGTAATGCTAGGGAATATCGAGACATTATCTCTGAAGTCTTCACGCTCCCATCTTCCACCAACAAAGAAGTACCACTTCTTCCATGTTTTATTAGAAGTGGGTACAGAGGAAAGAGGTCGGAACCCCTTCTCAAAAGACATGTAAAAAAGGCCTTCTGCCTTCTTATACTTCAGATCCATATTGCTATGGATCAAATCTACAGATACATCTACACTATTTTTGTGCCCTAACACTACAAACCCTAAAAGTTACCGCCAGCTATTGAGATTAAGGTCGGCAGGACAGAGCTTGTACCAACAAAAGAACTGCCTAACCAAATCAGGCAACGGAAGCCTCAAACCCATTTCAAACCAGGCAAGATAAACACATATCTCCCCGACTTTAACATTATGGGGATGATCCATTGGGCCTAGTACTCTATAGGTAACATTTGGGGGAAAATTATACTTCACCCTCCACTCGTCCAACAAGCTTTGGGTAACAGCACTTTCGCCCTTTCTCTATAGGAAGACCTGCCAGAGGTCTCCCCAGCCCTATCTCGGGGCTCTATGAATGCATCGACTATCCTAGTCTCAAGACTGTGAGGAGGCTCAACAAACCTCTCCCCAACATCTTCGGCGGCAAGACCACCTACATTCTCTAAATGAGGCGGCATAGCCATCTCTGAGGGATTTCCTACCCCCTCACTAGCATTTAAAGATTCAAGAGGAGTAGACATTACTCTCAAACTTAAAGAGGAAGAAGCAAAAGAAGAGGAAGATCAGTCGAACCTGTTCTAGACTAGAGCCTCAGACAACTAGTATTCTTCGAAGTCGCACAAACAAACAATGGCGGACAAGATCTTCTGGCACAGTGAAAATGACGGGGAAAAGGTCATTTCAAATCTCTCCCTGTATTTATAAGCGCAGTATCAGAAGGGACTCACCAAGCCCAAATGCCATGACGGTTCGGTACAATGATGGCTTCGAGAAACCCAACCATCGGATCAGTACAATGATGGCCTTGAAAAAACCCAATCTCCGACTACGCAATAAATGACGCACCAACAGTCGCCTTGAAAGGCGAACAGACAGGATACATGACTCTCCGAAAAGGCCTAGCCCTAGTTGTTCGTTAACATCAAACTAGGACTCGGGGGGGGAGTAACTGATATACCATAAAAGAGCAAGACCAATCAGCACTCGACACGTATGTCTATAGTCCAGCTCACGCTCAGCTAACTCAGCTCGTGCTCAACCAGTGGCTAGCGCTCGGACATCCAAGATAGGCCGAAAGATCGGAAGTGGCCGAGCATATGCCTCCAGAGCACATACATATCCGGGTAAGGATCACGGAGTTAATTACAGGGCTCTAGAGCAGCACTCCAAAGCCCGTCACTGCCTTAGCGACTGCCGAGCAGGGAATAAGGAAACAGTCTTCGACATGGAAACTAATATACATGTTCATCTTTATCTATGGTGCAATATCCAACAAGGAAACTACTATCTCCGGTGATCAAATCCCTACTTTCATGGCTCCAAATCCTAATCAACTTAGGAAAGCCACGGCCTATAAATTAAACCCTAAAGCTACGCTTTATTTTCATGCTCATTCTTTGGCATTCAATACAGTCTTTTCAATTCAGTTTACTTACTTAAGCATCGGAGCGGCTACCGCCGAAGCCAATCCGGTGGTCCTCTGATCCCCTCTTTTGAGTGTTCTACAGGTCTTGGAGCCCAGATTTATTGCGAGCCGAAAAATGCAGCATCAATTTTCTTGTTATTTTTTTACATTCAAAAGAAAATCAAATATGTGTGTTCTCTTCTCCACTTTTTAGTGGAAATCAAATGGAGGGTTTTAGCTTGTTTATTGTGAATTTTCTGAATTTACAATATAGTTGTTAATATGAGCAAATAAAAAGCGAGAGAGAATTTATACGTGAGCATACTATTTGTCTTTAAATAAATAATATCTATATAATTAAAATTCACCCCCAATTAATAACTAGGATTTCCAGAATGAATTGATGCCATGAGAACAATGCATGGTTATAAAATGTTGCTTTGATGAATTGATGTCTTGAATATAATTGCACAAAATTATAAATTATTCTTAGATGAATTGATGTTGTGAGAATAATACTACAAAGTTATAAATTATTAATTATATGAAATGGTTGAATACTTTATTTTATAACTCTTTATACGTTAATAAATATCCTTAAAAATACAAATAATGAAGGTTGAGAATTGTAATAAAGTATTGAGATGTGCACTATTTTTTCAAGTTAGAGTGAATTCGACAATTTAGATAAACATGACCAGAGCTATTTTTTTTTGTTTTGGATAAGTAACATGGCCATAACTATTATAATTGATACCTTGTTCAAGATAGGGATTTCTCAAAATTTAAAAGTTAATGCATCAATTTCCATTAAACCTCTAAATCCGCCAATGATGTTATATAGGTATAACCTCTAGATACGTCTATTTTATAGATTTATTAATGAGTAACTTTCACGCCCCCCCCCCCCTAAGCAAACCCTCTAGGTCAGCCACTGACTAACCTCTCTTACTGTATTTGACAATATTCAAATACACCCTTCTAGTCAATTTTTTCTTCAAAATAACATAATTGCCCTTTCATGTTTTTTTTTCAATTTTTAAAATTTTGACCAATTTCTTTTCATTTTTTAATTAAATATTGATAAAAACCTTAAATTTATTTTTATATAAAATAAAACTAATTTATTTACCTTAAATTTATTTTTATAAAAAAAACTTTAAAAAAGTTTTAAAAAATTTGGTCAAAATTACAAAAAAGTAAATAAATAAAATGGGCAGTTTTATCATTTTGAAGAAAATTTTTGAATGGAGGAGAGTATTTGTATATTGCCAAGTAAAGTGGGAAAGATCGGTGCAATTTCAAAAACTTCAAAAGTGGTTAATGTAATTGTCAGAAATCTCAGGGGAGATCAATGTAATTTATCCTAAAATCAAAAATACATCCATAGATTTTGATATTGACCATCTGATGTACCAAAAGTTCTCCCTGTCCTTTTTTTTTCAAGTACATTAATTGGGATAGAAAAATTCTACTTATGTGTGAGTGCACATGTGCTTAATCTCTAATTTAGGAGACGCGTCTATGAAAAAAATATAAAATTTTCAATTCAAAAAGTCCATGATAAATTTTTTCTATCTAAAAGATCCAAAAAAGAAACTTTTAATACAAGAAAGTCCAATTATTAACTTTCATCTTAACACTGTTTAAAAATATTACATATTAGACTAAAATAGTTTTCAAGATAAATTTTAGAAAAAAATATATAAAATAAATTCTTCAACCCAAAAAAATCATAACATTTTATGAAGTGAGATTTTTTATTTTATTCTAGATGAATTAAAAATGTTATGTTTTTTCTTGATTGAATAATTTATTTTATCAACTATTTAGTATTTTTTAAAATGTATATTTAAGGCTATTTTAGTTTAATCATTAATATTTTTAACGGTGTTAAGATGGAACTTAACAATTGGACTTTTTGTATTAAAAGTTTCTTTTTTGAATCTTTTAGATAAAAAAAAATGTATCAAGGACTTTTTAGATTGAAAAATTTATTTTAGGGCTTTTAGTATTTCTCAAAAAAAAAAAAAAAAAAAAAAAGGACATTGCCATCTCAATTAGAACCTTGGTCCCAAAGTTCTCCCAATCTTGTGATCCTAATTATCTAATCACTGGCACTCTGAGAAAAGGAAGGAGATATTTGCCAACACTAAATAATGTTGTATTCCCCAACTTGATTTTTCAATTTTTAGGTTAAGATATGATGTTGCACTTTTCTGGGTTGAAGGTTTTTTCTCTAAACTGTCTGTCAAGAACTTAGGGTCAGAAGGCCACCGAGAAGGCTCTGGTGGTAGCCTCTCCGATGATAAAGTTAATAAAGAAATGTAATTCAAGAAAAGAATTCAACATGAATCGAAAGGCATACCTTAAGGCCTTATTTATAAGCTATAGATCTCCTAAGTTGAGTAGGACTAAGAGCCATGAAAGTAGGAATTTGAAGATATCCATAGATAGTAATCTCCATATAGGATTATGTTTCCTTATTCTGAGGTCGGTAGCCCATAGAAGGTAACGATCAACTCTGAACATCTTGCCTCTATGTTCTGTATACTAATAGGTCAGGTGGGTGATTAATCTTTTGATTTGTATACTAAAGAGCTTCTTGTGGACACATGTCATGTTCTAAGTATTGTGGTTAAATTATGGTATATCAGCTACTTCTTGTGGACACATGTCATGTTCTGGATCTGTTATTGATCTGTATACTAATAGGTCATGGGAATTTTAGTCATAAATACATTGTCCCAATTCTAAAGAGACAGTCGTTGATATGACATTTATTGCGTCAGCCACCAGTTGGAGACACGAGGCCAACATTACCTCAACTAGCACATTAGTTTAGAAATGACGTCTTAATGATGATTTTTGGGGCCTTATAAAAGGTGGCCAACACATTTCGTTGTCCCCTTTTTTATCACTTAGGGTTTTTCATTGGGTAAAAAGCGATCTTGACGCGATTTTCGGTGTCCTAGAGAGAATTTCTGATGAAGACTTTGGCTAGGTTTGGTTCTAAGTACATTTTTTTTCATTTTAGTTTTGTATTCCTCATCTGTTCTTTTACTCTTCCTTTTGTTATTTCAAAAATGTGCACTTCGGACGCTCAGTCGAGTGTCGGCCATGAGTCTATAGAACCATTAGGGGTCGATAACCAAATAGAATTGGATCTTGAGGTTGGTAGATCATCAAAAATCCTATGAGATGAACCTGTGGTAGCCATGCCTCTAGTTCGGGGGTTATGATAGTTGAGGCTCACATCGAATCTAGGAAAAAAGAGGCTAGAACCTCAGGTAGAACCCGCAGGAAAAAAGATGGAGAGAGTGTCATAACTTAGAGTATGATAGATACTTTGAGGATTATATATGGTTTCCCTTAGAATGTGTTCTCTAGGTTCTAGATCCCATAAACCGTCCTTTTAATATGTAGAATGGTGAGATCTATGCTTATCTCGAATGGTTTGAGGTGGGGGTACGCTTCCCATTCCATCACCTTATCAAAGTGTTTTTTCGATGGTTTAATATGTGCTCTGTCGACCTTAACATCAATATCTAGAGGCACTTAATTGTCGTTATAGTCCTAAGTCACCTGAATGATGTCCAAGTAGATGTTCTGTCGACCTTAACAACATGGACATAAAATATATGAAGTCAAAAGGAATGTATTACATGTCCTTTGATAAAGGGTTTAGACCCATCACCTTTGTACCCTCTTCCAATAAAACTTAAAAGAAGTGGTATTTCTTTGTAAAGGGAGGCTGGTATTATGAAGACTTCGAGAAATGGGCCACTATCTTCCCAAGAAAAACTAGTTTCAAAGGTGAGCCTATCTTTCTATATAACTAGTTGTTCCTTTATTTATTTTTTTCATCTTTCTAACTAATTTTCTCTGAATATACCGTGCAAATAAGATTGCCTAGAAGGGGTCCATTTTTACAAAAGACATCTAGGATAAGTACAAACAGCTCCTTCGGACTAAGGACCGCTCCCACAAACCTATTTTAACACCAACAAAACTTGATGGATGCTAGCCTGGTGAAAGAGAAGGGTGATAGGCTGAAAAAGTTGATCTTTTCTAGATAGAAGCCAGGGTAGAAAAATAAGGTTGGGAATACCTCAACCCATACAAAACCTACCCCTTTAGAGCAAAATAGGAGCTCGTTGTCAAACTCCCCCAAGCGGATAGTCTCTGATGAACTTGCCTGCTCTCCCGCTTAGGAAGTTCTTCCCTTTCTTGCTCCTATAATGCAGAAGTAGAAAAGGGGAGAGTTGGGGCTGCTCCCCCAATGCCTAAGGACTTTGGCCTGAGTGCTGTGAAAAAGGCTTTCAAATATTCCTAAGCCACAGGCCCTAGTAACTATGCTGGGCACAAGCCCAAGAAAATAGCCAAGGATTTTATGGCTATTCACATTAGGGTAAGTCTTCTTATCTGTTCTTTTGTCTTGGTTTTGAAATCCTATGTTTCCTTTTTTAGGCTGACTTTGATTGATACTTTTCAGGTTGTTCATAGGCTAACGACCATAATGGATAGCCATGAGGACTCAGAATAGGTTGACAACCTCTAGTCTGAGCTTGATGAAACCAGGCTTTAGTTGGGGACTACTAGGTCGGTAGTAGCTGCCGCTGATGAAAAGTTGAAAGAGGCTGCTAATGCATATTCCATCTTAGAGTTGGGGAAAGACACCTTGGTTTTAAAGTAAGAAGGTTTGAAGAAGAAGTTTACAGATTTTGAAGTTGCTGCTGCCAAGTAACTTCACAATAATGTTGAGGCAGCAAAGGTTTAGACTGAGAAGGACTTGAAGGTCGAGGTTCAAGAGTTAGGGAGAGAGCTCGTCGAGCACGGGTATAAAACTTTCAAGAAGAAACTCTAAAAGAGGTACCCTGACTTGAAGTTGACTGGTCTGAATGACATCCCCAATTCTGAGGCTGAAACAAAGGCTATCGATGCCAATGATGAAGAAGAATTGGCTGCAGATCCTTCTTAAGCCTAGCTACTTGAGGCTACCGAGCAGGATAGAGGGAGTGTGCTTGTAGAAGAATAGCTTTTAGGACTTCTCTTGAATCTTTCATGTTTCTTTCTCCTATTTTTGTACTCTCTCACTCAATAATATATAACATTATCACTTTTTTTTTACTTCTAAGTTGCGTGTTCGATATACCCTATCTTGTGGTTGATGAATTTGGTTGGTCCAAAATACCATAGGGTAGTCTATTTTCAGGATCTGAGTGATCCTCCTCATTAGTTTAGAACTGCAATACTTGTGACAAAAACTCAATGCTTCTTCGTAAATCCATTCATCGTAATCACAAGAGGCTTTAAACCTATAATAACTTGAGAACATTATCCTTATAACACTTGTACTTATTACAAGGTTTGTAGGGGTCTGATGGCAATGCCGCAGTAATAAGATATACAGACCTGTAACATTTATAAAACATAAGGTTTTTAAAGGTCTGGTGGCCATGCCATAGTAATAAATGGTTTAGACCTGTAACACTTGTAAATGGATACTAGGTTTTTAAGGGTCTAGAAGGGTGGAAACGCCGCAATGATAAATGCTCCAAACCTATAACACTCGTAAATGAATACAAAGTTTTTAGGGGTATGTACGTCAATAAGTACCAAAGTTAACAAAAACCTTGGGAGTTTATTGACAATATTTGGGCAAATGCTCAATATTCTAAGGCCTAGGTATAGGTTTTTCGGCCAACTCTTCTAACCTAATAAGTGGTAGGCCTTACACATCTTACTACTTTGTAGGGTCCTTCCTAGTTAGGGAAAAGCTTTCCCATGGTAGGGTTTTTAGAGTTTGGGAATACCTTTCGAAGGATGAGGTACCTGAGCTAGAAGATTGTAGGTTTCAATCCTTTGTTAAAATACTTAGCCGTTCTTTTTTGGTAGGCCTCTATTTTGATTTGTGTTTGTTCGCGTTTTCCTTCCAAAAAATCAAGATTTTCCTTAAGTTGCTGGTCGTTGCTCTCTTGGTCAAAGAGCTCCGTCCTAAGGGTTGGCATACCATTCTCTACTCGAATGACTGCCCCAGTACCATATGTGAACGAGAATGGCATTTCAGTAGTTGGTGTTCTTTTGGTAGTTCGATATGCCCAGAGTACTCCGGGAAGCTCCTCAACCCATCTTCCCTTGGCTTGCTCTAGTCTCTTCTTTATGGCCTCTAGGATAGTTCTATTGGTAACTTCGGCCTGCCCCTTGGCTTGTGGATGTCCTAGAGAGGAAAAGTGATGGCTGATGTGAAGATCTTTGCAAAACCTCCCGAACACCTTTTCTATGAACTGTGTCCTATTATGAGAGATAATTACTCTACGTATCCAGAATCTGCACACGATATTCTTTCAAGTAAAGTTCATTACTTCTACTTCGGTGATGTTGGTTAGTGGTTCTACCTCTGTCCATTTAGAGAAGTAGTCTATGGAGACTAGTAAAAACTTTATGTTCTTAGGGGCCTTTAGCAATGGTCCTATATTATCCATCCCTCACTGGGCAAAAGGCCAAATACTTGTAATAGGAATGATATCCTGCTATGGTTGGTCTTGATAGGGAGCAAAGCGTTGACATTTTTCACACCTCTGAACATAGTCACACTTCCGAACATAGTCATTGGCCTGTTTTAACATGCTGGGCCAGTAGTATACCTGAGACAAAGCTAGGTAGGGCAATAGTCCTCCCACCATTATGGTTGCCACATATTCTTTCATTTATCTCTGCCATTACGTACTAGGCCTCTTCGGGACCTAGACATAAGGGGAGAGGCTGCAAGTAAGATCTTCAGTATAATTTTTTTCCAGGTATTAAATACCGAGGTGCCCTAATTTGGACCCTTCTAGCCTGATTTTTATCTTCAGGAAGCAGTCCTTCTAACAAAAATCTAATGATAGGGGTCATCCAATTAGAAGGTTGTTCTAAAACCTGAAGAGTCTGTGATGCTTCAATGTTGGGGCTTGATCGGTAAGAGGTTTTCACTATAGAATCCTTCTTTGGATTTTGGTGGGAAGCAATGTTTACCAGTGCATCAACTCTAGTGTTCTGATTTCTATCTATTTTATGAATGGAGAATCTGAGAAAGGATTTCTTTAGTGAGTCCACTAGCTCTAAATAATTTATCATTCTGTCATCATTGGAAAAACATTCTCCCAAGACTTAACTAACTACGAGCTGAGAGTCAGAGAACACAGCTAACTTCAATCCAAGGATTAGTGCTTCATAGTCTGCCTCATTCATTATTGGAGGCTCTAGAGCCCAAACTAATGGCATTTTCTTTAATGGCCCATCAAGGGACTGGAGTATAAGTCCTACTCCAGGACCATTGTCTATCGAAGACCCGTCTGCATAAAGCAACCATGTTGTACTATTGTAGGGGTCTGAAGTTTTGGGTACTACACTCTCGTGAATTCAGTTATGAAATCTGCCAATGCTTGAGCTTTGATTGCGGTTTATGAAACATAAGATGTGTCGAATTCTCCTAACTCCATTAACCATTTAACCAATCGCCCAAAGATTTCAGGCTTGTGAAGGATTGACTTCAGAGGATAGGATGTTGGTATCACGATGAAATGAGCTTAAAAATATGGTCTAAACTTTCAAGTTGATATCACCAAAGCTAAAGCCAACTTCTCAATTTCAGAGTACCTTGTTTTAGTATCAAGAAGTGTTTTGCTGACATAAAAGACTAGCTTCTGGACCCTACTCTCCTCTCTGATTAAAGCTGAGCTTATTGCATTTTTTGATACGGCTAAGTATAGGAGCAATTTTTCTGTTGCCACTGGCTTTAAAAGAAGATCGGGGGAGGCCAAGTACTTTTTTAGTTGTTGGAAAGTTTCCTCACATTCAGAGGTCCATTCTACGACCTTACTCCCCCTCAAAGCCTTTAAGAAAGGAAGGAAATTTTCCATAGATTTAGAAATAAACTTGTTTAGTGTTGCTATTCTACCGTTCAGCCCTTTAATTTCTTTCCTAGTTCTAGGGGATTCCAGATCGATCAGAGCCTTGATTTGGGTAGGGTCTGCTTCGATCCCCCTTTGTGACACCAACAAACCCAAGAACTTTCCTTTTGTAACCCCAAAAGTACATTTCGAGGGGTTAAGCTTCATTTTGTGTTCTTTTAGAATGCTAAAGGTTTGGGATAGGTGTTGAACGTGGTTGGACTTTCGAACACTTTTGACGAGCATATCATCTATGTAGACCTCTATTGTATCTCTGATTTGAAGGCTAAACATCTTATTCACAAGCCTTTGATAAGTAGTTCCATTATTCTTTAGTTCGAACGACATTACTATATACCAATAGAGTCCTCGTTTCTGATATGAAGGCAGTCTTCTTTTGATCGGGTAGGTACATCTGCATTTGATTATATCCAAAGTAGGCATCCATGAAGCTCATAAGTTCGTGACCTGCCGTGGCACCCACCAGCTGATCAATGCTAGGGAGAGGAAAGTTATCCTTGGGGTAAGCTTTGTTGAGATCTGTATAGTCAACACAGACTCTCCATCTACCGTTATTCTTTGCAAGGACGGTATTGACCAGCCATTCAGGATAGAATACCTCTTTTATCATCCCGACATCGAGTAGCATTTGAACCTCGTCGTTGATGATCTTATAGCATTCTAGGGTAAAGGTCTTTCTTTTCTGTCCTATAGGAGGTTAATCTAAATCTGTCATTAACACCACTGCGGCTAGCTCTAAATTGTGGGTAGGATAATTTTGTTCTTACGGTCGGAGTTGTCGAGAAGTATAGGCAATGACTTTACCATTTTGCATCAAGACGCATCCTAAGCTTTTGTA
The DNA here is from genome assembly GCA_008638375.1 of Nyssa sinensis. NCBI lineage: Eukaryota > Viridiplantae > Streptophyta > Magnoliopsida > Cornales > Nyssaceae > Nyssa > Nyssa sinensis. The sequence continues at coordinate 28,659,685 of CM018039.1, read as the reverse complement.
TGATGCATCACTGTAAATGAAAAACTTCCCTTCCTTGGAGGGAATAGTCAGAATATGTAACACTCCGACCTAATTAATTAATAATTAGTTTGCTAATTATTAATTAGAAACAAAATAAAGAATGATTAAGAAAATTTATCGAGACTTCCTGATAATTACGATGGACTAGTGAAATGATTAAATACACGAAGAAGCAATGTGATATGTTAATCTAATCGTTTGGAGCAAAATTCAAAATACCGTAATTATAAAATTAACAAGCCTCAGGAACCGCGAGGAAAATGGATACGGTGCAAAGTTTAGAATATCGAGGCCAACCCGGGTAGGAAACTACTAAAAGAAATCGCTTCGCAAAAAGGGAAATAAAAAGAAAGATATAAAGGAAAAAACCAGAATATGCATTTCGATTTGCCAAACGTGGCATAAGGACAAAATAGAGGAAAAATGCCAAAAGTGAGGTCAAGGGGTTTTGAACCCTTGACCAAGTGAGGCAAGGTTTTGAAGTACCAAAAATTTAACCACTTGACCACAAGCACTTTTGTGTTTTATTTTACATAAGATATGTATATGTATATCATATAATGTCCAATTTCTTAATATCAAAAAAAGAGGTGGCAGCCCCTCATTGGACCACCACCTCCACCAATCTGCTTTCATGCAAGAAAAGAAACAAAAAAAAAAAGGATAAAATATATGATATATATATATATAACTGAGATTGCGTATGTGGAATTGCAAGATCAAAATTTAGAAGTGTATGTGTGCAGTGTATTGCTAGAGGGAAAAAGTGAACTAGAGAGAGAAAGAGAGTAATGTAGGAGAGAGAGAGAGAGAGAGACCGACTGAGAAAAGAGAGAAAAAATGGAGGCTGTTGTACCTGGGAGAGTGTACTGAGGCTGCGACTGAAGGTGGAAGAAGAAGAAGAAGAATGAGCAGATCAAGGAGGAACTTAGAGAGAGAAAGTGGTGGTTGGAGAGAGAAAAAGCTGGTCGAACCCAGGGTAAGTTTAATCTAACCTTCTCATTCAGTTCATATAATTGTTTTGAGTAAATTGGACAAAAAAATAAATATAATAGTAACTCATGAAGGCTAGAAACTCATGGAAACATTGGGTTACGGGTAGGAAGAGAAAAGTTTAAATATAAGATTTTGAAGGATTTTCTTTTGTTTTAAGCTCAGAAAAAATGATCCTTAGATTCCCAAAAATTCGACGGAATCAAAACGAGGTGAAAACAATAGTGAAACACCACGAAATACACTCTGAATATCCTCGCCGGAAAACTGATTTGCTGGCTGAAAGGGTACTGTTTGCGCTCCAAACTGTTACCAAGGGATTTCATGAGGTCTTAGGATTGATTAAGTGCCAAAATTTGTAAAAAAAAATAAAACAGGAGAAATAGACGTCAAAAATGGCAAAACCAGTAGGGGTACTGTAGCAATTCCGACAGAGTAGCCGGAGAAGACAATCGGAATGTTGCGAAGAAGACGGGTCATTTGAAACTATTGGGCCGGACCTGGATCTGGGTCGGGTCAGACCCAACCCAACCGTAAATCCAAATAACCTAAACGGTAACGTTTGGTTAAGTGTAAAATTGAATTTTAAATTGAGAATTGGACTGTTTGGGTTCGGCTATCAGAAATTGGAAATTGAGGATAAGAGACTAACCTAAACACGGATAAGGGGAATAGCAGGTGTATGCTATTCTGATTCTCTGCCATAGCTTGAGCCGGTTGGTTCAAGGCCCACTTGGACCGATCTAGGGTTTCCACCTTTGAACCCTTTGGTTCAAGGATTTAAATAAAATAAATAAACCAAGACTTTTGTAATTTACAATTTGACCCCCCAAACTTTTAAGAAATTCTGTTATGGCCCAAAATTTGGAAAATTAATTCAAATAAGCCCCTAAAAATTAAATAAATAATAAAATAATTTATTTAATTATTTTATTAATTGGAGTCATTTTACCCTTAGATACCTAAATATGTCAAACGAAGCCCAAATAAAATAAATAAATAGTATATTTTTAGTATTTCGGGCATTCTAGACTCAACGGTGGAGTCCGATTTGAAAAATTAAGTCCCGAGAAATAAAGACACGCAAATGGTAAATGACTGTGTTACCCCTAACGATACTCAAGGCTAATTAAAAATTAAGGATAGTCCATTTTAATTATGTCAAACACTTCTGGACTTAACGGTGGAGTCTGTACTAGCAAACGAAGTATCGAAAAACTGTGACGCGTGGAAATATAAAATTACCAAAATGCCCATAGTATAGTATAAAGCGCGAATAAAGTCCAAATTGGACAAAATTGATACCGATTAAAGCCCAAATAACTATAAACTTGTATGAATGACTAAATAATAATTCGAGGTCAGAATATCATCAAATATAAAATGACCAAAATACCCTTAAGCATGGAAAATGCAAAGTAAAGGCCAAATAAATTAGAAAAGAAGGCCAGTCTGATATAAAGCATAATTATAGGACTAAATAAGACTCTGAAACAGTTAAAGTATAAAATAAGAAATGACTGATGTGTCCCGATGACCAAAGATACCAAATGAAGTCCAAAAAACTTAAAACTTTACATGTAAGCTATCGGGAATATTCCGAGGACCAAGATAAGGTCCGGGGCGAGAATGAAAAAATTACTATTTTGCCCCTAAGGTTAAATAAGTGCTTAGTCGATAACGAATGATGTCCAAATGACTTAAAAGATGATTCAGAACGTTACTAAGCCCATTTAAGAAATTTAATAGCCTAAGTTAAAACCCGATGAATAAGAAATTAAAAACCCTTAATTGAATAGACTAAGTTCAAGGAACTTAAAACATTGTCTAACAATGTTTGGGATTAAAATGGGTACTAATTCATTGTGCAATTTTTGGAACCATGATTATAGGACCACCTATGCAACATAATTGAAAAGAAGCTGTGGGGTAACAATGGTGGTGCCTGTTTGAGAAAGCAATACTAAGAAACCAAGGTAAGTAACTCCTAAGCTGTAATATGGGTTACTCCCAGCCAATCACACTTATTTTAATATGCTACCAAATTTGTACTCTATCACTACCTAATGTACTTGATTTCTTTATTTGAAGCCAATCGACTTGTGGTTATCGGTTATGCATGTTCTTTGAATTTGACTTGCTTGCTTATATCATTGTAAATTTGATCACTGATACTTGAGCATCATTGTACTATCATGAATACCATGTCCTGATCTTGTGATATATCCTGTTAATAGAAATCTTGTTATTCCACACACTTCATGACTTGTTGATTGTGATATCAATTATTTTATACGATTGTACATCCCGTGTGAAATTTTATTGATCATGATATTTGGTATGTACTCGGGGTTGTGCTCAGTCACAATGACCCATCTATTCATAGATTGCGTGGGGGAAAGACCTTTTGGGGGTCTTGTATGTCCTTCGGGACCTGAGAGACGAGCTCTAGAGCTATTCAGTAAGCCTGGGATAAAGAAGCAAATCTGAATGTGCGTTCTAGTGGGGTATGTTGGGCCTCGGGTGATTCACGCATTTCTGGGTTATTAGAACTCGATGATGGCATTTTTGCATTGTTAGGATGATCATATTTTATACCCTGTGAATGATCATATTATTTGCAAGCATGAAATATTTTCGATTAGCTAACGTATTATTGGTGGCAACAACTTATTGTGTTGAGCTGAATTTCTTTAATTGATTCTCTCTTGTATTATTCCTTGTGGGAATAAGCCTTTTAGACCCTCGGGTCATTCTTGCTTTATCTTGATGACTGGCTATATCTCGTCTTTACTTTCTATATTCTTGTAGACTAACCCTAACCCATGGCAAAGCTGAGAATTTGCTTATTGAGCTAAGTTAGCTCACTCCTTACCTATGACCATTTTTCAGGTGGCCTATAACGGATGATATGCAGTGAGATAACTAGTGAAGCACAAATGATTTACACTGATGATATGAACTCCAATTCAAGTTAACTACGCACTCTGTAAGGTTAAGTTCACAACTTGTATTATAATATTACATCATTAGTGATGAGGTTAGCTTAGCATGTTGGATCACTATGATTAAGTTGTACCTTAGAGATATTCTGATTGTTGATCATTGGAGATGAGTTTTGATCAGTTGAATTGTATTGGCGTAACTTCCGCTTTAAGTAATTCATTGATATAGAATGTTTGCATTGGAGCATGTATATTGATACTCTAGAGATATTTGGTAACTGATTCTAGACGGGCTCTGATGTGTTTAGATGAGTTGCATTTTCAATTTTTTAAAAAAAATGTTTTAATTTTCACTACTTTGACCCTACATTTGGAATGCAATTCATTGCAAGGTTCAGAAGTTGCCTTTGGTTGGTCGCATTGTCGGTGGAGAAAACTGGCAATGGTGGCTAACTGGCATCACGTCTTCGAGATCTACGTAGGGTGGGTTTCGGGTCGTGACAGAATAGGTGCTGAGGTCAACTTCTCCTTTAGCAAGCTAAAAACTCCATTCTTGTTTGTCTATCCAAATGAATGGAACACTTATTTCTGGTTAATTGCGTGAGTGCCTTTGCTATCTTAGCAAAATCCTTGACGAATCGTCAATAGTAACCTGCCAATCCTAGAAAACTTTGAATTTCCGTCACAATAGTTGGTTGGGGCCAATTAAGAATAGCTTTCTACCTTCTGTGGTCAATGACAATACCCTCTTTAGAAATCATGTGCCCCAAGAAGGTAATGCTGGATAGCCAGAACTCACACTTCTTAAACTTCGCATATAACTTATGCTCTCGTAGTGTCTGCAACGCTATCCTCAAGTGGTTCTTGTGCTCTTCCTCATTCCGCGAATATATAAGTATATCATCGATAAAGAGAATGATGAAATCATCCAAGTATGGTTTGATGACCTTATTCATCATATCCATAAATGCGGCAGGGGCATTAGTTATGCCAAAAGGCATGACTAAAAACTCATAGTGGCCGTATCGGGTCCGAAAGGCTGTTTTCGGCACGTCATCACTCTTGATCTTGAGTTGATGATATCCCCGATCTCAAGTAAATCTTGGAAAATAAACTAGCCCCTTGTAATTGATCGAATAATTCATCAATACCAGGAAGAGGATACCTATTCTTGATCGTTACCTTATTTAGCTCTTGATAGTCGATACAGAGCCTTAGTGAGCCATTTTTCTTCTTTACAAATAATATGGGTGCTCCCCAAGGAGACACACTTGATCGGATGAATCCTTTATCCTAATAATTCCTATAGCTAAGCCTTCAGCTCTTGCAGTTCTGATAGAGCCATCAGGTACGGAGTTTTGGATATCAGTTGAGTTATGGGAATGAGATCGATTGTGAACTCAATTTCTTGATCAACCAATTCATTTAGTAGATCCTCATAAATACATTGGGAAACTCACATACTATTGGAACTTCTTATAACGGAGGAGCCTGAGCTTGGGTATCTAAGATACTACACAGATACCCATGACACCCTTTCTTCAATAATTTCCCTACCTGGATAGCCGAGATAAGATAAGGCGGAGGGTTTATGCCATTTCCTTCGAACATGAACACCAAGTTGTTTCGGGTGTTGAAACAATACTTTCTTCTCAAAGCAATCGATAGCGGCATGATTGAGGGATAACTTATCCATGCCTAAGATCACGTCGAAACCTTTTATAGTTAAAGGTATTAGGTTCCACCAGCAATTCTTGATCCCCAATCATCACACTGCAGTCTTTGAGGACTGTGGACCCAATCATTGAAATTCTAGATGGAATTTGCACCGATAATAGATCATCTAATGGTTTAGGTGTCTTATGCAATTTATCAGCAAAAAGTGAAGACACAAAAGAATGCGTGGATCCAGAATCAATCAACACATGTGCAAATATTCCACAAATTGGAAGTATACATACCACCACGGTATTAGCAGTAGATGTATCTCCAAGTATCAACGCTGAATACTCTTCTTGGTCATCCTTGTGGCTTCCTTGCCTTTGTCCCTTGTAGGTGTTGTAGGAGCAGGTCTTTGATTTACATTACTGGCAATCGAGGCTGAAGTTTTCATATCTTGCGGCCATTGAGGGCAGTCTCTGATTTGATGCCTTTTTTCCTCCATATCTGTAACATGCACCAATCAATCAGCTGGCACTTTCCTTTGGGTCCTTCATTGACCTTCCTTTGGTTCTTGTTCCCATTACTTGAGCCTCCAATCTTCTGCTTCTTAAACTGCTGCTCTTTCCTAAAGTTCCTTCCTTTCTTCTTCCTCTCTTTGTCCTTGAGTTACTTGAATTCTTCCATATCCTTCTCGATGACGCATGCCTTGTTTAGAACATCCGAGTAGGTGTGCAACTCAAAGGTGAAAACTCGTACTCAAATTCTCATTCGAAGGCCTCGTTGAAATCTCCTTACCTTGTGGTGTTCATTCTATACTAGGAAATATATAAATCGAGACAGTTTAGAAAACTTGGCAAGCATATTGGATTACCATCATATCTCCTTCATTTAGGTCCATAAACTCTTGAATCTTTCTTTCCCGAATAATCGGTGGAAAGAACTTACTGTAGAACTTATCTATAAATTTGTTCTAAGTCATATATGGTTCTTCTCTTTGCATTTCTAGCCACCATTTGTATGCTTCTCCTTGTAGCATATTCGTAGCCAACTTATCTTTTTGCTCCTCTATACAGATCAAGAGCTTGAAAACTTTTTTCATTGCCATAATCCATGATTCGGCTTGCTCAAGATCAGTCACAGTGTTAAAAGAATGAGGCTTGAGCTTATGGAATCTATCTAACAATTCGTTGCTAATGCCAACTTACCATTGGTTGCACCGGGGCAAGGTGTAGGCGGCATTGCTGGAGTTCCCATCAGATTGCTGTTGGTGTAACACCCCGACCTGATTATTAATAATTAGTCCGCTAATTATTAATTAGAAACAACATAAAAAGAATAATTAAGGAAATTAATCAAAAATTTTCCGATAGTTGCGATAGGCCAATAAAATAATTTAGTACGTCAAGAGATGAGGGCTTAATTTAGTCCTCTTAGCCTGATTTTAACGCTACAAGAATTCAAATTAGCAAACTACGGAAAACGCAAAGAAATAATAACCGACACGTGGCATTCGACATCGAAGCTAACCGAAATAGGAAGCGATCAGAAGAAACCGCTTCATAAAAAGACCAATGGAAAAGAAAATATAACGTAAATAGCTAAAACGGAAATTTGCGCCAATCCAAACGAGGCATAAGCCCAAAAATGTGAAAAATGGCCAGAAATGTGAAGCCAAGGGGTTTTGAACCCTTGACCCAAAATAATGAAGGAATTTAGATCCAAAAAATTAGCCACTTGGGCTGCCCACATATTATGCCTTATATTACACAAAATATGTATATTTGCACAAAATAAGCTCCTCCCACCTCCCAAATGAGCCAATAAGATTTCATACAACCAACATAAAATATAAAATATGTTTTTATGTATATATATATATATATATATATGTACATTGCGTGAGGGTTTGTTGAATCAGAAACAACAGGCAGTCACAGACTTGAAGTGGAAGGGAGTCTAGAGAGAGAAACCTAGACAGAGAGGGAGGGACATTGTGTGTAAATACATGTGTGTGCATGCTTGTGTGTGATGTGTGTGTGTGACCACTCGGAGGTGCACAAAAAGGGAAAGGAGTTGAAGCAGATCTAAAAGGGCTTGAGAGGGTCAGAACTGAGCCACGATAAAGGGAGGAACCACCAAGGTATAAGGCATCAAAACTGTTTTATTTGTTTTTTATTCCTTATGAATTTTTGGCACTGTTTCAGTTTCATTTGAGCTTTATAATAGCATGCATGAATTTCGCTATCAAAATAGAGTGTTAGGCATGAAAAGAAAGGGCCAAAGAGGGCTTGAAAAGCCCTCAACTAGGAACAAGCCGCCATTAAAGGACCTTGCTTAAACTAGGTCTGATTCAACTTGAGTTAAACCCTGATCGAGGGATAGGGATTAAAACTAGGAAGAATAAGCTTTTCAATGCAACAAAAATTAGGTGAAATGGCCCTAAGACCAGAGAAAACCATCGAGTTGTAAGTTGGAGTCTAAAAACAATCATCTATGCATGAGGCCTTACACTGGATTTTGGGAACGGGGTTTGAAGCTCCATTGTCCAATGAGCACAACCCAACAAACCTTAGTCGAAATGGCCCAAAATTGGACCTAAACAAAGGAGTTGCAGGTTCACACAATAATGGGTTGAACTGAACTCCATTCTTAGATTCGAGCCACGAAATGGACACATAACTGAAGCATAAGGTCCCAGAAACCCTTTGGGGTGGAAAGCAGAGGGATTGGATGACTGAAACATCACGAAATTGAAAAAAATAGGAAGTTGCAACTAGGGCTACAGAGACCCTCGCATTGGGGATGATGAACAGTGCAGGGTCGAGCCATGGACCGGGTTTCAGGGTAGAGCCCCGACCCAACTGCGGATGGTTTAAACCTCCTAATTGAAACTACGTCGTTTCAAGCATTATGTTTTAAATTTAAGTTAAATTCGGACTATTTGGTTATGAATGTAAAAAATTGAAATTGAATCTAGGGTTAGACCAAACCATGGATAAGGGATATAATAGGGTTAAGTTAATCTGGTTCTCTGGCCTAGCCTGAACCGGCTGGTTTACTATAGATTTGGTCCAGTCTAGGGTTTACCCTAGTAAACCCAAAGGTTCAGTGTGTTAATTAAAATAAGGAAAACCCTAACTTTCTGAAATTCGAGTTTGACCCCAATAATTTTAAATAATTATGTTTTGATCCAACCTTTGAAAAATTAATTTAAATAAACCCCTTGGAAAAATAATTAAATAATTATTTTATAAATAGGATAAAATGACTATTTTACCCTTGGACACTAAATAAACCAAACGAAGTTCAAATAAAATAAATAAGTAGTGTATTTTTACTATTTCAGGCATTTCTGACTCAACGATGGAGTTCAATTTGTGAAATTAACTACCAAAAAATATAAACAAGTAAATTATAAATAACTGTATTGCCCCTAATGACACCTAAGGCAAATTAAACATAAAAGATAATCCATTTTAACTATGTCGGACATTCTGGACCTAATAGTGAGGTCCATTTTATGAACCGAGGTCCCAAAAGATTTAAGCTATATAACATGTGAAAGTACCAAAATGCCCCTGATGCTATACGAAGTCCAAATGGGATGACATTGATACCGATAGAAGCCCAGATACTCGTGAAATTGTACACATGATTAAATGACGAATCGAGGTCAGAATTTTACAAAATGTAAAGTGACTAAAATACCCCTAAGCATGGTAAGTGCAAAGTAGAGGCCGAATAAAGGCCAATCTGATCTAATAAATTGTCATAAGCATAATTATGGAAATTGAAGGGGCTAAATAAGACTCCAAAACAGTCAACGTGTAAAATGAGAAACGATTGATGTGTCCCGATGATCTAAAACAGATACCAAATGAAGTCCAAAAGACTTAAAAAATTATATATAAGATATATGGGATATTCTGAGGACCACGATAGGGTCCGGGGCAAGAATGACAAGTTACCATTTTGCCCCTAAGGTTAAATAAATGATTAATTGACAACGAATGAAGTCAAGATGACTTAGACTATAATTTTGAAAGCTACTAAGCTTAATCAAGGAATTCAATAGCCTAAGTTGAAACCCAATAAATGGGTAATAGGCCAATGTACTTAATTAGGTGATCTGATATACACCTAAGATGATGAATAATTCATTAATGGATAAATTCTTATATTTTTGTGATTGATGATGATTATTCAGGATATGAAAGAATGTGCCTAAGACAGTATCTGGAGAACATCTGTGAATGGAGATAAGCATAAAAGTTTGTGAGTAACTTGGAACTTCTGACTTGGTGATATTTTAACTATCATAGTATTTTCATATGTTGTACTGTTTAAATGCATACTCTTTGTACTGCATTACACATGGAATGATTTTGTTCTGTCATGCTCTTCTATTCTGTTCGGGTATGTTCTGTTCTGTTATATGGTCTGTTCCGATTCGATTTTGATATATTGTGTCTTACTCTTAGGCCCACTCTAGGATTGAGCGGTATGGCTTAAGTTGGCCAGAGCCAAACCCAGAGGGTAGAGGCCCCACGAGTGTCCGCTCATGGGCAGCTAGGAAAGGCTCATCCGCTAGATTGGCATCCTGTTATGTTCTAGTTTCGCTCAATTCTGTCCTATTCCGTTCTGATCTGTGTTGTGAGCAAAACCCAGAGGGTAGGGGCCCCTCAAGTGTATGCTCATGGGCAGCTGGGAAAGGCTCGAACACACTTGATGATTTACCTATGTTTCTGATTGATATATTGGCATTCTGTTCTGTTCTATTTTGTTCTGTTTTGTTCTGATCTATTTGTTTCATTTAGTTCGGTTCTGTTTTATTCTACTTAAACTGCATTTAAAGTGGATTTATAAAACTGTTATTTCTGAAGTGACTAAACTATCTATGTGCTTTATAAGCAAGAACTGGTTTTGAAACCCATGACAGGGAACCTCTGTTACTCACTGGGCTTGTTAAAGCTCACCCTATTATCCTAACATTTTTCAGGATTTATCTCCAGTGGATTAGAAGGCACAAAGAAATGAAACTAATAGCCCGAACGCATCCCAAGCCAGGATTTGATGGCAATGAATTATGGAGTCTTGAATTATTATAGGCTGAATCATGCTATTCAGGTTCGTGGTACTATGTTATTGAATTTATTGATATAGAATCAATGCATTGGGACATGGCTTATGTATATTGGTACTCTAGAGATATTTGGTTACTGATTATAGACATGTTCTGTGACATATAGCTCTGTGGTACATAGATGAGTAGTTTCTATATGAGTTGCATTCCCGAGGTGAAAAGGTTTTAAATTCCGCTGCTCTGACCCTACATTTAAAATGCAATTCATCGGACAATTCAGAAGTCTGCCTTTGGTTGGTCGCATTGTCGATCGGCAAACCGGCAAGGCGGCTAACTGGCATCACATCCTCGGGATCCGCATAGGGTGGGTGTCTGGATGTGACAGTTGGTATGGGCTGGCTATGTTGTAGAGCCCTTGTTAACCCTTCGATTGTCCGGCCAAACTAAGCCAAAATAGCTTGTACTTCATGTAAAATCGTGCCCTCTGTCAAAACCTGAGATTCCATATTATTGCTTCTGGTACGCATAGCATCTGAGGTAAAATAAAAGTTATCTCTAGTATTCTCGTTTAGTATGTTATGAACGAAATAACATTCAAGTGCTTAAGAGTATTTTTTGATCGTTCGTCAATTCAAGGATCCTACGACTTAAATACTATCGACCCTACACTTAGGCAATCATATCCCAATTTTCAAATATACTAACCTTGTTGGCCAACTTTAGGTCTTAGGATTCATTTTCCTAACGATTTAGGGTAAACCAAATGCACTGATACCAAGTTTGTCACATCCCAGAACCCACCCTATGTGGATTAAAGATATGCGACCGGCCAGTTAGGCACCCATCGTATTTTTACTTATCAAAATACCGATAATAATCCTAACCTCAGGCCATTCTCTTGTAACTTCCAAGTAAGATGCATTCATTACACAAGAGTTAAGCAATGGAAATTAAATAAGAGAATGCATGCTAACTTGGCAGAGTAACTAAATATGATCATAGTTGGGTTATACAAAGTCTAAACTACAAAAGTTACATCATCGTTCGTACGGTTATACAAAATATTAAAAAATGAGGTAGGTTACAAAAATGAAATGGCTTTATAAAGTCTTTCTAAATAACTTTGAGAATCTTAACCCTTTAGTCCTTGCCATTGAAATCTTCACCTGAAAAATGTTAGGATAATAGAGTGACCTTTAACAAGCCTAGTGAGTAACATAGGTTCCCTAGTATAGGTTTTAAAACCAATTCTTGGATATAAAGCACGTGGATAGTTTAATCATTTTAGAAGTAACAATTCCAAATAAAATTCATGATTAAATGCAGTTCAAGTATAACAAAACAAATCAGAATAGAACATAATAGAATTGAGCAGAATAGAACAAAATGCCAATATATCAATCAGAAGTATAGGCATATCATCAAATATGTTTGAGCCTTTCCCTTTTGCCCATAAGCGGACACTCATGGGGCCTCTACCCTCTGGGTTTTCCTCTAGCCTACTCATGCCATACCACTCAATTCCTGAATAGGGCCTAAAAATCAAAACATAACATAATAAAATCAGAATAGAACATAACGGAATCATGTCAAGTTTAATGTAGTACAAAGTAAATGCTTTTAAGTAGTACAGTATATGAAAATTCTATGATAGTTAAACTATCACCAAGTCAAAAGTTCTAAGTTACTCACAATCCGTTGGGAATAGTTCAATATTTTCGCTTATGGCTTAGATTAACTCCAAGAGTCCCATAGCAGTGATTAGATACACATTAGTTATCAAATAATGGGATTTTTTGCCTATATCACTAGCTTAGGGGTCAAATTTGAGAAAATCGACTCCACCGTTGGATCCGGAATGTCGAAAAACATTAAGATAGCATTTTTGGATCTCAATTTGGACTTCATTTGCATTATTTAGGGTCCAAGGGTAAAACAATCATTTTAGCCATTTTATAAAATAATTTAATTAATTATTAAATTATTTTTCAGGGGTTTATTTTAATTAAATTCTCAAAAGTAAGGCTATAACAAAACTATTCAAAGATTTGGGCCAAAAATCAAATTATACAAGTTATGGTTTATTTTTTTTAAACTATTGAACCAATGAGTTCATTGGTTCTGCCCCTAGACCGGACCTAGTAGCCTCTGAACCAGCCGGTTCAGTCCACTTCCAGTGAACTGGAATAACATGCTCCAGATATCCTCCTTATCCATAGTTTGGTTAATTCTTATTCCAATTTCTAATTTATTAACCTTGTAACCAAACAGTCCAATTTCAAAATTAAAAGCCAAAATTTTTACGCCTAAAATGACATAGTTTAACTTACTTACTTTACGTTCAGTCGGGTCTCGACCCGACTCGGAATCTGACCCATCACTCAAACAAACCCGTTCTACCCCCGTTTTTTCGGTCTTCTTCTCCAGCACTGGTTGTCGGAGACTGCCAACTTCTCTCTTCATTTTTTTTCATGTTTTACATCCAATTTTAGCATATTACACATCAAATCAACCCTATTTTTACCTATGATTCATTTGGGACTATTTTAAGCTTCAAACAATATAACTTCCGACACCCATTTTGATTTTCGGGCCATGCACCCGTTTCTATATTTTGGCCATGAAATGGTCATTTCTTGACCATTTTCCATGATTCAAAGTGTTCTAGAATCCTTAGAACATCCACTATCATTTCTTGTTCACAAAACCAAGTTTGGTTTCCATTTCATAATCTAACTATTTTTGGGTAGCCTCGGTTGCTCTACAGCATCTGGGCTATTTTTGGTCCATTTTCCATGGTTTCAATTCCATTATGCTCTATTTTTCATTATGGTTTGATTCATCAAGGTAGAGGACCATTTGGTGAGGTTCAGTCATAGACCCAATTTGGGTAGTGAAACAGGGGCGATTTTCTTATGAATGTTTATAGCTTTTCAGACATCTATGGCCTTTATAAATGAACACATATTGTATTCATATTAAACAGATTGAGTTTGACTACTAACCTTAGGTGATTTCCCAGAATTTTGAAGCTTCTTCATCTTCTATCAATGACAGAATTCTTCTTTTTCCCTATGTTACAGCAGCTTCTATAGGTATGTATATATATATATATATATATATATGTCTTACACACGGCCCTCTTTCTTTGCTTAGAATTGGTTGCCCATCACCAACAGCTTGCAGACATATTTATACTTGAATTTTGGCCGCCTATACACATATATATGATCATTCTAGAATGCCTCAAAAATTTCCAACATTTTCTTTTCTATTATCAAACATTTCAGCTGCCCTCTATTATTGTTGTCATGGAAGCTTCATAAATTTGTTTTGTTTGTATATATATATATATATATATATATATATATATATATATATATAACCCCTTCATTCTAGAAGCTGCCTCTCATATATATATATATATATATATATATATATGTATATTATGTTTTTGGCCCCCTTCCACTTCACCCCACCGACCTTCCTTGCTGCTTCCCTTCCAATTTCTGATTGGTTATAAAATACACACATATATATATACATTACATAGTATGGAATGTACACATAATGTAACCATCTACACATGTATACATGTATTTATATATATATATATATATATATATATTAATTCATATGTATATATATAAGCATATTTTTAGGCGTACATTACCGTATTTGTTTCTACACGTATATTGGTCGAATTAGATACATCGATAATTTAGGAAAACCTTAATTTAAATTCTCAATTTTTGGTTGTGCTATTTTGGGTCGTAGTAAATCATGTATACTGACTTATATAAGTAAAAAAATTAAGGGCGTTTTATTTATTTCAGATTTTCGGGGTATTACATTATGCCTTATCTAAAGGGCATAAAGTTGATCCTGATCTGCAAATATTTTCCTTCTACCTCGGTACTAACGAGCACTTTTATGACTTCTTCTTTTAGTTTTACCTTGCTATTCCTCCTCCTAGGACTTAATGGTTCCTCAATCTTGGAAGGATATTCCCCATTATCGTAAGGATTTGGAACAAAGAAGTCCTATATTCCGAGATGGTAATTTTTTTAGTGCAATAGTGTGGCACTCCTAAGCAGTCAGCTGGTAACCTTTGATAGTCACAACTTTATCCTCGTGTATGAACTTGAGGCACTGGTGCAAAGTAAATATGATTGCCCCTATTTGGTGAATCCTAAGGTTTCCTAATTATAACATTATAAGGAAACTTGGCATCCAGAACTATGAAATTGGACATTAAGGTCTTCTAATCATCATCGCTTCTAATAGTGGTTGGCAGATCAATTCTCCCTAAAGGAAAACTAAGGTTTCCATTGAACCCTGCCATTACTAAGACAATTGTTTTGATATTCTTCTGATCCAGCTTCATCTGCTTGAAGGGTTCGTAAAACAAAACATTGGTAGAACTTCAAGGGTCTACGAGAACCCTTCTGGCCTCAAAATTAGCTATTTTGAAGGATATAACCAGGACATCACTATGGGGGCAATGTACTCCAACAAGGTCCAGCTCAGAGAACTGTATCTGTGGTGTTATTTTGGTCCTCTTCTTGATAGATGAGATCTAGACAACATGAGGTTTTTCCCTCGCCTCACGAGTGTACCTCTTTATAGTCTTGTTAGACACCCTAGTTATTGTGTTATCAGTATGAAATATGAAGATTACGTGCTAATTATTCGGCTGTTGTTGATCATTCCGAGCTTTCCTCTGCTTGGGGCTCTAATTTGGCCTTCTCTGAGGGGATCTAGTGTTTGGACTGCTCTTCATTGGTTCGTGCCATTTCAGGTTTTCACGGGTTTGGACTTATTAAAGGATGGGAGTAAGGGAGGCATTTAATGGGTATAAGTTTCATACCTTTTTGGGCTAGAATTGTTTTGTACTTTGGATGCTAATCTTTTATCAAGACTCTTGACTCTCTTCTTATTGTCCTTATTATCTTTCTTCTAGGTTTGATCATCTTGTTCATTAGCCTTCCAAAAAAGAAGCCTTAGTGTCTTCGAGGTTGATGTACATCTCAGTTCTCCCCATGAGCGATGACATGTCGTCTAGGGGACTCTTAGTTAATGAATCCTAGAAACGTCCAGGTCCAAGACTTGAGGTCAGGATGACTCAAAAAATCGACACTATTGTCACTCATCTCTGTAAGCTCGATATTAAAGCGAGATTTTTTTTTTTTTTATGTTTTCCCCTTAAATTGTATAATGGTCAGCAAGAATTCTGGTTTTTTCCTCAATTTTTTGCTTGTTAAAAAATGATCAATAAATAACATGCTGAGCTCATAAAAGTTATTAATTGAATTCTGGGGGAGGTTACGAAACCATTTGAGAGTGGTACCCTTCAGACTGGTTACAAAAGTGCTGCACATGAAGGCATTGATAGCCCCATGCAAAGCCATTGTGTGTTGATAGTGAGAGAGATGATCGTCAGGGTCTTCAGACCAGTTGTAGAGAGTAAATTTTAGGACAATAAACTTTTTGGGCCACTCCTCGGCCATTATAGCAGGAATGAATGGCGTAGAGAATCTACCGAGTAGTTTGCCCAACTCATATTGTTCTAAAATGGCATGAAACCTTTTGGTCAAGATGGTCTAATCTTGAGAATCTGCTATCTCCTCGATCCTCTAAGGGATCCTAGGCTGGTTCAGCTGCACTACCGTTGGTGTTTGTTGTTGATTTTGCCCTATATTCCTTATTTCGAGAATTATAGAGGGATTCTACCTCATAGTGTTGAGAGGATGTTGTCCTTTTGTAAGGCGTGGGACTTCGGATGGTTGAAGTCCTAGAATTGTCTAATTGGCTCCGAGGTTGTTGGAACTGGTATCCTTATTCTGCTTTGATAATGCACAGCAGGACGGAATAATGACACTCCTCTACCCAGAGTCGTTGACGTTTCTGGATCAACCCTTTTTTGAGCGATACCATAGGGGTGTATCAGCTGCACGTTGGGCAGCTCTTCGTTGTAGGGTCCTCTGCCCATGGTAGTGGTAGGAGGTTAAGGTCCTTCATGAATAACGTTGGTTGGGAAATGAGGATTGTTTCATTGGTTTTAAGCTAATAAGGCCAGAGCCTATAACATAGCAATGAGTTGCTCTTGCATTTGATCGGATTGTCGTTGTATCCGATCAAGTTGCTATTGTAAATGAGTGGGTGTTAATCTTCTTCCTCTTCCTCTTCCTCTTCCAGCAAGAGTTTTGAGGATTCGTTTTTGGGACAAAGGTTTGGAGCCACTGGTTTTTCAAGAAAATGAACTTAGTTTTTTTCATAAAATAGTGAAAACGATCATCGTTCCCACAAACGACGCCAAATTGATATTGCATTTTTTTGATTTAAAGGATTCTTTTCCAAACTGTCTATCAAGAACTCAAGGTCAGAGGGTCACCTAAAAGGCTTTAGTGGTAGCCGCTCTAATGATAAAGTTAGTGAAGAAATAAATGTAGTAATTCAAGAGAATAATTAAACATGAATCGAAAGGCGTACCACCTTAAGGCCTTATTTATAGGTTGTAGATCTTTTAAGTTGAGTAGGATTAGAAACTATAAAAGTAGATATTTGAAAATATCCATAAATAGTAATTTTCATATAAGACTTTGTTTTCTTATTCTAAGGTTTAACCCATAAAATAAGGGTTTATTAATGCTACCATTATTCTATTTTTAAGGTACAACTACAATATGTTAGGTTTTGAGTTTGCCTTTTTTTTATTTTATAAAAAATATCTTGTTTGATATAAAAATTTGAAGAGAGAATTTTTTCGAACAGAGAGATATACGTGGACTCCTAAATGCTACAAGAAAGAGACTCTTAGTCACTATTTACAAATTTTAAGATTAAAGCCAAAGAGGTACGATTGATGAAATAAGAGAGATAAGAAAATAAAATATTAATAATACAATGACCATTTGAAATATAAATTTTAAAAAGATGGTAATACTTGAAAAAAAAAATATCTTACATAAGAGCTCAATCTTGTGCCAAAAATTCTTGTGCTAACTTGGATAGAAATTTCATTTAGACTTAAATGTGACTCGTATGAGCTCAATCTTAAAAACTTTAATAATTAGTAATTAATGTTTTGTTTTTTAAAACACATTTGAGAGTTGTATAATTTATAATAATATTGCATCCGTTGATTATTTTTGTACAACTTAATTATAATATTATCCTTAGTGCACGCGGGGAAAAATAACTTTATTTAATTATTGTTGACTTTACAAATCATATTATTTCACTATTTAAATAAAGTAATACTATAATTAATGTAGTTAAATTGAAATTATATTTTTTTACCCTTAAAATTTTATTTATATTTTTTTTGCGTATAATTAACTTCTCTTTCTAGTTATTAATTCAATTAACAAATATAGCCATTTGGATTGCATTTCAGAAATAATTTTTGATTTTCAAATTGTTGAAAACGTACTGAGTTACGAATTTTATTATCGATTTTCAAAATTTTGGTACTAAAATCACATTCATTTGTCCAATAGTCTTTTGAATATACACAAAAAAGGGCTTAAATTATTTACTTATAAAAAGTAAAATAAATAATTGCATTTACATAAAAATAATTTTTTATTTTTTTATACTTAAATTAAATGCTATTTTTTTTACATTTTATCTTTCTACTTAAATAAGAAAAAAATACTTGAAAAAAGATTAACTAAACGGACAACTAATTGTATTTGTAACGTATTCTATTTTTGGTTTTCAGTTCTTTTAAAAAATTGACCCAAAAAAAAAATAGTAATCAAAACTTTTCTCTAACCTATTTTTACCTCGGGAAATGCATATTTTATTAATAAACTTCCAGCAACTCTCAAATAATTTTACAGCAATCAGCCTGCCAATTTCTCACCTAATATACGTCGGCAGTCACATCATATATATATATATATACACACACATACACACACACCAAATACAAACAGATCCAAAAATACTAGCAGATTAAAAAACAATCGTTTAGTGCTCAAGAGAATGAACATTAAACAAATGTCATGTTTGCATGCCGGGATAAGAAAATCAGGTAAGATAAATATTATTTTATTTCATATTTGACATTCTTATTAAATTAAATATTTATATTTTGTAAACTATTTATATTCTATAGGAATGAGATATAACTTATTATTTTAAAAGTTAGTGGTATTAGAGTTATTATATTTTACTAAAATAAAAATATAACATCATATCATCAAAAAAATTTCTATCTCTATCCACACAATAATTGTTATTTGAATTCCATCATAAAGTTAGTGGTATTAGTTGTAATATTATTTTTAAAGATATTTTATAAATTTTTAACTAAAAATAATATTTTAAATTTACAATTATTTTATTTTAATATTTTAAAAATTTTCAACTCTAAATACTTTTATTATAAGGTTGCTAATTGCACCAATGAAAAGGAAAGTGATTCTTTTATAATTAAAAATAAAAAATCTCTCTAAACTACCAAACATAATTTCTCCATCCTTATCC
Organism: Nyssa sinensis; assembly: GCA_008638375.1. NCBI lineage: Eukaryota > Viridiplantae > Streptophyta > Magnoliopsida > Cornales > Nyssaceae > Nyssa > Nyssa sinensis. The sequence goes on along the minus strand of CM018039.1, from coordinate 28,640,485 downwards.
TACTCTCATAAAATAATTTAAATTTTAAAAAAAGTAATAAAATCTCTTTATAACCTTCTAATTTTAAAAAAAGTAAAAAAGTAATTCAGTTGGCACAAACTTGTAATTTTCAACTGCTTTGGTTCAAGTGGGACTCCTCGCCCGAGTGTGAACTTATCATCCAAGCCATTGAAGCGTTTGACCGAGGATGAGCGGTATAATTTAAGTATGCCTATAATTAAGATTTTTAACAAAAATCTTTAATAAAATAGTAATTTAATTTGAGCTTAAATTTAATACTATTTAGTATATTGACTATGGTTAAATCTTTAGTTCACGTAAAAATATTAAAAGTTTTTGAGTAAAAAAATAAAAACCATCCAAAGTGTTCTGTATTCAACTACAATTAAAAATAAAAATAATTAGAAACCAGTAAATATTCAAAATATAATTGTTTTAGCAAAAAATCAACATTAGTCCATCAAAAACCTAGAAATTCATCTAGAGACAAAAAAAAAAAAATTAAAAATCAAAACTAATTTTATCATTGATATAATTTTTTTAATAATATAAAAATTAGTTTGAGATTGTAATTATTCCATTTTGTATTATTTTAATTGTAAAGGGAGTTTTGATTAGTTGTAATATTATTTTTAAAGATTTTTTAACTAAAAATATTATTTTTAATTTACAATTATTTTATTTTAATTTTTTTTAAAATTCTCAACTCTAAATACTTTTATTTTAAGTTTGCTAATTGCACCAATGAAAAGGAAAGTGTTTATAAGTGATTCTTTTATAATTAAGGTTGATAACCTAATATCCACGGGACAATACTAGTAATACATAAAATAATGACTTTCTAACTACCCATCAAGAGTTGATAACCTAATATCCCACCAATTCTATTGCCACATCTCTTTCCGCTATTTTCTCTCCCAAACCCTTTTTTAACTCCCATCTCTCTATCTTATTCAGTTTTAAATTATTCACTATTATCTTATTCAGATTCAAATGTTCACAATTATTATTGATTCACTCTTATCCTTTGACAACACAGCTCTGTTTGGAAGGAATCTCTTTCTCTTCCATCCTCTCTGTACAACGTGCTACATAGTCGGATATCAAGGTTCTCTCTCATTTTTCTTCACCGATGTGTGATTATTTTTTATACTTATTTTCAGTTTCTAACTTATTCTATTGATCTGATCTCCTATTCATATTTTTCTGTTTCACCTGTTATGTGTATAAAGATTTGATTTTTTTTTTTAATTTTGATTGTTTGATAATTTTCTTAAGAATTATGGGACTTCAGGTTGGCAGTGTCCAATGTCACATTAAGGGTTAGAAATTTGGGAGCGACATGTTGTAAAATCACGTGTGAAGATTGGCGCAACCAAATTACTCCATGTTAAAATATCCCGTAAGAAGATTTGTTGTAGTGGAGATGACTGCCCCATTAATTGAATTTGTTCATGTGAAGAATCATCTAATTAAGTGACCGTGCCACACCTGTAATAAAGCCCCTCCCAATCTACTGAAGCACATTTTATATTTTTTTTCACGTCTTCAATTTTTTCCTTCTTTTGTAATATTATTAGATAAGAGTATATACATTTTATTCAAAATTAGGCTTCTAAAGTTGGTATTTAGTTTTCATTCAAGTTAATCTTTTGATATTGTAATTATAAAATTGTTAGAGAAATCTTTAAAATCTTAAAATGAAAAATGTAAAAAGAATTACAAAGGATATTATCAAAAATCAAAATCCTATACCAAAAAAAGTAAGAAATCTTGGAAAAAAAACTTTTTGGCTAGAAAAATTCATATGGTTGACCTTCCTATTCAGGGCTGAATTCTCGATGAATTAAATTATGATCTAATTCAATCTCGATTGACACCCATTTAAGGTTCCAATTATAAGACGGAATGTGATCCATTGGTTTTAGTATATATTTTCTGAAAATCATTCAAATTTCGCACAATTTTTTTTTTCAAGTTGGATTCAATATTTATTTGAATTAGGTTTTAAAAAAATGACATGTAGATTTTTTATAATTAAATTATATCATAATTTAATTTTAGAATCACACAATAATAAAATTATTGTTATTAGTTTTTTATTGATCAGGCATAAATTTATGAAGATTTATTCGTTTCTTATTGTTATTTACTAAAAAACATAATTTTATAAAGTAACAATCCGTGCCTAACACGGGATAATGCTAGTTAAAGTTTATAGCTGTGCAAGTTGCTCTCGTGTCTCGTGTTCAATTTTGAAAGTTTTAGAAACTATTTTTTTTTTATGCTTTCAGGTTTTATCCTAAGCTTCAAAATGTTTTCAAAAAATAAAAACAAAAAAAGCAATCAAACCCATTTTTTGTTTCAATTTTCAAAAAATTAAAAATGAAAACAAAAGAATCAAAAACCACAACATTACCAAAAGAACCCAAATATGTGTGTGGGTTGGGCATATTTGTGCTTGGTTGTTCAGGGCCAACTTGGGCTTAATCTAAACTTTGACCAGCGTGGGCTTAGGTCAATATAAGCTGAGACAAAAATAAAATAAAATAAAAAACTGGCTTCAATAAACTAATGCTCAAATATTCGGCCCAGGTGACTTAAAATTTAACAAAGCTGTTCCAAATATTCAGTCCCATCACTTGGTTAGTTTAAGTCTGGTCCCCTCCATCCCTTACAAAACCTTTAAATTTCTGTTCTTTCTGTATCCAGCAAATACTTTGTTTCTCTTTTTGGGCTTAGCCCAACAAATAAGGCATGTGACCAGTAATTTCAAGCCCGCATTTACAACTTTGATCTTTTCCATTTCTTTTTTTTTTTCTTTTTTTTAATTTTGAAATACCTAAAGATGAAATTAAGAGAGTTGATTACAAGATTAATTACGGGCGACTACAAGAAGTAAGAAATTATCAACCAACCTATATAATGTGTAATCCACTTACGTGTAGCCATATATGTGATTATAAAGAATTTTGAATGAACTAGCAGCAACAATGGTTGTTGGGACACTTGGAATCTTTAGAAAATACTGTGTTAAAATATGATAGACAATAACAAATGTATGTAAAGATAGACAATAACACATGTATCTAAAGATTGTTGGGGAATATATTAAAATTCTATAAACACTTAAAATATTACAAATATAAAATTATATTTAACTTAATAATTTGATAATTAATAACAATAAATGTGTCTATTGAAATTAAAGTAACACAAAAGTTAAATTATAAAATATAAATTTGACATAAAGAAATGATCTGCCCTATGAGTTTTGAGAGGCACGCAAACGGGTATTGACGGTCACCGACGACTTAAAAATTTAACACAATCTCACAAGCATTGGGTCTAACATGCGCTCGATCTTGATTTTCATGGGCGTTTTAGAGGATAGCCCAATCCTCACAGTGGCAGTCTTACGACAGATCTTACTTAGGTGAGTTCACCAAAAGTATATGTGACCTATACCTCACTGGAATATTCTCACCTCGAAACTCAATCAGAGTGATCCCTTCCTAATCATCACACAATCATCAACACTATGCCATAGGGATGATTAAGAGAATTTTGAGTTTAATTATCTCATATTTTAGAAGTGCTGGAATATGAGTTACGCAATATGGATAGTTTCAACCCATTAAACCTCCTTCATGGGATTTTTAATCACAAAAGTTGAGTTACCTCTCCAGGTGACTCCCTTACGGACTTAGCTCATTCCCTTGACAAATTTAGGACTACGCTCCTAGATAGACCCCTCGGGTCAATTTTTGATCAACAAATATTTATTTTGTTTAATTTATCCGAACAATAATTTCATGGATTCATCAAATAAATACAATCCCTTTCTCATATGGGCTCATCTTGTAAATATGTCCATTTATTTTAATCGGGGCAATATGAACCTATTTAAATAAAATTGGTCCATTATTTCTCCTTTCAATGAATTTAAGGACCTATCATATAAATATGGTCCAATAGGCAACATTAAAATATTTTGAACTTATCAAATAAATTTGGTCCAACATTTAACAACATCATTCACATTAGCAGTCAATAGTCATATAATTAAGAATCACAACTCATATAACCAGTAACCTGTTACAAGAAACTATACACTTAATAATGGCTAATTTTCTCAAAATACTACGAAGGACTGTTATTTGTCAATTTCTCATCAAAGAAAAGTTCAAGTTCTCAATCTTGTAGAGGGATAAAAAGTGGAGTTTATGTAATTATGAGTACAATAAGAGAAGATTATTCTCATTATGTACTCCACATGGTTAGACCTAGACCTGGCAAAATGGGCGGGTTGGAAACGGGTCGGGTTGAAAACAGGTCAGACCCAAATATGACCCGCAGCTAAATGGGTCTATCACGGGTCAAGTCAAACTCGGGTTAGGTCAGACCGGGTCAACCCATTTTTTTAATTTTATTTTTTTTTCTCCTTCTATGAATTTAAATACTTACTTAAAGTTCTGTGCTTTTAAGAAGAAAATATACACATTTCACAGCGACTCTCTTACCTCTTTAAGATTAACCGAATACTCAGGGCCAGGAATAATTATTCTAGTCAACCACATAATGAAAATAAAACAAATCCACTAACCACAGTACTTAAATCATCCAAAAGAAGCCGCAAGCCCTATATCCAAAAGAAATTAAATCATCCTTCAGATTCTTCTGATAGAATTCTAATGCCATGTTTTTTTTCACATAAATAACCAGAACAACCAAAAATGAAAGTGCCAAGTCTTTAAGAGAGTCAAAGGTAGTTTACCTTAGGTTGAGGTGGGAAAACAAGAGAAAAAAAAAAAAAAAAAGAATACAAACGGATGCAACACCAAAACCAGAACTGAAAAGGAAGTGAAATGCCGAGGAGATGGTGGGGTCGACAAAGAGAGAAAGAGAGAAAGATGCAGACAGAGCTCGAAGTAAACTTAAGCCACAAGTGCCCCTTCGCATAATCTAGTCCTGTAGTAGGTGCTCTAACAAAACTTGCTATAGACTATTTGTCCAGATGTCATATGCACTCCTAGTAGGATATAGAGAGACCTAATAACTTCCCAACATAGGGCAGCTACTGCTGCATGAGGTGCTCCAACAGTAGTATATATCCTTAACAATAAAATAAGCAACAAGAATATAAAACAATATTCTCCTGAGCTTAAGTTCTCCAACTGCAATGATCAAGCTACTCTGGGTCCCTTGAAATGGCAATCAATAGATCTAAAAAAATCCAGGCATGGGGAATAGATTATAATGCACAAAGATGACAAGCAAATTGAGAACACGACATTAACACCGAGAAACAAATAGGAGAAATGCAAGTGGGATATAATAACAAAAATCGTAATGTTTCTGGTATTCTGAAGCAGCACCATGCTTACCTAAAGCCACTTCTGGGTCAACAATTCCCCTCAAATCAACAATTGCCAATTGAACAGTAATGCCTGGCTCAATAATAAACATGTAACTTTCCAAATAGATAATTATTATTGCAAACAAGTGGTTGAGGAACTTTTCTCAATAATATGCTCATCACTGTGTTCCTCCATCTCAATCTCCATATTGAAAACTTAGTGTCCCTATCAAAGCTTGAACAAACACATTGTTCTTCATTACTTATTATGCATGAAACAAGAATCCTATTACTTCAACTCCTCTAAAAAGGCAGGTGTTCCTATCCCATTTATGAATTTCTAATCCAACTATATATAGAGATGGTATTACAAATTTTCAATTTATATGAACTAACTTAGCAATTTTAGATATTTTCTAATGTCAACATAAAGAACAATAAATAAAAATATAATATGAGTAAAATTAGGATCTAAAACGGAAAGAGTAAATTGCACATAATGATTAAGAAAATATTATATATAAAGAGTAAATATGAATCAATGCCCAAGAAACCTCAAAAGACAAAGAGGGAAAAAAAGGAAGGTATTTAATTTTAGTGCATTGCTATATTAGTGAACAAAGTTGTGCTACAATGGTGAAAAGAAAAACTGTGTTAGTGGTGTGAACATTATATACTATAGTTCTTATATCCTACAATGCAGCTCACTGTGTGGTGTGGGGGGGGGGGGGGTTATAGAAGTTGTAGCCAATAATGACCAAGTTTGTTTGCCATCAATTCAGTTCTATTTTTCTCATGTATTTGAGTTCTGCAAGTTGGATAACCCGTGAACTCAGAACTAGGAAGATTTACAAATTGCACAATTTAATTCATAATTAATAAAGCATTGTCATGATGATCTAGTATCCTTGCTGTATGTTGAACTTCCTTAAGGTGCAAGACAAAAGGAGGGTGATTAATTCAGTGTTTTTCAACATAGAAATTTGCAGGGAATTTAACAAGGAGCATGCATGAGGACTTTAAGAACCATAACTATTATTTTGGAAGATGGGCCAAAGCTCTTTGTAGGCTATTTCAAGCTCCTGATCAAACATAGAATAGTAAATTTATAGTCCCAGCTAATGTTGCTCTATTCATGGAGTAAAAAAGTGAAACAGATCACAATGGTGCCTTCCATCTTCTTTACCACAAACAATTTTCTAAATGATTAAGAATGAAAAAATGAAGGGAAAAAAATTCCACAAAATCATTTGTAACAATTCGGTCAAAAGTTACCAAAAAAAAAACTAATAGCTAGCAATCCCCATTTGGTACAAATGTTCCAAAAAAAAATTAATGGGGTGAAGCTCAGATCAGTCAACGATCAAACGATAATTCGACATCGCCTTGGCTGTAACAACAGTTGCCTGTAAGAGAACAAATCTCTCTCACGCAGGCCCTCCGGGTTGCCTCACCAAGAAACAGGTCAGATTTTAAATGCCTGATCTCTTCAAAAATTTATCATCACAACTTCTTATATTGGATTCTGAATCAACAGCAACGAGGATCGAATCCTTACTCACGCACACAAATGGGTATGTATATATATATATACACATATATATATATGTATACACATTAAAACCTCAGGGAAAAGAAGATTGAAGGGTTGTTGATCTTTTTGATGAAATTATCAGCTCCATTAACGATTTACAAAGAGGGGCAACCACACTTAAAAACATCCCATCTCCCTATTTGAGCCTCATTCTTGAGCTAAACCCTAACAACGGATTGAAGAATAAAAAATAAGAGATAAGAATGGGCTTTTACCTCAACCATTACTGATCAGATCAAACGAGATGATTAAAGCTTCCAATAGAGGGAGCGCAGACAATCGAGAAATGAGATAGAAGGGCAGCCTGTGTGCGTGAGTGAGGATTGGACGAGGAATAAGAGAGAAATGAGAGAGAAGGGCAGCCTGTGTGTGTGAGTAAGGATTGGATGGGGAATGAGAGAGAAATGAGCATAGACAATCGAGCTTCCAGCCGTTGAATGAGAAATGAGAGAGAACCCTAGATTTAGGGTTATATACCAACCCATTTCTGACCCGTGCTCAACCCGTGAAACTAACGGGTTTACTAGGGCTTTGGCGGCAAATATTTTACGACAGTTTACAAAAACGCCGTAAATTAGTGGCACTTAAAAAACAATGTCACAAATTTGTGGCATTTTATTTGAAACGCCACAAAATTTATGACGGTTCATTTAAACGCCACATATTTTATAAAAACGATGTCGTTTTAATTAATAAAAATGGCATTTTTTATTTTTTGTCACTAATTAGCGGCAGTTTAGAGTTGTAGTCGATAATTAGTGGCGATTTTTTTAAAATGCCACAAAGGAACGGCGGTTCCGTAAATGTCACTATTATATATAACTCAAAACGACACGATTTGTATAGTTTTAAAAATTAAAATACAATTTTCCTTTGATACTCACATGCTAATACACAGAAACCTCTTATGTGTTTGAGAGAAGAAACGCTTCAGATTCCCATTGTAACACCCCGACTTCGATTAATTCATAATTAGTTCGCTAATTATTAATTAGAAATAACATAAAAAATAATTAAGAAAATTAATCTAGAATGTAATACCTTGACCCAAATTAAAATTAAGCAAACCAAGTAAACCCGGGCGATACCGAATAAGCCATGAATGAATACCGAAAAATAAAATAAAATAAAATAATAAAAATAAAATAATAATAATAGATAAAATTTGGAATAAATGAAATAAATTAATTATTATTTATGTAATTATATATATATATATATATATATATATATATATATCAAAAGTGAGGATAAAGGAAGGGAGGCACGAGGCGTGATCTAGGAAAGTTTAGAGTTTAAAAAAAAAAAAAACAAGGATAATGTTAAGGGAATCGAAAAAAAGAAAAAAAGAAAAACAAAAGAAAGGTTTTGGGAGAGGGAGAGAGAAAGGCGCTGAAGAGGGGGGCAACTGATACATACATACCCATATGTAAAAGTGATAGAAAGCTAAAAGAAAAAAAAAACCAAAACAAAAAAGAAAGGGAGAGAGAGAAAGCAGCAGTGGTGCTACGGTGGAACATTTTCGTGAAGAAACCGAAGATCGGGTCAGGATCGCGGGGATCGGGGCAGTGGGCAATGGAGTAGCAATCCGGTTGGGAGGTATTTCTTGTTAGGATAAGTGATAACTGATGATAACTGATAGTGATTTAGTTCCAACTGATACACTATTATCCTTCCTTAATATATGCCGTTAGTTGCACCATTCAAATGTCTATCAATTCTTCTCCTCCTTGTATATAAGGATGTATCAGTACATTAATAATAGATGAAAATATTACTGCGTTGACATGGTATCAGAGCAGTAATCAGATCCTCTCTCTCACAATGAGTTCTGCCCAGTTAATTCCTGCTATCTCTCCCTCCTCTTCTTCATCTCCATCGACTACTACCCACCATACCTTCTCAATGAAACTCACACCTAGCAACTACTTAGCTTGGAAAACCCAATTCATTCCCCTTCTTAACTATCAAAATCCGACCGACTTCATTGATGGCACTACTCCTTCTCCACCAAAAACTAAACTCTCCAATACTGATCCACCCACTGAAACTCCCAATTCTGACTATGAAAACTGGTTCAAAAAGGATCAATTACTTCACTCTTGGATCCTTTCCTCTCTTTCAGAAGAGATTTTCCCTTATGTTATTGGTCTCACATCATCATATGAGGTCTGGAATGCCTTATCTCAAGCTTTTAGATCAATCTCACAAAATCGCCAACTTCAACTCCACATAGAACTTCAGGAGCTCAAGTGCAACGACATGTCCGTCAGTGCTTATCTTCAACGTGCAAAGGGAATTGCAAATGAACTCCAAGCCGCCGGCAAAAATTTTTCCCCAGCCAAATTTAATGCCATCATTTACCGCAACATCGGCAGCGAATTCCATCCCATTATCACAACCTTGAATCTACGACCGGAACCAGGTTTCCTTTCATGAACTTCACGGTCAGTTAATTGCTCATGAGATCTTGTTGAAAAGCTCAAACGCATTGCCTCAAGCAAATTATGTAGCTCGTTCCTCATCTTCAGCACCATTATTACCTACACCTTCCATTCCCCCCACCACTCAAAAACGTACCATCAATGGTCCATTTAAACAATGCAGCCCTTGTCAGATTTGTGGCCTTTGCAATCATACTGCTGATAAATGTCGAAAACGCTACACTAATTACTCTCGCAATCCGTTCCACCACAACCACAACATTTTTCACCCAATGCTAATTATTCTCTTGTTGGTTCACCATCTTCTCCCTAACCCATTGCAAACTACTCACACAGCAGCTCAAAAAGAAAGGGAGAGAGAGAAGCAGCAGTGGTGCTGCGGTGGAACATCTTCATGAAGAAACCGAAGATTGGGCCAGGATTGCAGGGATCGGGGCAGTGGGCAACGGAGTAGCAATGCGATTGGGAGGTATTTCTGATACAATGGATTGATGGGGAAGGCGACGATGGAGATGGTGATGACACTGAGCACGATCCGAAGGGCGATCAGCGCTGTAACCTGGGAAGAGACGCGGCTTTCGATTGTCCAGTTGAGAGAGAGACAGCGAAGAGATTTTGTATCAGGTTTGCTTCTTCTTCCATGTGTATACCTTCCGCAATCTCTCTCTCTGGAAGTTTTGAGGGTTTGCTTGTATATGTTTTCGGGTACCTTGGGTTCTTTTGTGTTACCGATTGATCAGCTGCAACGAGAACAAACAGGATTCTCTTTGGAATTTAAGGATCAGGTTTTCTCTTTGGACTTGAAGGATCAGTTTAAGAGAAATTGGTATCATTGTTGAGACCGAGGGTTGGGCGACAAGGGTGTGGAAGATGAAGACTAGGGTTGGAGTTTGAAAGCTGCTGAATGGCTTATTGCCATTTAGTTACCACCACACGCCGAAGCAACCAGAATGCATTTAGAGGGGCAAAGATTGTGGGGAGAGGTTTTTCTAATGTTGGATTCGTGTCTTTTAGGGTTGACTGCTTTGGCATATGAGGAGGGTGATGTTACAGCTTACCAGATCTTCCTGTCCTGAATAGCTTGTCCGACTCAAAATCTCCTAGTCCTTCTTTACGTCCACGACGATGGATTTGGGTTATTTTATGGAGGGTGGAGGAAGTTGGTTGAATATTACGTTGGATTGATTTGATTTCAATTTTCAAAAGATCCTTTTTGGATTTTTCAAATGGTTCATACTTTTATGGTAGGGGAAGTTACTTTTTGAAGATGCCAGTGTTGGCCACTAGTATGGCTGGGCATTTGTGTTTTGCTGGTGGCCAGCTGATGAGCTCACATCTCTACCCGACCTTTGCCAGTAGTTGTTGGTGTCTTGTTGTGAGAGGCCGAAAGTGGTCATGCTTGGTGTTTTGGGATAAAGACATGCTCTCTGTAAGTTTTTCTCACTCCAATTCTTTATCCGCAACATTAGCAGCTATTGATATTGATAATTGAACTTTGAATTTATTATCATTAGTGATGTATGCAAGTGTTATGGCTTAGAAATTTTTTGTATTTTATAAGTGTAATGAAAAACCCAAGTATATAAGTATGATAAATGGCCATGGATATTCTATACAAGTGTTCTCAGTTCGATTGGGACACCCGAAAAGTAGTAGTAGTCCAATTAGAAAGCTTTCATTCGTGTATCAGTAAGATTAGAAAGCTTTGATGTGAATTGAATTCTTGTTCCATGTTCCAAAAAGAATTCTTGTTTGATGTGAATTGTTAGTTGCTGGTGAATCTTAATGTATTTTAGTTTGTGCAGGCTATATTTATTAAATATAATAGTAGTCACTATTATATTTGTATGAAAATAATGTTTATTATTTACTATATTCACTAACTATGAAAGTTTTGCAGGAAAAATTCAACGAACAACTTTCACAGGTACCAAAATCTTCATAATCATTAGATTTTCATGAGGAGGTTTTCTCCAATATCATGGGACCAGAAAGGCATGGTTGTGTGAGGACTTACGGCTTAGGTCCCAACCCATCTGCTTTATTTGCTCGCAAACGGGATGATGAGAATAGGAGAGACTCTGAGCATACGAAAGAAAAGTTAGATAAGATGCAGGGTATGTGTTATTTTTTCTAATATCATGATTTTGTAACTAAATATTAGCTTGTATAAACTAATTTATTTATTTATTTTGCATTTTTTCAGGTTAACGAGAATGAGTAAATGACGTACTATTGTCTTTGATGTTGGGCTTCTCGTTGGATTGTTGTTTTTTATGGTGGGCTGTTGTTAATGTTGCTTGGAGTTGGAGTTCATTCTAATTAGCACGTTTTTTTACTTATTTGAGACATTTCTTCAGGAAAAAAGATTCCTGGTTATTTGGTTGTTGATGACTATTGTATTTGTTACTTGTTTGATGACTATCTTACATAGATATTGGGAGATTATCTATCTTGAATTTCATTTGTATGAATATTAATTTGGATTTGAGTTGGTGATGTCAAGTGAGATTTTAATTTGGTTTTATATGAATTGATGAGTTTTGGTATAAGACATCTTATGTGTGGATTGATGTATTGAGTGTTTAGTGCACTTAATTAGTGAATATATTTAAAATTTTGCAGGAATATGTTAAAATCATTTTAAAAAGTGAACATTTCTACGATTAGGAGTATATTAGCAGCAGATTTTTTTTCCATATAAAAAACTACCACAAAAGATAAACGCCACAAGTTTTTTTGCGACGTTTAAAGAATTGTCACAAAATTAAATGTTTTTAGCGACGGTTATAAAAGTGAATTTTTTGTCACATTTTAGCGGCGGTAATATAATTGTTAGAAATGATAAACGTCACAAATGTTTTTGCGGCGGTTGTAAAATGGTCACAAAAACATTCAGAATTGTGGCGTTTGTTAAATGCCATTAAGAAAAAGGCTTTAGCGGCGTTTATATAATGGTCACAAATGTTGTTTATTAGCGGCGGTTTCGAAAGTGCCACCAAATTAATGACAATTAGAAAAACACCACTAAATGCGTCATTTATATCCATATTTGTCAAACGACACTTTTTGTTTTAACGACAAATCCATTCGCCACTAAAAATGCCACAAATAATTTGTGGCATTTCTTGAAGCGTCATAACAAAATTACGACGGAGGCATTGGCATCGAAAAGATAAAACGCCACAAAAACGTTGCAAATGTAATTAACGGCGGTTTTTAAACCCTTTAGCGGCTAATATGAAACGCCGCGAAAGGCCTATTTTCTTGTAGTGAGTAGTAGTAGTAGCATGGTGTTACAGTAGCGGTGGACTTTTTTAAATTCTAGTACATAATATAGAATAAATTAGATTTAAAAAAAAAAACTAAATTCAAAGTTTTAATTAATCTTATATTGTCAAACACAATATTATATATTGTATTTTAGAGCATATAATTAGAGTTTTAGAATTAAAATTGTAGACCAAAAAAGATTAAAATTGAGTTAACATGCTTTTTAAGTTTAATTTTAATTCTAGAACTTCAATTGTATTATATTGAACACAATATTAGTATAGTTCATTGTTAGTGAAATTGAATTGTTTTAAACAAATCAATGTTGAGGGGTAACAAATTTATTATTAAATATATTCACATCAAAATGATTGTAACACAGGTATTGAAATGAAACGAGATATTTTTGTTTAATGCACATCTTTTAATCATCCCCCTCCAAAAAAAAAAAAACCCTCAAAGACACCCGTTATTATTTGGAAAAAAAAAAAAAAATACAATGACCAAAATGGAGCCCACCACCATCTTGTGGGTCCAATTAGTTGGGAGCCCACCTCGAACACTCACCAGCCACAAACCCACAACTGAATTCAAAAGAAGAAGCATGAGGGGGACGTAACTGGTGAGAGCTGTTGGAAGGAAGGAAGGAAGGAAAGCTGCATGGCTGGTGCTTTCTCTCTCTTTGGTGCTCTCTCTGCTATCAACTGTTGCTTTTGCGCACAATTTTTTTTCTGGTAATTTTAATATATTATTTTTTTTTTATAAAAAAACATTTATTTCTTGGGGTTTAACGAATCACATTCCATGCAATACAGAACCCATTAGATGATTTTGCTTTCTTTATTTTTGTGCTTGAATTAAGATTTTGTGCTTGTACTATGAAATATGTTTTTATTTATATTACTGAGGTGGCCTTTTTCATATCTCATTCTGTGGCTGAGAAATTATCTATGTTATTTATTATTTTGTGTGACCACACTATTATGAATGGTTTAGGAAAACTGATACTCTTGAAACTTTGGCCCACCCCAAATCCTTCTCCAATGGTGTGGCAGGCTCAGTATTTTGTTTTTCCAGGTGAAAGGGGAAAGGGAAAGAGTCATGTCAATTTAAGATGAATTCATGATGGGCGGCCTTCCTGTAGTTTAATTATGTTACTTGTGTTGTAGCTGTTAAAGAGAAAATGTATTATTTTATACTAATTTTTCAAATTTGTTTTACACAAAGGCTCACATAGTAATTTTAAATGAAACACTGAGAAGAGCTCTTTGTATTGATGAGGTGTTGAGGATACAGAAGGTGTCATAGGTGATCTTATGTTTCCAGAAATCTTAAGGGATGAGGCAGTACTGACAGAACTTAATGAGCTTGGAAAGGTATTATTTAATAGTTGCAAAATCTAATTTATTCCATTACTTGCAGAGAATAGTTTAGCTTCAATCTGCAGCGCTTGTTCCATCTAGATATATCTTGGGCTGGATGGTGTTCGAAAGGGGGCTTGTTGTATTCTATTTAGAGAGTTTCAAGATTGATGCAATTTGTTGTTGCAATTCCCTCGGTGTAATTATTACTTTTTAGGACTGTTCACTTTTAGGTTCATAAAAAGTAATAAAATTATTCATAAGTCCTAAATTCAAACTTAATTACCTAATCAAGTTCACTATCTTTTATTAGACAAAAATCTCATTTTAGTATTTTTCTCAAAAATAATGAAATTGAATATGTGTGACTTCTGCCAAATTTTTAAAAGTGTTTTAAAATTTTAAAATTCAATTACTCAAAATATATAAATCCGTTTTAAATAAAATTTATATATTTCAAACTGTAGAATTTCACATTTGTAAAGAAGGTAGTGAAATTTCAATTTTGCTTTGAGTTTCTTGCTTGTTATCAGTTTTATTTATTTTTTTTTTTGAGTTGTATTTGAGATGTAAAAAAGAGTCTTATAAAATAGTAAAAATTGCAATAAAGAATTTAGTTTAGGACATAAAAGCAGTGAGAGTGTGAAATTATAATTGCAATAAATACACTTTAACACAAATTATAATTCGAATAAGTGACTTAAATTGTAAGGAGGCTGGTAAGATGGGCTTCACTTGCTAAAAAAAAGTGAAAAAGAATTAGTGAGAGAGTGAAAGGGTGAGAGCAATGAAAAGGTAAAATTTTACCTTTGCGCTGCTTTATGAATAAACACACTTTAACACAAATTATAAGTGAAAGTATGAAATTTTACACTTACGCTGCTTGTCAAAAAGAGTATTTTAAAGTAGTAAAAATTACAACAAAAAAAATTTAGTTTAAACATAAAAGTAGTGAGAGTGTGAAATTATAATTAAAATACACACACTTTAATATAAAATAAATTGGAATTAGTGACCTAGATTGCAAGGAGGCTAGTAAGATGGGCCTCACTGCTAAAAAAAAAGTGAAAAAGAATTAGTGAAAGAGTGAAAGGGAGACTAGTGAAAAGATAAAATTTTACTTTTATCCTATTTTATGAATAAACACACTTTAATACAAATTATAATTGGAAGGAGGGGCTTAGATTGCAAGGAGGTTGACAAAACGGGCATCAACATTTAAAAAAAAAATGAAAAAGAATTAGTGAGAGAGTGAAAGGGAGATACTGTAAAGTTTTACAGTATATGAGATTAATGTAGAATTTCACAAAGTAATCAATATTGTGCCTCTAGTTTAACCTCAATACTTCACTGTTATCATAGAATCACCCTCTATCACCACCAAGCCATCACAGAGAACCACCACCACTGCCATCTTCAGCACACCATAGAACAATCCTTTCATCGTCATTGCAAACTTAATTATCATCAACAAGGATTCTGTTTTTCTCCCCCCCTCTCTGTCATGCCCCGAATTCCAGCGAACCCGTGGCACGACTGATGAGACGAAAGGAAAATAAAATAATAAATAAATAAAAGATAATCTAACAGATTCATTCCAAACTTACATTCATTTCCTTCAATGTACATCCATGTAAGGCATGATAAATAAAAACATTCAACATGTCATTCGGGCTCCCAAGGGCCAAGATCATTCCAAGCTCCTGTCTCCTCCACTCTGCAAGACTTCCTCAAGTCTCGAGTGCCGGGAACGTCATCTGTGGGGAGTTATCCCACGTATGGGTCAGCTCAACTGCTGGTATGATGTAATGCTAATGCTAGGAACAAAATTAAGGGCGTGGCATGTGCAAGTGTACAGTTATATCTACATGGCATTCAACATCATGCATACAACATACTAGCAATATTCTACATGTCATCCAACTCATTAACATGATCTAAGGAGTGGCGTGTGCAAGTGTACAGTTATATCTACATGGCATTCAATATCATTTATGCAATGCAATAACAATAATCCACACGCCTTCCAAATCATCCATACCATGTAATAGCAATAATCCACGTAACGTCCAAGTTACCCATGCAATGTAGTGATAATGCCCATGAAACACTCACACAACTCAATGCCACAACCATGCGAACTCTATGCCACAACCATGTCAACCCTATGCTATGTCCATGTGAACTCTATGTCATGCCCATGTCTCGTTTTCGAAACACATCCGATGGAAGCTGAGTACCATGTCTCATTTTCGGAACACATCCGATGGGAGCTGAGTACCATGTCTCGTTTTCGGAACACATCCGATAGAAGCTGAGTACCATGTCTCGTTTTCAGAACATATCCGATGGAAGCTGAGTACCATGTCTAGCACCACGTGCTCAACCCACTTTATGCTTTCAATGCATCACATTATGTCAATATACTTTGATTCCATCATGCAACAACACAATCTCAGATAAACAATTTACCAACACATGGAGCGTGCCTCTAAACAAAGCATTCCACTTAAAGCAATCACAACATCTGAATAACAAAACCTTTTCCACATGAACGTGTGCAATACATGATCAACAAAAATACATACTCAAATCATGTGTTCACAATCTTAACAAATCCTCAAAAATATAAATCACGTACAACCTAACACATAGAATAAATCATATCTCCATGGACTAGCAAGAAGTACATGAGTAACATAAACAATCAACTCAAGGTTTCTTTTTTTAAAGCAACATTCCTTCTGTGATTTTTTGACATTAAACAAGTAACTATATGATTCAATCAATCAACATGCAAATCATTCCTAAACTTAATTCTATTCCGTACTTAGCACAATACACCATACTTGACGGGTTGTCTCAACCCTAAGGAGTCGTACTCGTGGTGTAGTGGAACTAACAGTAATAATGCAGAAGGTCAGATCACCTTCTCCTTGCCTTTCCGTGTTCCTAAAATCATGAAACACAACTTAGTTCAATTGCTACTTGAATTGTGTTTTTTAACAAATTTTATGTCTTTATTTTATGAGTTTCTAATTTGCCAAATTAAACTCTACTTTTGAGTCCAGAACACTGAAGAAAATAGGTTTAGGATTTCGTGGAATTCAATTTGGACACCCGAGCTTAAAAGGGCAAGACGGTCATTTTGCACTTTTACGGGTTCCCATTTTTTGAGACCACTCCTCACAAATTGGACTCCACGGTTGAGTCCGGAATGTTCAAAATAATAAAGTTTCACTATTTGTTTACTTAATTCAGAGTTCGTTCGGCTGCAATTTAACTCAGGGGTATTTTGGTAATTTTTAAGGGTTCTACGGGTCTTTTATTTTTTGGGACCTCGCCTCATGTCGCGGACCTCACCGTTGGTCTTAGGAGGTCCAAGATAGTAAGAAAACATATATGACTTGCCTTATTTGGGTTCCAGGTCATTTCAGGATATTTAATTTAATTAATTAATTTAATTAGATTAAATATGCATTATATATATATATATATATATTCTGTGTGAAATTTGGTACGGGTGGTACCTGTCCCAAGTGGTTACACACGCCACTCCTAGTCGCCTGATCCCTGGTTCGATTCCCCTACAGGTGCACTGCACCTTTTAAATTTTTCTGTTTTTTTTTTTTTTTTCAATTGAAAGAGTTGGCCCAAACTCATGTAACCCAATAAGGCCCAAACCTTTTTAAACTAAAACTAACCCAGCCCAATATGTTTCAAATCAACAGGCCTAAGCCTCATTTATTTATTTATATATATATATATATATATATATTTTCTTTTAACAAAACAGGCCCATGTCTTTTAAACAAGACAGGCCCAACGCCCAAACGGCCCAATCGCCCCCCCCTTCGTCCACGATTTTCCCAGTCACCATCTCCGGTGACCTGGCTAACTCTGGTCACCGGAAACCGCATTTCCCCCACTGTTTTCTCACCACTTTAACGTCTGTTTTTCCCCCTCTTTTCACCAAACTAATTCTAGGAATCTCAAGGCATTATTTAAAAATGATTTTAGCCCGTTTATCCTCACGAAATGAAGAAGAGCAGTAGTCCCGGCCAACCAAAAATCCAGATTCCGGTCACTGTTTCCTCTCCATTTCATGTATATTTTTGCTCTGTTTTCTCTTTGCTTTTTCTTCTAAATGATTTCTGTATTCAAGAGGGTTAATCACTCATATAAAAACTAAGGTTTTAAACACAAAAACACACCACTCCTAATCGCCTGATCCCTGGTTCGATTCCCCTACAGGTGCACCGAACCTTTTAAATTTTTTTTTTTTTTTTTTTCCAATTGAAAGAGTTGGCCCAAACTCATGTAACCCAATAAGGCCCAAACCTTTTTAAACTAAAACTAACCCAGCCCAATATGTTTCAAATCAACAGGCCCAAGCCTCATTTATTTATTTATATATATATATATATATATATTTTCTTTTAACAAAACAGGCCCATGTCTTTTAAACAAGACAGGCCCAACGCCCAAACGGCCCAATCGCCCCCCCCTTCGTCCACGATTTTCCCAGTCACCATCTCCGGTGACCTGGCTAACTCTGGTCACCGGAAACCGCATTTCCCCCACTGTTTTCTCACCACTTTAACGTCTGTTTTTCCCCCTCTTTTCACCAAACTAATTCTAGGAATCTCAAGGCATTATTTAAAAATGATTTTAGCCCGTTTATCCTCACGAAATGAAGAAGAGCAGTAGTCCCGGCCAACCAAAAATCCAGATTCCGGTCACTGTTTCCTCTCCATTTCATGTATATTTTTGCTCTGTTTTCTCTTTGCTTTTTCTTCTAAAGGATTTATGTATTCAAGAGGGTTAATCACTCATATAAAAACAAAGGTTTTAAACACAAAAACACGCCACTCCTAGTCGCCTGATCCCTGGTTCGATTCCCCTACAGGTGCACCGCACCTTTTAAATTTTTCTGTTTTTTTTTTTTTTTTCAATTGAAAGAGTTGGCCCAAACTCATGTAACCCAATAACGCCCAAACCTTTTTAAACTAAAACTAACCCAGCCCAATATGTTTCAAATCAACAGGCCTAAGCCTCATTTATTTATATATATATATATATATATATATATATATATTTTCTTTTAACAAAACAGGCCCATGTCTTTTAAACAAGACAGGCCCAACGCCCAAACGGCCCAATCGCCCCCCCCTTCGTCCACGATTTTCCCAGTCACCATCTCCGGTGACCTGGCTAACTCTGGTCACCGGAAACCGCATTTCCCCCACTGTTTTCTCACCACTTTAACGTCTGTTTTTCCCCCTCTTTTCACCAAACTAATTCTAGGAATCTCAAGGCATTATTTAAAAATGATTTTAGCCCGTTTATCCTCACGAAATGAAGAAGAGCAGCTGTCCCGGCCAACCAAAAATTCAGATTCCGGTCACTGTTTCCTCTCCATTTCATGTATATTTTTGATCTGTTTTCTCTTTGCTTTTTCTTCTAAATGATTTCTGTATTCAAGAAGGTTAATCACTCATATAAAAACTAAGGTTTTAAACACAAAAACACGCCATTCCTAATCGCCTGATCCCTGGTTCGATTCCCCTACAGGTGCACCGAACCTTTTAAATTTTTTTTTTTTTTTTTTTTTTCCAATTGAAAGAGTTGGCCCAAACTCATGTAACCCAATAAGGCCCAAACCTTTTTAAACTAAAACTAACCCAGCCCAATATGTTTCAAATCAACAGGCCCAAGCCTCATTTATTTATATATATATATATATATATATATATATTTTCTTTTAACAAAACAGGCCCATGTCTTTTAAACAAGACAGGCCCAACGCCCAAACGGCCCAATCGCCCCCCCTTCGTCCACGATTTTCCCAGTCACCATCTCCGGTGACCTGGCTAACTCTGGTCACCGGAAACCGCATTTCCCCCACTGTTTTCTCACCACTTTAACGTCTGTTTTTCCCCCTCTTTTCACCAAACTAATTCTAGGAATCTTAAGGCATTATTTAAAAATGATTTTAGCCCGTTTATCCTCACGAAATGAAGAAGAGCAGCAGTCCTGGCCAACCAAAAATCCAGATTCCGGTCACTGTTTCCTCTCTATTTCATGTATATTTTTGCTCTGTTTTCTCTTTGCTTTTTCTTCTAAAGGATTTCTGTATTCAAGAGGGTTAATCACTCATATAAAAACTAAGGTTTTAAACACAAAAACACGCCACTCCTAGTCGCCTGGTCCCTGGTTCGATTCCCCTACAGGTGCACCGCACGTTTTAAATTTTTCTTTTTTTTTTTCAATTGAAAGAGTTGGCCGAAACTCATGTAACCCAATAAGGCCCAAACCTTTTTAAACTAAAACTAACCCAGCCCAATATGTTTCAAATCAACAGGCCTAAGCCTCATTTATTTATTTATATATATATATATATATATATATATATATATTTTCTTTTAACAAAACAGGCCCATGTCTTTTAAACAAGACAGGCCCAACGCCCAAACGGCCCAATCGCCCCCCCCTTCGTCCACGATTTTCCCAGTCACCATCTCCGGTGACCTGGCTAACTCTGGTCACCGGAAACCGCATTTCCCCCACTGTTTTCTCACCACTTTTGTAACACCCCGACTCTGTATAATTAATAATTAAATAGTTAATTATTAATTAGTACCGGCTTAGGGAATAATTAAGGAAATTAACCTTAATCTCCCGGTGGTCACACTAGACCAATAGAATGATTAAACATGTCCGAGAATAGGGTATAATACCCGAACCTAATTATCCATTAATTAGGTGAGATAATGTCAATTTAACACTGACGGAATTCGAATTAATTAACCACGGAAATCCCGAATGACTAATAAATGACACGGAACCTCTGACACTGTAGATAACTGAAATATGAAACTCTCGGAACAAACCGCATCGAAAAAGGAGTTACGGAATGAAAGTTATGAGGCAAACATCAAAAACTGAATTAATGTGTAGCCAAACAGGGCCTTAGCCCAAAATGATGAAAAATGGCCAAATTGGTGGTCAAGGGGAATTGAACCCTTGACCTATGGAGGGAAAGAATTTTATCCAAAAAACTTATCAGTTGGGCTACCCAGACCTTTGTGCCTATATACACAACTTAATTGTATATATCTCTGAATTGCCCTAACTTGCCATCCAAATGGGCCAATGGGGTTTCATGCAGCCATATATGATATATGATATGTAATATATATATATCTATATATATAGGCAGACTAAATCTGATTGGACCACCCTTTCCTCCAATGGGAGGCCATGCAACAAATTGATGTATAAATATATGCATATGTGTCTATATGTATTATATACATATATGAGTGCTCGTGTGTCTCAGAATGGGAGAACAATTCTCTATGTGTGTGGGTGCTCGGGTAGAAGAGAATGGGTTGACAGAGAGTCCATGTGAGGCCATGATGTGTGTTGACCATTGTGTGTCTTCATGTGATACACAAAGGAGGAGAGCTGTGCACAATGTGGCTAGACTGAGGGGCATGACTGCACTGGAACAGCATGCATGAAACCACAACCGAACCTAAGAGGGTTTGATTTTTGAAGGTAAAAATCTGAAATTTGTAATTTTCTGTTAAGAAATTCTGTTGCTATTTTCAGTCAATACAAACTGTATATACAAGTTACTGTGAGGCTTAGGATTGCTATAGAACAACTGAGAGGGTCGAATAGTCATGAAAAACCCAAAGCCGTGACCCATCCACCATGGATGACCACCTCCAAAACTGGGTCTGATTCGACCTAAGGTAAACTGAATTCGGTTGGTCAAGACCTGATCTAGAGGTCACAAGGGTCCTAAAGACCCTAATCCGCGACCCAAAACTGCATGGGAAGGCCCTGAAATTCGGAGTTGCAGGTTTCGGTTCAAAAACCCAACTCCGCAAATCGACACCAAAACTAAAATATTTAAATGGGGAATTTAAGCCCCTGTTACAAGGGTCACAACAAGCCAAATCCCATGAGATTTGGTTGAGAAACGAGGCCACACGACCGAACTGAAATCCCTCATGATAATCGGCTATACAGAGCTTAATCCGTGGATTCGAAGCATGAAAATGATGCTATGTTGTTGTAATCACTCCCAGAAATGTTTTGAAATCAAAACATGTTGAAAACCGTGCTTGAAATAGCACGAAATTGAGAAAAATCGAACCTGCAAATTAGGGCAAACTGAGGGGAAAGAGATGAAGAAGACAGAGTTGACTCGGTTGAGTGACCGAGTCATACCGAGTTGGCCCAGTCGACACAACACGTGTCTGTCCACGAGCATGCCACCGCATTAGTGAAGCTACGCCGTTTTGGTTAAAGGTTTTAAATTAAAACCTGAATTCGGCCTGTTTGGCAACACAGTTAATAAATCCGAAATTAGAAAATTTGATTTGGGCTTAGCCCTAAACACGGATAAGGGGCAAATTGGGGTTACCAGGGATATCTTATCCCGATTTTCTGAAGGCAACTAGACCGGTTGGTTTTGAGGAATTTTGGACCGGTTCACTTGGTGAACCCTAGAACCAAACGGTTCTGAACCCTAATTTTTATAAAATCCTGTTTTGAACCCTTAAACTTCCTGAAATTGCATATTAACCCCCAACTATTTTAAAGAATTACACAGTGGCCCAGATTTTGGATAAAATATACATTTAAGCCCCTGGTAATTAATTAAATAATAAAATAATTATTTTATTATTTTATTAAATAGGTAAAATTACAATTTTACCCCTGGACATTAAATATGTCAAACGGAGTCCAAATAAATTAAATGAACAGTGTATTTTCACTATTTCAAGCATTCTGGACTCAATGGTACAGTCCGATTTTGGAAATACGGTCCCGAAAAATACAGACCCGTAAGTGATAAATGACCGAACTGCCCCTGATGGTACCCAGACCCAAATAAAAATATCAGATAGCCTATTTTGACTATCTCGGGCATTCTGAACTCAACGGTGAGGTCCGTTTAACGAACTGAAGTCCCGAAAAATACAGACACATAAAGTGTAAATGACCGAATTGCCCTTAATGATACCCAGGGCTGATTAAACATAACAGACAATCTAATTTCACTATGTTGGACGCTCTGGACCCAATGGTGAGGTCCATTTTATGAACTGATGTGCCGAAAAATACGACACATGAAATTACCAAATTACCCCTGATGCCGTACGAGGCCTAAACAAAGTCCGATTGGGACGAAACTGATACCGGTAGGAGCCCAGACACTGGTGAGACTGTATACTTGATTAGGTGACGAATCGAGGTCAGAGTTACACAAAACGTAAAATGACCAAAATACCCCTGAGCACTGTAAGTGCAAAGTAGAGGTCGAATAAAGGTCAAACTAATCTGATAAATTATCATAAGGATAATTATGAACACTGAAGGGCTAAATAAGACTCTGAGACAGTCAACGCGTAAAACGAGAAATGATCGATGTATCCCGACGATCTAAAGCAGATACCAAATGAAGTCCAAAGGACTTACAAATTTATACATGAGCTATATGGGACGTTCTGAGGACCATGATAGGGTCCGGGGCAAAAATGACAAAATTACCATTTTGCCCCTAAGACTAAATAAGTACCCAACTGATACCGATTAAAGTCTAAAAGACTGAAAACTTCATATATACGATATATGGGATATTCTGAGGACCATAACAGGGTCCGGGATAAGAATAGCAAAATTACCATTTTGCCCCTATGGTTAAAATGAGAACCTAACTGATACCGATTGGAGTCCAAAGGACGTAGAACTTTGTACTTAAGATATAAAGACTATTCTGAAGACCACGACGGGGTCCGGGACAAAATAGTAATATTACCATTTTGCCCCTAAGGTTGAATGAGTGCCTGATTGATAACAATTGAAGTCTAAATGACTTAGGATATAATCCTAATAACTGCTAAGCCTAATTAAAGAATGAAATAGCCTCGGGTGAGACCCAATGGAAGGGCGATAGGCTACTAGGCTATCTTAGGTAATCCGATAGATACCTAAGATGACGAATGAGACCTGAATGGATGAGTTCTGATCTATCTGTGATTGATGATTATTATTCAGGATATACATGGAGATGCCTGACGTACCTGGAGGTTATCGGATTATTTATGCAAGGAAATAAGCGTAAAGTTTGTGAGTAACTTCTGACACTGTTTTGATACTGTCCCTTGATTTACTAATCTGTTTTGAATGCAATTATTTAAATGCATGCTTTTCGTACTATATCACTTATGACATGGTTTTAGTCTTTTTAAATACTTGACTATATTCCTGATCCCTGTGCTAGCATCCCGTATTGTTTTGCCCGTTTTGAACTGTTGAGATAAAATGGATATATTGAACCATTATTTCCGAAATGATTAAATAAACCATGTGATATAGGCAAAGAACAACATTTTGTTGTATCGTAACGCTTTGTATAGTATACTGTCTGAATGCTATATTGTTCAAATGTATGTACTTAATGTACGCCCTTTGTACCACATTCCACGTGATGTGCTTGTGTCCTTCGAATTAGGAATTCCGTTCAGTTCGGTTATGTGCTGTCCGTTAATGATATGTCTGCCTCGATTGATATGTTCCGTCCGATTCTGACATGTTCCGTCCGTTAATGATGTTAAGTCCG
Source organism: Nyssa sinensis (assembly GCA_008638375.1). Taxonomy (NCBI): domain Eukaryota; kingdom Viridiplantae; phylum Streptophyta; class Magnoliopsida; order Cornales; family Nyssaceae; genus Nyssa; species Nyssa sinensis. The sequence continues at coordinate 28,615,812 of CM018039.1, read as the reverse complement.
CCTTGATTGATATATGGTCCAGTTCCGTTGTGTACTGTCCGTTGATGATACGTCTGTCTTGATTGAAACATTGTTCAGTCCAGTTATGATTAGTTCTGACAGTGATGTGTCCCTGATTTGATTGTTATATTGCTTCTACCCAGTTCCATTATGTTGTGTCCTGTTCATGATTTGCCTGTGTCTTGATTAGTGTATTGCTTCCATTTAGTTCCGTTATAATTTTATCCGTTCGCGATATGCCTTTGCTTGACTGATGTATTGTTTCCGTTCGACTCCATTATATTCCGTCCGTTGATGATATGTCTGGCCTGATTGACAGATGGTCTAGTTTCGTTATGTTTCCGTCCTGTTATTGGTATGCCTTGTCTTGATTGATCTTGTTCAACTCCGCTATGTTCTAGCCATTGATAATATGCCCCTGTCTTGACTGACTTATTGTTCCCACTCAGTCCCGATTGTGATTCGTTCCGTTAATGAAGAGTCTGTGTCTTGACCGATATATTAGCAATAGTTATTGTTTTGACCGATTGGTTATGTCATGTTCCGATCCGTTTGTATTGTTTATTCGATTCTGTTTTATTGTACTAGACTGCTTATGAAATGGATTTATAAAAATAGTTATTTTTGAAATGACTAAATTATCCATGTGCCTTGGAAGCACAAAACTGGTTTTGAAACCCATGATAGGGAACCTGTGTTACTCACTGGGCTTATTTAAGCTCACCCCATTATTTTGACATTTTTCAGGAATTACCTCTATTGGATTAGAAGGTACTATGACATGACGTGAATAGGCCAAGTGGCATCTCAAGTAAGGATCTGACGGCACTGAATTGTAGAGACTGGTTTATTATGGATTGAACCTGGTTATTCCGGTGAGTGGTATGTTATGACTGACTTGACTGATATATACTAGATAGACATGGCTCATGGAACTAATGGTACTCTAGAGATATTAGATCTGCTCTGTTGTTATATGCTTGATTTTAGATATGTTCTGAGATTAGAATTGTTGACTGACTGGATTTAGTCTTGCTCTGTGATACATATTCTTATGATGGATAAGTGAGTTGCATTCCCGTGACACAAAGAAAAGTTTTAAATTTCGCTGCATCTGACCCTACAGTTGGAGTGCAATTCGTCGAAAAGTTCAGAATTTGCCTTTGGTTGGTCGCGTCGCGACTGACTGGTGGTCACGTCCTCGACATCCGCGTAAGGTGGGGTTCGGGATGTGACAACTTTAACGTCTGTTTTTCCCCCTCTTTTCACCAAACTAATTCTAGGAATCTCAAGCCATTATTTAAAAATGATTTTAGCCCGTTTATCCTCACGAAATGAAGAAGAGCAGCAGTCCCGGCCAACCAAAAATCTAGATTTCGGTCACTGTTTCCTCTCCATTTCATGTATATTTTTGCTCTGTTTTCTCTTTGCTTTTTCTTCTAAATGATTTCTGTATTCAAGAGGGTTAATCACTCATATAAAAACTAAGGTTTTAAACACAAAAACACGCCACTCCTAATCGCCTGATCCCTGGTTCGATTCCCCTACAGGTGCACCGAACCTTTTAAATTTTTCTTTTTTTTTTTTTTTCCAATTGAAAGAGTTGGCCCAAACTCATGTAACCCAATAAGGCCCAAACCTTTTTAAACTAAAACTAACCCAGCCCAATATGTTTCAAATCAATAGGCCCAAGCCTCATTTATTTATTTATATATATATATATATATATATTTAACAAGACAGGCCCAACGCCCAAACGGCCCAATCGCCCCCCCTTCGTCCACGATTTTCCCAGTCACCATCTCCGGTGACCTGGCTAACTCTGGTCACCGGAAATCGCATTTCCCCCACTGTTTTCTCACCACTTTAACGTCTGTTTTTCCCCCTCTTTTCACCAAACTAATTCTAGGAATCTTAAGGCATTATTTAAAAATGATTTTAGCCCGTTTATCCTCACGAAATGAAGAAGAGCAGCAGTCCCGGCCAACCAAAAATCCAGATTCCGGTCACTGTTTCCTCTCCATTTCATGTGTATTTTTGCTTTGTTTTCTCTTTGCTTTTTCTTCTAAAGGATTTCTGTATTCAAGAGGGTTAATCACTCATATAAAAACTAAGGTTTTAAACACAAAAACACGCCACTCCTAATCGCCTGATCCCTGGTTCGATTCCCCTACAGGTGCACCGCACCTTTTAAATTTTTCTATTTTTTTTTTTTTTTCAATTGAAAGAGTTGGCCCAAACTCATGTAACCCAATAAGGCCCAAACCTTTTTAAACTAAAACTAACCCAGCCCAATATGTTTCAAATCAACAGGCCCAAGCCTCATTTATTTATATATATATATATATATATTTTCTTTTAACAAAACAGGCCCATGTCTTTTAAACAAGACAGGCCCAACGCCCAAACGGCCCAATCGCCCCCCCTTCGTCCACGATTTTCCCAGTCACCATCTCCGGTGACCTGGCTAACTCTGGTCACCGGAAATCGCATTTCCCCCACTGTTTTCTCACCACTTTAACGTCTGTTTTTCCCCCTCTTTTCACCAAACTAATTCTAGGAATCTTAAGGCATTATTTAAAAATGATTTTAGCCCGTTTATCCTCACGAAATGAAGAAGAGCAGCAGTCCCGGCCAACCAAAAATCCAGATTCCGGTCACTGTTTCCTCTCCATTTCATGTGTATTTTTGCTTTGTTTTCTCTTTGCTTTTTCTTCTAAAGGATTTCTGTATTCAAGAGGGTTAATCACTCATATAAAAACTAAGGTTTTAAACACAAAAACACGCCACTCCTAATCGCCTGATCCCTGGTTCGATTCCCCTACAGGTGCACCGCACCTTTTAAATTTTTCTATTTTTTTTTTTTCAATTGAAAGAGTTGGCCCAAACTCATGTAACCCAATAAGGCCCAAACCTTTTTAAACTAAAACTAACCCAGCCCAATATGTTTCAAATCAACAGGCCCAAGCCTCATTTATTTATATATATATATATATATTTTCTTTTAACAAAACAGGCCCATGTCTTTTAAACAAGACAGGCCCAACGCCCAAACGGCCCAATCGCTCCCCCTTCGTCCACGATTTTCCCAGTCACCATCTCCGGTGACTTGGCTAACTCTGGTCACCGGAAATCGCATTTCCCCCACTGTTTTCTCACCACTTTAACGTCTGTTTTCCCCCCTCTTTTCACCAAACTAATTCTAGGAATCTTAAGGCATTATTTAAAAATGATTTTAGCCCGTTTATCCTCACGAAATGAAGAAGAGCAGCAGTCCCGGCCAACCAAAAATCCAGATTTCGGTCACTGTTTCCTCTCCATTTCATGTATATTTTTGCTCTGTTTTCTCTTTGCTTTTTCTTCTAAATGATTTCTGTATTCAAGAGGGTTAATCACTCATATAAAAACTAAGGTTTTAAACACAAAAACACTATAATCCGAATTATTCTAATGCCCTGCAACTTCTGTTTTCCAACTCGATACTGGATTATTTTTCATTAATTCTTTTTACAAAGTTTTCTATATTTCATACACAAAACAACCCTATGCTCCAAAATAACCAACATGCTTTTTAAAAGTTTAAAACAGAAGCTATCTTTTCTTACCTTTTCTGATTTTTCTTCCTTACTGTTTCTTCTTCCTCCTGTTCCAGTTCTCGTATTCCTCAGCCTCTCACTAGATCTCTCTCTCTCTCTCTCTCTCTCTCTCTCTCTATTTCCTCTCTATCCCAACGGACATTCTTAACACACACACCCGTACTCACCCTACATCTACACATAGATATACATACATATACACTCAAGCTTGTCCACTCTCTCACGCCAGCTTCCAGGCCTACAGCCCCTCCCCTATCTCTGACCTTCTCTACTATTTTTTTTCTTTTCTCCCTCTGCTTGCAATTAATGTAGCTGACATTAGGTGTCACATACATATATGTATATGTTTATATATTACACCTCTCATGTACACACATTACATATATATATATACATATATATATAAACACATACAATTATACACACATACATGTAATATATAAAATGCACATGCATGATACACACTCTTCACAATTCTTATACATGTAAAAAAAAAAAAAAAATTCATTTATTCCAAAAAAAAAAAATTCCAAGTCATTACATCCTTCCCTCCTTAAAGAAATTTCGTCCCGAAATTTAAAAATTTAAAATACTTCTTTGACAAAAGTCAAAAAAAGTAATACGAAATGTCATTGTGACGTGGAGATATACAGCCTTACTTACGGATTATCTATCTTTCCCTCAGCTAAGCGATGTAGCGTGCATTACTTCCTCCTATTATCCCCTCCCTCCCAAAGGAACCTCGTCCACTTGGGCGGGCGTGCAACGGTGTGCAGACATCTCCACACTCCCGGCTAGGGTCTGGTTCTGATCCCATCTATAACGGCCCACTTCACATGGCACAACAACAATACATAACGAAATTCTCAAAACCAGTTGGCCTATCAATGCCAATCTCCTAATTCCATCCAAACCTCACAACCCGCCTTAATAATTCAGTGCAGTAATAAGAATAAAGGAAAATGCTCAATGTTCACAAGGACACTAGCTGACCGTCTAATAAATCTTAAATTAGGCCATGAAATCACCTAGTGATTTATCACAATGGCATCATCCATATATCATCTGTACCACAATGCAATTTAATAACCCAGTCCCTAACATCATAATCATAAGACCTAAAACAATGCACCAAGGTTCAAAAGAACGAAGCACTAGTTAAACTCTTTACCAATTTAAAGCAGGGACACACATCAATCTTTACTCACATGTATTTAAACACACGTACATATAAACACGTTTAGACATTTTCTTATGCATGCATTAACGACAGACAGTTAGAATATAAAATCATGGTCATAGTACGATCACAGGCAATAAGCTAGCATACTCACGTATAAAATCAACAAGTGACATCCAATGGCTAACAAGTATCCTACCACATCAGTACCCAAGTATTAAAATCCATCTCAAGAATATGCAGATACACGAATAAGCATGGTAAACATGAATGAATGAGATGCACTAAAATCTATCAATATGCTAGTCTGTGAATTTAAAACAAGGGATATACCTCGAATCGTAGGAGGTCCGGAAGTAGGTGCGGCTACTGCCTAAACGCGACTCTGGGTGGTCTGGTTCTGCCTACCCCCTTTTCTCTGTCCAGGGGTCCTAACGCTCTGCATCGAGAATGCAGGCTGAAAATGTAATGCTGGGGGTCTATAGTCTATCCGTGGTAGTGGTAGAGATGTTTGAATGGGCTGATAGTTAGGCAACCTCTGCAAACCCTGTGAAGTCTGCCCCTGAGGGCAGTTGGCCTTAACATGGCCTGTCTGATGACATGTATAGCAAAGCCGTGGGGTTCCTCTCCCCTGACTAGGATCCTTTTGTGGGCAATCTGTCACTTTATGGCTCGGTTGTCTACACTGGTAACACGTAACGGTTCCCTGGGATGCCCCCCTTTGAGAAGTAACAGACATAACAGGCTGGGGGGCTAAAGGCTGAATAATCCCCTGTGATGTCGATATGGAAGGTGTACTAGTCTGGAATCTCTTCAACAGTCTCCCACTAGCGTGGGTCAGGGTAGGCATAGTAGGCTGGGCAGGTGTGGACATCTGTGCTGAGGCTGCCCTACCCTGGGTTCGGGACTCTCTAATCCTTCTAAGATCAGCCAACTCTCTCTCAACCCTGGAGGCTCTAATCACTGCCTCCTCATAGGTCTCTATAATGTGGCCTGCCAACATCTCTCTGATAGTGGGCCTCAGCCCCTAAAGAAACTAGTAAACCCTCAACTCCTCCCTCTCAGTGATGTGTGGGGTGAACCTCCCCAGTGCAGTAAAACGGGACTCATACTGGGTCACAGTCATGTCTCTCTGGAGGAGTGTCTCAAACTCCTTCCTGAATCCAATCCGGGCGGTCGCTGGAAAATAGTGGTCATTAAACATGGCCACAAATGCATCCCATCCTTCCCCAAAACGGTGTAGTCGGCCAGCGGCTACCTCCCACCATTGGCTAGCCAACTCAGTGAACTGGAAGGTGGCACATCTAATCCTCAAGTGTGGCTCGGTAATCCCCTGTGAATCTAAAATCTGGTAATCCGCCTCAACCACTCCTCTGCAACCAGTGGGTCAGGCTGTCCTGCAAAAGTAGGGGGTCTCACCCTCTGGAACACCTTCATCACGAAGGTATCCTTGGTCTCACCACTTGTAGTCCGGATCTCTAACATAATATGGAGACACTCTTGTAGAAGGGCCGCCATATCCCTAACACCGACTGTCTGCTCTACCTCCTCCATTGGAGCAGGCACTGGGGCAGGTGTAGGAACAGTTGTAGGAGCAACTGTCTCCTCAGCTGTACTACGAACCGGGAAATCAGCTGGAGATACAACCTCCTCAACGGTATCATGAGCTGGAGCAGCAGTTCTAGGTCTACCACGTCGGAAATGGGCAACAGCCCTGGGTCTACCCCGCCTAGGTGGTCCAACCCTCACAGGGGTCTGTCTCGGTGGCATGATTCTACAAGTCCAAGAAAAAAATATTAACACCTCATTTCACATATTATACATAGATATTCAGACGAATACTAAACATACACTTGCCAACAACTCACACTTCACAAGTAACGAATATAATATGTTATAACACTTGCCTAATCAATACTTACATAACTAACGTCAACCATTCCCACCCGTTGGTTACTTTAAACAATTTATACTGAGTTCCAACACCGTCTTTAGTAAGGAACGAATTTACTTAAACAATACGACATATGCATACTCTAATCACGCTAGTGCTCAACTAGCCTACCAATACTCAACTCCCAGTGAATACTATCTAAAACAATACATCTCTCCACAAACAGGGCTTAACACAAGAACATCACTAAAAATTTAAAGATAAACACTCTAAATAGCCATCTATACACAAAAGGCTCCACAAGTCCAAATCCTTATTGTAACATTTTAAGGTTTGATGTGTCTTTTATTATTTCTTACTTTTATAGCTAGGTAATAACCCTTCATGGATCACAGCTCCTTTTGTTACTGGCTGATGGGGCGCCATCCATCAACTGTAACGCAAGACCTGAGACCAATCCAGTCTGTATAAATATCATAATCATAATACTATAATCCATGAAAATTGGTTACTAACCTAGCACACTTATATAAAATCCACAAGCCACAATCAACAGCCAACACAAACATGAAGTATGCAATCCATTTCCAAGAACACGCAAACACATGTGGGAACACAACCAACTAGGCATATAATCAAGTCCACGGTCTATCTCATAAATAACTAGATATACGACCTATCATATAGATAACTGGGTGCATAACTTATCCCATAAATAACTAGGTAGATAGCCTATCATATAAATAATTAAGTGTACGACCTACATCTCAATAACTAGGCTCACGGCCTATCCCATAAGGTACACAGTCATGCATTTCTAATCTCAGTCAACCACCCCATCAAACAATTCACGGGCTCTCTATCTATCGGAAAGTTAAGTATAGTGTACACTCGTGCACACCCGTGCAACACGCGCACATAAAACATACAACTCAAACTCTCTTGACTAAACTGAAAGTCTAAACTCATCCCACTGTCCCTAGGTATTCGAACCTAGGCTCTGATACCACGTTGTCACGCCCCGAATTCCAGCGAACCCGTGGCACGACTGACGAGACGAAAGGAAAATAAAATAATAAATAAATAAAAGATAATCTAACAGATTCATTCCAAACTTACATTCATTTCCTTCAATGTACATCCATGTAAGGCATGATAAATAAAAACATTCAACATGTCATTCGGGCTTAAGCCCTTATACAATATCAATACATCTCGAATTATGCTCCCAAGGGCCAAGATCATTCCAAGCTCCTGTCTCCTCCACTCTGCAGGACTTCCTCAAGTCCCGAGTGCCGGGAACGTCATCTGTGGGGAGTTATCCCACGTATGGGTCAGCTCAACTGCTGGTATGATGTAATGCTAATGCTAGGAACAAAATTAAGGACGTGGCATGTTCAAGTGTACAGTTATATCTACATGGCATTCAACATCATGCATACAACATACTAGCAATATTCTACATGTCATCCAACTCATTAACATGATCTAAGGCGTGGCATGTGCAAGTGTACAGTTATATCTACATGGCATTCAATATCATTTATGCAATGCAATAACAATAATCCACACGCCTTCCAAATCATCCATACCATGTAATAGCAATAATCCACGTAACGTCCAAGTTACCCATGCAATGTAGTGACAATGCCCATGAAACACTCACACAACTCAATGCCACAACCATGCCAACTCTATGCCACAACCATGTCAACCCTATGCTATGTCTATGTCAACTCTATGTCATGCCCATGTCTCGTTTTCGGAACACATCCGATGGAAGCTGAGTACCATGTCTCGTTTTCGGAACACATCTGATGGAAGCTGAGTACCATGTCTCATTTTCATAACACATCCGATGGAAGCTGAGTACCATGTCAAGCACCACATGCTCAACCCACTTTATGCTTTCAATGCATCACATTATGTCAATATACTTTGATTCCATCATGCAACAACATAATCTCAGATAAACAATTTACCAACACATGGAGCGTGCCTCTAAACAAAGCATTCCACTTAAAGCAATCACAACATCTGAATAACAAAACCTTTTCCACATGAACGTGCGCAATACATGATCAACAAAAATACATACTCAAATCATGTGTTCACAATCTTAACAAATCCTCAAAAATATAAATCACGTACAACCTAACACATAGAATAAATCATATCTCCATGGAGTAGCAAGAAGTACATGAGTAACATAAACAATCAACTCAAGGTTTCTTTTTTTAAAGCAACATTCCTTCTGTGATTTTTTGACATTAAACAAGTAACTAAAAGATTCAATCAATCAACATGCAAATCATTCCTAAACTTAATTCTATTTCGTACTTAGCACAATACACCATACCTGACGGGTTGTCTCAATCCTAAGGAGTCGTACTCGTGGTGTAGTGGAACTAACAGTAATAATGCAGAAGGTCAGATCACCTTCTCCTTGCCTTTCCGTGTTCCTAAAATCATGAAACACAACTTAGTTCAATTGATACTTGAATTGTGCTATTCAACAAATTTTATGTCTTTATTTTATGAGTTTCTAATTTACCAAATTAAACTCTACTGTTGAGTCCAGAACATCGAAGAAAATAGGTTTAGGCTTTCGTGGAATTCAATTTGGACATCCGAGCTTAAAAGGGCAAGACGGTCATTTTACACTTTTACGGGTTCCCATTTTTTGAGACCTCTCCTCACAAATCGGACTCCACGGTTGAGTCCGGAATGTTCAAAATAATAAAGTTTCACTATTTGTTTACTTAATTCAGAGTTCGTTCGGCTGCAATTTAACTCAGGGGCATTTTGGTAATTTTTAAGGGTTCTACGGGTCTTTTATTTTTCGGGACCTCGCCTCATGTCGCGGACCTCACCGTTGGTCTTAGGAGGTCCAAGATAGTAAGAAAACATATATGACTTGTCTTATTTGGGTTCCGGGTCATTTCAAGATATTTAATTTAATTAATTAATTTAATTAGATTAAATATGCATTATATATATATATTCTGTGTGAAATTTGGTACGGGTGGTACCTGTCCCAAGTGGTTACACACGCCACTCCTAGTCGCCTGATCCCTGGTTCGATTCCCCTACAGGTGCACCGCACCTTTTAAATTTTTCTGTTTTTTTTTTTTTTTTCAATTGAAAGAGTTGGCCCAAACTCATGTAACCCAATAAGGCCCAAACCTTTTTAAACTAAAACTAACCCAGCCCAATATGTTTCAAATCAACAGGCCCAAGCCTCATTTATTTATTTATATATATATATATATATATATATATTTTCTTTTAACAAAACAGGCCCATGTCTTTTAAACAAGACAGCCCAACGCCCAAACGGCCCAATCGCCCCCCCTTCGTCCACGATTTTCCCAGTCACCATCTCCGGTGACCTGGCTAACTCTGGTCACCAGAAACTGCATTTCCCCCACTGTTTTCTCACCACTTTAACGTCTGTTTTTCCCCCTCTTTTCACCAAACTAATTCTAGGAATCTTAAGGCATTATTTAAAAATGATTTTAGCCCGTTTATCCTCACGAAATGAAGAAGAGCAGCAGTCCCGGCCAACCAAAAATCCAGATTCCGGTCACTGTTTCCTCTCCATTTCATGTATATTTTTGCTCTGTTTTCTCTTTGCTTTTTCTTCTAAATGATTTCTATATTCAAGAGGGTTAATCACTCATATAAAAACTAAGGTTTTAAACACAAAAACACTATAATCCGAATTATTCTAATGCCCTGCAACTTCTGTTTTCCAACTCGATACTGGATTATTTTTCATTAATTCTTTTTACAAAGTTTTCTATATTTCATACACAAAACAACCCTATACTCCAAAATAACCAACATGCTTTTTAAAAGTTTAAAACAGAAGCTATCTTTTCTTACCTTTTCTGATTTTTCTTCCTTACTGTTTCTTCTTCCTCCTGTTCCAGTTCTCGTATTCCTCAGCCTCTCACTAGATCTCTCTCTCTCTCTCTCTCTCTCTCTCTCTCTCTCTCTCTCTCTCTATTTCCTCTCTATCCCAACAGACATTCTTAACACACACACCCGTACTCACCCTACATCTACACACAGATATACGTACATATACACTCAAGCTTGTCCACTCTCTCATGCCAGCTTCCAGGCCTACAGCCCCTCCCCTATCTCTGACCTTCTCTACTGTTTTTTTTCTTTTCTCCCTCTGCTTGCAATTAATGTAGCTGACATTAGGGGTCACATAGATATATGTATATGTTTATATATTACACCTCTCATGTACACACATCAGATATATATATTTATATATACATATATATATATACACACATACAATTATACACACATACATGTAATATATAAAATGCACATGCATGATACACACTCTTCACAATTCTTATACATGTAAAAAAAATTCATTTATTCAAAAAAAAAAAAATTCCAAGTCATTACACACTCTCTCTCTCTCTCTATATATATATATATATTAAACCACTCACCAATTTGTTAGATACTACAATAAATTGTTCGTAGAAGTAGTTAGCGATGGCGATTGGGTTAGGAAAAAGTTAGAATGATAAGTGGTGTGCAGAAGTATGGATAAATGAGAGAGTGAGAGAAGAGGGATAAGTGGTTGGGTGAGAATTTTATTCATCTTTGCTGGATCAACAATGGAGGACTACGAATTTCGACGAAGAAGAGAGAGCTGCGTGATGGTTTCATTAATTTGGGAATTTCCTATTTTAAACGGATTTGTTATTTGGGGCTTTCTATTTTGGACGGATGTGCTCTTGAGGTATTAGTGTCATTATTAAAAAAATTACAAGTGATATGTCATTAGGTATGGATCTGAGTTAAAAAATAAAAACAACCAGGTCCTTCATATTGAATTAAAAATATTCACGAGTCTTATAATAATATAGCACAATTTGTTTAGGGATTAACCCTACTTTTTAAAGCATTTGGTGCATAAAATTTGAATTTCATTTGAGCCACAATGGCATACCAATTACTTGCAATCGTTAAACTATTTTTATTGTATATTTGCAATAGTAATAACTCGTTTTGGCAATAAAAAAAAATGGAATAACAATAATAAGAAGAAGAAAAACATCAATTAGAAAGGAAAATATGAATTATAAGAGTAATTGAAAGAAGTTAGATCTAATTGAAATTAATTATATTTCATGGCTACTTGTTTTGGAACATAATTCTCTGTTTAGGAAGCTTGTACACATTGAGAAAAAAGAATAAAAATGTGTGGTGCAAATCTTTGGTCTGGATCACCAATTAGTCCTGGTTGAATGCTCTTTGCCGTTAAGTTCATGGTTTAATTATTTACCCACATCAGATAAAAATCTCCCTCAAATTAATTACCACTCATATCATGCTGACACCCTTTAAATGAGGTGAGTTCTTCTGCTCCCCTTGACAAAATTGCAATCTGCTAGCCACTCAACTCTTTTGACTAGGACCATTAATTCCATTTGAGCTGATTTTGATCTTAATTTATAGGAACTAACAGATTACAGAGATTAGTTGGGATGAAAATGAAAAGAAGTATCAAGTCCTTTTGGGTGTGTTGGCATTATCAAGTGCAGATGGAAGATTCCAACTTTTTTTTTTCCTTTTCCTACTTCATTGCAACAACCAAATGGAATATAAGGCAAAATTATTGTCTTTGTACTAATTAAAACTCGTTAAACACGTCATCTAGTAGAATTGATTGCAAATTGTACGTGATCCAGTAGTTAATGGGTTCCTTCTTAGATAAAGTGTTTCTTCAAATAGCCTATCCTCGAGAGTCTTGCAGACTTGCACTTCTGCTCTTTTTCCTTCCAACATTGGTTCTAGTGGCTTCAGTCTTAGGTTAGATTCTTTAGTGAGAGAGCTTAGAATTCTATAAATATTGCAGAACATTCTAGTCTGCTGCTTTAACTAAACTAGGACAAACACAAACTTGTTTATGTTGCAAAACAACGAAGTTGTCATTTGTGCGATCATATAAATTAACAACTTTCTGAGATTTATGACCAACCAAATACTTTTATAACTGGTTCGATAAATAATGGCTAATGTGAATTTAATTAAACACAATCTCTTTCAATCATCCAACTGACCTCCAAGAACTCCCTCAATATGGCTGATTTTAGGAGGCACTTTATTTTTATTTTTTAAGAAACCCTAATCCAATGTTATCATTGATTAGTCTTTAAATATGTAGAGATAGTGTCACGACCCAAAACCCACCCTGTGCGGATTTGGCATCGCGACGCCCATTCGACCCGATGGTCGAACCCGATTTTTCCTTTTTACCTTAAGTCAACATTTATAGGTAAGTTATTAACATGCAATCAGAATTTAAATATGCAGCGGAAGACTTGAATAAAATTTTTGTTCATTTATAATACTAAAGTTCATATGGTTTTACAGACACAAAGTTTCCAAATACAATTATCCCCAAGACGCGGAGTGATGGGAGAACATAGGACAAGTACTACGCTTACTACTGAAATAATCCTTGCAGTATATCATTTGCAACCACCTTACGCCTATTCAGAATTTCAATCCCTACTCCGAGATGTAGCGTCTCACCTGAAATAATCAAAATGCGTGTAGTATCTGTATGAGCTGTGAAAGCCCTGTAAGCATGCCTTTACTCTGTCAAGGACAGGTCAACATATGGGGGTTCACATAAGGTGATACACAATTCATAGTAATACAATAACCAATCAAGATGATACAATATCAACAACGATAAGTCACATTACATCACAATCAATAGTAAGTCACATCATATGATAATGGTAATAACAATGATTTTCCAATCCAATGCAATGATATGTAGAATGATCCCATGGTCTGATATATATATATATATATATAATATATACGTAGAACTCAGCATACCCTGTTGCAAACAGGTCTCACCACCTGACTTGCTCATGTATACCCAGTCTACCGTAGGACTTAGCATACCCTATTGCAACCAGATCTCTCTATCTGCCTTGCTCATGTATACCCAGCCTACTCCCTTTAGTAGCGTCCAGTCATACCCTTTTGCAATCAAAAACTACCGTTTGACTTGCTCATGTAGACCTGACCTACTTCCCATAACAATAGTGGATTGTATTTATTTACTGATGTATGAAATGATCATAACTCTCGTTCAGAGTATAACATATGACGATGCAATAGTCAGGCATCATAATTCAACAATATAATAATCACATGCTTAAGACATAGCATTTAATTCAATAATCTTTACGAACTACAACAAGCATCAATGTAATTCAATAACGTCTGATAGCATAACACAATACAACAATAAAGAGCAACACATGCATAACACAATTAGGTCTTTGCCACGTACAGAGATCGAATTTTACGTACCTCTATTTCATGATCCAAGATCAGTATCCCGTGAGTTTGCCTTCCCTTTCGAGTTCCCTATATATCAATAGATCTGTCTCAGAATTAATGCTATTCAACAAATTTTATGCCTTGTTATCATAAGTATCTCTATCACTAATTTAGACTCTACCATTGAGTCCGGAATGCCAAAGAAAGTCGGTTTAGGCTTTCGCGGAATTCCATTTGGACATTTGTACTAAAAAGGGCAAAATGCTCATTTTTTACTTTTACGGGTTCTCGCTTTTAGAGACCTTTTTCATAAATTGGACTCCACCGTTGAGTCCGGAATGCTCAAAATAATAAAAATTCACTATTCTTTTATTTTAATTGGAGTCTGTTTGACTACTTTTTGACTCAGTGGCATTTTCGTAATTTTTTATTAAATTAATTAATTTAATTAATATTTTATTCTGGGGGTCAAATCATAATAATTAATAGTTGGGGGGTCAGTTTGCAAATTTTGTAACTTTTGGGTCAATTTGTAATTTCAAGAAATCCTATTCTAAATACGGATAACCAAACAGTGAATAAACGCCAAAAACTGGAATAGGATATACCTATTCTCAATTCAATTTCTATTTCAATTTCTTACACCCGTAACCAAACATGTCACATCCCCCAGACCCACCCTGTGCGGATTTGGGGCACGTGGCAAAGGCCAGTTAGGCACCCATCGGGTTTTATCAGTTTTTTTTTTGAAAGCAAAACCCCGACGGTAATCCTAACCAAAGGCCATTCCGATCTAAATCCCAAGCATAATGCATTCAACATATATAGTTTAAGCATCGGAATTTTCACATGAGAATGCATACATATATACTTGGTAGAGCATTCAGGATGTATCATAGTCAGACCTATCTTAATCAAGATTACAAACAGTTCCACCACAAGAGGTCATAGTCTGTTCAGCTACACAAAAAGTACAAAAATGGTATAGATTCACAAAAATGTGTTATCATTTTATCTGGGGGTCTCCAACATTTTCCCCCTAAGTTCTGGACCTGCTAAACCTGTCCATCTGAGAGTTCCCCTGAAATTATTAAAATAATGGAATGAGCTTTAAAAAGCCCAGTGAGTAACACAGATATTCAGGCAAGAGTTTCGAATTCAATCTTTGCTTAAATCACATGGTTAAGTAAATCAGTTTGGAATTAATAGTTCAATAAATCCAAGTCAAGTTCAATAGATCAAAACAGATAAACGGTTCAGAGTGCTAGCATATCGATCAGAGTATAGTTAATCATTTGAGAAACTAAAACCATGTCAACGATGATAAAAGCATGCATTTAAAACAATTGCATTTAAAACATATAGTATTCGAAACAATTTTTAACAGATCGAGGAGCAGTAACTTAACAGTGTCAGAAGTTACTCACCTTCAATATTTGAGTTTGAAGCTATGAACGGAGCCTTCCTCTTTTCTCCTTAAGCCTAAAACAATTTATAGAGATTTATCAACTCATGACCTTAGACTGAGTAAGTCTACCCTATGATGGGTCTCATGGAACTAACTTATAGTGGCTAGTTCATAGGTTTTACCTCTTAAGCATTTGGCTTAGGGTTTCAGTATCTTCACACATTTATCGGTTCTGATTTTCATAATATGGACCTAACCATTGAGTTCGGAAGGTTGAAGAAAGTCAATTTAGACTCTCTCGGCTTTTAAATCTGGGTTCGGGTATATCAGGGGTATTTTGGTCATTTTTGCCGTCACATAATTTCTGTCTCGGATTCGTCATCTAATCATGTATACAGTCTCACAAGTGTCAGGTCTATCACTAGTATTAATTCCGTTTTAATCGGACTTCATTTAGGCCTTGTACAGTGTCAGGGGTATTATGGTAATTTCATATGTTGTATTTTTCGGTACTTTATTTGCAGTCACGGACCTCACCATTGAGTCCGGAATGTCCAACATAGTTAAAATGGACTATCTTTCAGTGAAATTTGGCCCTATGTGTCATCAGGGGCAGTATGGTTATTTACTCTTTACATGTCTGTATTTTTCGGGACTTGGTTTCACAAATCGGACTCCACCATTGAGTCCGGAATGCCCGAAATAGTAAGATTACACTATTCAATTATTAAATTCGGACTTGTTTTGACTTGTTTAAGGTCCAGGGGCATTATGGTAATTATTCCCTTTTAATAAAATAATTAAATAATTATTTTATTATTTTAATTAAATTTTCAGGGGCATAATTGCAAAAGATTTTCAAAATCTGGGCCTTAGTATAATTCTGTCAAACAGTGGGGGTCAGTTTGCAAATCTTTAAAAGTTCAAAACTGAACCAAAGGGTTCAGTCTCTTTACAACTGAACCGGTCCGGTTCAGTCCGGTTCTGACCGGTTCTGTTACATTGCTGACGTCACGATGACTTCAGCCCTAAATCATTTAAAAACTAGTTTACCCAAAACGACGCAGTTTCATTAATGTGGTGGCAGTCCGGTTGTTTGACACATGTCCGAGTTGGCTCGGCCCAACCCATCTTGACTCGATCGACTCGGTCGACTCGGCCGAGTCAACTCCGTCTTCTCCACAAACCGACTCGGTGTTGCCCTAATTTCTGCAGATTTTTAGCTTCTATTTCGTGAGTTTTAGGGTACGGTTTCTTGCTGTTTTCGGGTGGTATCGACTCCTGAGGGTCACACCAACACTTTGGCATCGATTTTGAGCATCGAATCAACCTAACAAGTTCTGTTTTCAAGAGGATAACCGTGACCTGCAACTCGATCTAGCATCCTTATTTCTCAACCATTTTGTGTGTGGTTTGAAGCTACGTGACCTACAAACCCTAAGGATCAAGACCCTATTTTTATATTTCGGTTTGGTTGCATGTTTTGGTAGATTGCATTTTTGACCCGTAGCTTTGATTTCAAATTCGTGGGGCTACAGTGAGTCTCGGGGTCGCGTAGGTAGATGGTTGAGATCCTCTTGGGGTCTATTTCAGGTCTTGACACTCAAGGTTCCATTCTGCTATGGTCGATTCAGACCTGGTATTCCAAGGTCCATTAATGGAGGTCGGTTTCGGTTTCCATAGTTCCTGACCATTCTAACACCTCCAACACACACAGTATGCTCCAAACTAGTTCTTAGGGTTAAAAATAACCATGCATGCAGTCCATACCCGTAGCAACTCATCAAAATAATTCAAAATTTAAAAATGAAAGAATGAGGTAAGTTTGGAGTTTACCTTCAACAGAGACTCTCTTCTCCAATGGCTTGACTCAGGATTTCTCACAGTGCTTCCTCAAGTTCCTCAGGTCATGCATGAAATTTTCAAGCCTTTACTTCAATTGCCAATTCCTTCTCTCACTTGCATGCACAATCTCCCTTCTCTCTCTCTCTCTCCACACTTCACCCTCACTCTCTCTCTATCCCTCACGTATGCACTCAGTTTTTAGAATTTCAGAATTCTCTAAAGAGAGAATCTGATGCAAGTTTTGTATATATATATATATATATATATATGTACATATAGGGCTATACACATATGAGTGTATCTCTGCCCTTAGTGGGGTTAGTGACTGCTGACCTGATGGAGGTGATGGAGGGCTATGATGAAGGGAATGCATGCAAGGCCATTGGCCAATTTGGGTGGTGGCTTGAGCAGATTATAGGTTATATACATATATTGCTGTATTTATGCACAAAGTAACCAACAGCCTAGTTGGTAACTTTTTGGGACAAAGTTGCTTACCTTGGTAGGTCAAGGGTTCAATTCCCCTTGGCCTCCCAAGTGACCATTTTTCTCTTATTTTCTGGTTAAGGCCCTGTTTGGTTGTCGCTGAATTCTAGTTTCACTGTTTTGGCCATAACTTCTAATCCGTAACTTCTTTTTCAGTGCAGTTTCTTTCTGTCACTTCCTACTCAGAATATCTTCCATTGACCAAGGTCCAATGTCAGTTTTTATTTTCTCGAGTTTCCCATAATTAGCTAATTCGAGTTTTATCACTATTAAAAATAGGCATTAAATTAGCTAAACCTGACATTTCATTCCCAAAACAGTTTTCTCATATACAAAACATGTCAGTTCCGAAATTGGGGTATTACATCCTCCCCCCCTTCAGAAGAGTTTTGTCCCCAAAACTCAGTCTACTATATCAAGTAAACAACTCGGGATATTTTTCATGCATTTCAGCTTCAAGTTCCCAGGTTGCTTCTTCACTAGTGTGATTTCTCCACAAGACTTTGACTAACGAAATTGCCTTGTTACGCAAAGTCTTTTCTTTCCGGTCAAGGATCTGGACTGGTCGTCCTTCATACGTTAAGTCTTCTCTCAACTTGAGTGGCTCGTACTCGACGACTTGCCCCGGTTCTTGTATACACTTTCGTAACATGGATACGTGAAATACACGGTGTACCTTGTCCAACTCAGGCAGTAATGCCAGACTATATGCAACCGGGCCAATTCTCTTTAAAATCTCAAAAGGGCCAATGTAACGAGGACTTAACTTACCTTTCTTGCCGAATCGAAGTACTCCCTTTAGTGGCGACACTTTAAGAAACACAAGATCGCCTACTTGGAATTCAAGATCCTTCCTCCGATTATCAGCATAGCTTTTGTACCGGCTCTGGGCCGTTTGCAGTCTGTTCCGGATTCTCTGAATTTGTTCCGTGGTGGCTTGGACTAAATCTGGCCCAAGCAGCTTCTGTTCACCGGTTTCAATCCAGCAAAGTGGAGATCGGCACCTCCTCCCGTATAGTGCCTCATATGGTGCCATTTTAATGCTGGCTTGGTAACTGTTATTATAGGCAAACTCGACAAGTGGCAGATGCTCTGCCCAGTTTCCTTTGAAGTCCAGTGCACACAGTTGCAGCATATCCTCCAATATCTGTATCACTCTTTCAGATTGTCCGTCAGTCTGTGGGTGATATGCTGTACTGAACTTGAGTTCCGTGCCGAGTGCCTCCTGTAGACTTTTCCAGAATCGGGACACAAATCGGGTGTCACGACCTGAAACCCACCCTATGTGAATCTCGTATCGTGGGGCCGACCCCATGGCCGTCCCTACTTTTTCCATTCTTTTACCAATGATAACAGTAAATAATATAAACATGACATTAAAGTGCGGAAGCTTTATTACAATTATTGTTCAAAGACTAAACTTCAAACTAACAATAAACTGATCCTAAACCACTCTTAGGTGGTGAGTACATGGGAGAGACTTCATTCATTACTATTATGTTCCTCAACTGTCTCCGTAATCTCCTGATCTCTTACTGTGGTTCAATAATATTCTCACCTGAAAAAAAATTTAGTAAGGGGTGAGCTACAAACTCAGTAAGTAGAAGCCTATCCCCAATACGGGTGGGGATGACATAAATGAATACAAGTCAAGGTAACATGATAGCCAGTCATGATAACGATTCCAGTCAACTGTAAAATGCCACAATGGCCAATGAGTGACAAGGTACAATAACAGTCAAGAGTAACCAATGAATGACAACGTACAATAACCGTCAAGAGTAACAGTGTAGCATGAATATAGAATAGGCTCGATGAACACAATCAACATAAACTGCCACAATCAAGTCCAATAAATCAAAACCAATCAACATAGAACAATATCAATTAACATGGATGATGCCTTTACTCTGTTCAGGGTTTGGCAGACCCTCGGTCTTTTGGGGCCCGGCATACCCCCCCATTAACATAAATGCATATAAAATGCCCATTAACCTTACTGCGTAGAAACGCCATAATTGCCATATGTCTTTTTGACCCGTAGGTCCCATAAATTGACCCGTAGGTCCCAGTCAATCGGATAGCATCAGATAGGTAATGTGGCTGAGCACAAAACCCGGCACTTAACATAAATTAAGATTCTATAGTATTCCATATGAATGTACAAAACATGGAACATCATAACGTAACATACAGTAAATGGATATCAGTGAAATGAATCAGTCATGAAACATCAACCAATAGGCATCCACCAGGTAGAGCAATATCCATGGTGGGAAACAATGATAGTGAATACATATATGAGTACAAGATTGGCAGTAATGGAAAGATCGTGGCTTGGAAACCACGTATCAAAGATAGGAATCCACTTACCTCATCAACGTCTTAATATCCCGTGACTTTCTCCTTTCCTTTTGACTTGCCTATAAATCAATAAACACGTTTCAGCTTTCATATAATTTACCAAATTTATGCCTCGTTACTCTAAATACCTCCCGTACTAATTTATGCTTTACGATTTCCATTTTAAACTTAATTTACCAAGGGCAAAATGGTCATTTACGTGTCTCTACTTTTTGGGTTCTGTTTTCATAATTTGGACTTCACCGTTGAGTCCAGTAGGTTTGAATTAATAAAAATTCACTATTTACTTAACTAAATCGGAGTCCGTTTGACTTACCTTTGACGTAAGGCATTTTGGTCATTTTGGCATTCTACGGTTATTTTATTTTTTCGGGACTCCGTCTTGTAAAATGGACCTCACCATTAATTTCAGAAGGTCCAAAATAATAAGTTTTCATTATTCATTCTACGAATTTACGCGTCGAAATTTAATTTGAAATTTATTAATTTAAGCCACTTATTTAAATTAATTAATCTAATTAATACATATAGTATTTGAGCCCAAACAGACCACATGTGCCTTGGTGGCACAGTGGCTAAGCTTCTCACCTTTTCCCCTTTGGTCACAGGTTCAATTCCCTGCCCATACCAATTTTCCATTCTCCATTCCTCGTTATTAACTTTTTTTTTTCATTTCCTATTCAAGTTTAACCCAACCATTGGATAGCTCTCCTTTCTAACCAAACACTATCTAAACTCAAATTTAAAAATTTACTCATAAAGTACAAGTGTTGGGCAGTCATCTGAATGGGTGGGTCGGGTCAGACCCGACCCGGTTTGGCCAAAATAAAATCGGAAAACAGCAGCCGCGCAGCAGCCATTTCCAGCGTACAGGTTGTCTTCTTCATCAACGGCGACTCGCCGGTGACGGGTTTCTTGCATTTTTCAGCGGGGTTAACACCTACAAGTTATGGGCAACTCAAATCTACCGTCGGATTTCAAATCGGAGTGCCGGAGCACTCCCAAAATGACCGGAACAGTAGCGCACCAGGGGCTGTGCGGTTTTCCGGCAGCCCCTTTCCCTTCCATTTTTCTCTGTTTTTCTCCTACGGTTTCAACCCCAATTTGATTCTAAAATTTCCCTACACCCAAGAGAATCAATTACCCATGATCTAGCCCAATTAATCGCAACAAAATCGCCCCACCCGATCAGTTTTTCTCCTCCGTTTTCACTGTTGCGCCCAGTTTTATATTCTGTCCGGTTTTGTTAAATTTTTGTTTTCCTTGGTTCAATTCTAACAATTCCAACACTAACTATATCCATGCATAAATCAAATAATTTCCCATGCTTCACAAAATCTATATCACACAATAATTCATGCTTTGAACAAATTTAAACACTGAAAATTACTCACACTCACCCAATCGTGCGTACAGAGCGATCACGGCTTTCACTTCCGAATTCACTGCCCAGACCTGGTTTATCTTGGCTCGTTTCCTCCTCCGCTTCTTTCACAACTCACGTAAGGTGCCCCTTGGCCTATCTCCTCCTTCTTCTTCCTCTTTTCCTTCCTTTTCTTCCTCTGTTCTAGCGACCAGCCGTCCCTCTGTTTTCTGTTTTTTTTTTTTCTTCTTCTCTTCTTTCTCTGCTTCTACGGCTGTATATACAACCAAGAGACACGGTTTTTAGAAGAGAAACCGCCCTTTCTCGATCTCCCTCTCTCCCGCGCCCTTCCAGATTCTACACTTCAATTCCCCCCCATCCGTTTTTTTTTTTTCTTCTTTTTCCTTCGGTTACAGCAGTTACACCACACACACATATACAGATATATATATATATATACATTTTCTTTCTTCATTTACATGGTCACACCTGTATATATCCATATCCATATATATATATATATATATTTAATTTCCCATTTTTATTTCTTTCAAATTCCTATTTTATTTTTTTATTTCTATATTCGTTAATGGCTTGCTCGATATAGCCCGTCATTGTCCGTATATTCGAAACCATTTAAATTTCACAATCGTCTGTTCCTTTCGATACCATGACATAAAGCTCAATCGGTTCGGTTTACATGGCTCGCTCGGGTACGATCTGGGTCAGGGTATTACATTCTACCCCCCTTAAATTGAGTTTTGTCCTCAAAACTTGAATGTTCGTAATCAATGAAACTCTGTCACCTCATCATGCTAGTTTCATCATCATAATTTTCTTGTAACCTGTCTCTTGGAGTTATCTCCAGTCTTCAGATACTATGCTCTTAGGCAAAAAGATTTCTTTATATAGGATTCACAATTCTTTTGTATTCTTCTTTATTTTAATTCAGTAGTGAATTTGAAAGTCAAGTGTTTGACCTTTTAACTTCGGGACTTTTAACTCATTGCCTCCAATTTTTAGTATTAACTTTATGGCTAGGGATCTGTTATTCCTATTACTCACCCTGTGTCATCTTTTTAGTAACTTGACTACTTCCCTGGTTACCGGTATCTTAACTAGTTCCATGTCTAGTCTTTATACTCATCTCAATTGGTACTAAGTCGTGATTACCTTACTGATCATTGTCTGTCAACTTCCATTGACATCGTATGACATATCATGTGCCAAGTAAAGGTATCTGATACCTTGATATTTTCTTTTCTATCCGTTTCTTTGGTAGACGTCATAGGAAATCAACGGCGTAACTAGACTACACCACTTCTGTCGTTTAAAGTGTTTTGGACTTTTCGTTCAAGTGGTTTAAGTTTTACTAAGGACATGGTATCATGTTCCTTTTCGTTTCTATGAGCATTTTTTGGTTTGTGTTGAGACGGTTTACTCGTATTCTCTTTGCGTTACAATATTTATCCCTTACATAGGTAGCCTCAGATTTATTCAAAATTTTTATTGGTGATTCTCAATCACGTGTCCATTTCTTAGAGATTCATCGATCCTCTTTTCATTTCATTTTGTATTATTTCATTATTTTTGTACTACTCATTGGTTTGCCTGTTTTGTTTTCAGATTAGTGTGCATTTATCCTTTTATGAATTAGATAGGCTGAGGAATTCAGTTCCTCCATTTTTCAAGGTATAGACTAGTACGAAGGTCTTTTATTCCTTGCTCAAGATCGAGCTTTTCATAGATTTTGATTTCTCATTAAAGTATAGTATGTATACTTAGACAATTTTTTGAGAAATCTTTTACCCCAGTCACTGATTCTTCATATGATAATCTACTTTGAAATGTTCTTAACTGTGCAATCACATTTGGTTTACATTGAGCCTTCCACATCATTTGATTAGTTTAAATCTCAAAGTCTTATGACTTTTTAATTTTATAACCATCATTTTGGTTTTACTTACCTTCGCTCAGAAAGGTTGTTCAACTGTCTCATTTCTTATCCTCGTCATTATATTCGGTTTTCCATCATATGTTACATTTCTCTCCCCGGTCGTTATTCATTTTTTTTCATTTCGTTCTTTCAAGAACTTTTTCAACTGTAGAGGGAGTCTCTTGTACATTCTGTGACTTCATATCATATTTTAGGATTGTTCACATCATTTAGTCGTCTAATCATTTTATCGTTACATTTGACATTCAAAGTTTATCACAACGATATCAAATTTTTTTTTCCATCATGGAAATTCCCTACTTCCTTTGTGTCACAATTCAGTTATTCCTACTTTCTACCTTGATCTTGATTGTTCTCGTAACCCAATTAATTAGGTATCACTTTAGCACAGTCATTGTCCTCACTAGTTTTTATATGCATTATGTATGCCACAATTTTCGTCTCTTTAATTGCTAGGTCACGTAAATCCTCAAAATCATTCAATGTCATCAATCATTTATCTTTTGAGTTAGATTCAGCTAGCTCAATAAAGTATAACCCACAATTAGGTCCTATTGTTACCTAGGTTAATAAGATCCATTGAATTTTTCCAACTATCATTTATCACGTGTCAATCTCCTTTTAGGACCATCACAGCTCATAAATGTTCATTTGATAATCTCATTTAATCAATCTTTGTCTACCAATAATGCATTTTTCTTTACCCTATGTGACTCACTCAAAAATCTTCCTAATTCTGACATATCGTCAGTCCATCTCGAGTCTTAACGCTTCATGTTACCATTCAGTAAGTCTTCCTCAGACCATCTCTTACATAGACTTGTTGTTAAATTCCTCGACTTTCCAAGATTTCACAATCCCAACTTTATGTCACCTTATATCTTTTAAAAGAGCATTTGTTGTTGCCCTTGTTAAAATGCTAGTTTCCCCCAATTCATAGATCAATTCCAATGTAATGACTTAAGAGTCATCCACCTCAACACGGGTATTATTCTTCCTAAGAATTCTCAACCTTTGTCCTCAAGCATACTACTTCCTCCCAAAAGTTACTATTCATTTAATCATCTCAGTCGTCCAAGAAACATCAAGTCAGTCATAGCATAGTCTTTCCCGAAAACTAGTAACCTTAGTATTTAATCAAGCTATCGTTTTCCAAAAGTCACCAATCATTTAACTATTTAAATCCTCGAATTCTTAGTTCCTCCAAAGATATCTAATCGGTTAATAACCGTGTACTTATGATCTATATCTCATATGCCTTATATATATCATTCAATAATGATTTCCTCGTAATACCTCAGAATCATGTATCATCTCAATTTCATGGTTTCTCTATATGATTACTACCAGTTCTGTCTTTACAATAATTTGAATCACATTGACCTCCAACAGTTATTCAGAATCTTCTATCATTTACCTTCATCCAACTTGGTAGAGTATTGACTAAAATCGTATCACACCTCATCTTAGATTACAAGATTCATGGATCTCTCCCGAATATTTCATTCATCATGTGTCGGCCTCTTTCCAAAATTATCACAGTTCATAAGATCAATTCTGGCAATCTCGCTCCTTTAGTACTTGTCTTCACCACTCTACTCATCTTCACCCTATCAGTGTCTACCTATGACTTACTCGAGAGTTTTCATATTTTTGGTCCTCTTAAAATTATCCATTCAGTTTCCTACAACTATCTCTCATTCAAGCCTCGGTTATCTATCCATAACATTTATAGAAATCTCTTCAAATATTTTCAATGTCATTCCTTGAGAATCCTCCTCGTTTTTCTTTTAAACATATTTCTATTTCCTTAAAGGTTATTAATTACCAATCATCTCAATTGTTCAAGGATCACCGATAACATATAGTCTTTTCCCCGATATATAGTATTCATCAATAACAAGCTCTCAATGGCATTGAAACAGTTAACAAGTAGCCTCGAGGTTCTGTTTCAAAGTTCAACCTAACAGTAAATGCGGAACTATAAATCAATTTTTCTAGACAATATATGGGCAGATTGTAAGTAACTGAAAAATACCTACGGATACCGGTACAGTAGCCCAATCATCTACTAGTGTTAACCTTTCCTGTAAAGGATAATCAGTCAATGTATACGTAAAATAACTGTCAGTGTTCGCATAAAAGTCTAGCCTAGTAATGTCAGTATTATCCATCGATTAACTCTTAGACTTTAACAATTCTAGTACTCTAATCCTGTCTCCCATGACTCACTAGAACCTAAGACTTTGCTCTGATACCAAGCTGTCACGACCTGAAACCCACCCTATGCGAATCTCGTATCGTGGGGCCGACCCCATGGCCGTCCCTACTTTTTCCATTCTTTTACCAATGATAACAGTAAATAATATAAACATGACATTAAAGTGCGGAAGCTTTATTACAATTATTGTTCAAAGACTAAACTTCAAACTAATAATAAACTGATCCTAAACCACTCTTAGGTGGTGAGTACATGGGAGAGACTTCATTCATTACTATTATGTTCCTCAACTGTCTCCGTAATCTCCTGATCTCTTACTGTGGTTCAATAATATTCTCACCTGAAAAAAAATTTAGTAAGGGGTGAGCTACAAACTCAGTAAGTAGAAGCCTATCCCCAATACGGGTGGGGATGACATAAATGAATACAAGTCAAGGTAACATGATAGCCAGTCATGATAACGATTCCAGTCAACTGTAAAATGCCACAATGGCCAATGAGTGACAAGGTACAATAACAGTCAAGAGTAACCAATGAATGACAATGTACAATAACCGTCAAGAGTAACAGTGTAGCACGAATATAGAATAGGCTCGATGAACACAATCAACATAAACTGCCACAATCAAGTCCAATAAATCAAAACCAATCAACATAGAACAATATCAATTAACATGGATGATGCCTTTACTCTGTTCAGGGTTTGGCAGACCCTCGGTCTTTTGGGGCCCGGCATACCCCCCCCATTAACATAAATGCATATAAAATGCCCATTAACCTTACTGCGTAGAAACGCCATAATTGCCATATGTCTTTTTGACCCGTAGGTCCCATAAATTGACCCGTAGGTCCCAGTCAATCAGATAGCATCAGATAGGTAATGTGGCTGAGCACAAAACCCGGCACTTAACATAAATTAAGATTCTATAGTATTCCATATGAATGTACAAAACATGGAACATCATAACGTAACATACAGTAAATGGATATCAGTGAAATGAATCAGTCATGAAACATCAACCAATAGGCATCCACCAGGTAGAGCAATATCCATGGTGGGAAACAATGATAGTGAATACATATATGAGTACAAGATTGGCAGTAATGGAAAGATCGTGGCTTGGAAACCACGTATCAAAGATAGGAATTCACTTACCTCATCAACGTCTTAATATCCCGTGACTTTCTCCTTTCCTTTTGACTTGCCTATAAATCAATAAACACGTTTCAGCTTTCATATAATTTACCAAATTTATGCCTCGTTACTCTAAATACCTCCCGTACTAATTTATGCTTTACGATTTCCATTTTAAACTTAATTTACCCAAGGGCAAAATGGTCATTTACGTGTCTCTACTTTTTGGGTTCTGTTTTCATAATTTGGACTTCACCGTTGAGTCCAGTAGGTTTGAATTAATAAAAATTCACTATTTACTTAACTAAATCGGAGTCCGTTTGACTTACCTTTGACGTAAGGCATTTTGGTCATTTTGGCATTCTACGGTTATTTTATTTTTTCGGGACTCCGTCTTGTAAAATGGACCTCACCATTAATTTTAGAAGGTCCAAAATAATAAGTTTTCATTATTCATTCTACGAATTTACGCGTCGAAATTTAATTTGAAATTTATTAATTTAAGCCACTTATTTAAATTAATTAATCTAATTAATACATATAGTATTTGAGCCCAAACAGACCACATGTGCCTTGGTGGCACAGTGGCTAAGCTTCTCACCTTTTCCCCTTTGGTCACAGGTTCAATTCCCTGCCCATACCAATTTTCCATTCTCCATTCCTCGTTATTAACTTTTTTTTTTCATTTCCTATTCAAGTTTAACCCAACCATTGGATAGCTCTCCTTTCTAACCAAACACTATCTAAACTCAAATTTAAAAATTTACTCATAAAGTACAAGTGTTGGGCAGTCATCTGAATGGGTGGGTCGGGTCAGACCCGACCCAGTTTGGCCAAAATAAAATCGGAAAACAGCAGCCGCGCAGCAGCCATTTCCAGCGTACAGGTTGTCTTCTTCATCAACGGCGACTCGCCGGTGACGGGTTTCTTGCGTTTTTCAGCGGGGTTAACACCTACAAGTTATGGGCAACTCAAATCTACCGTCGGATTTCAAATCGGAGTGCCGGAGCACTCCCAAAATGACCGGAACAGTAGCGCACCAGGGGCTGTGCGGTTTTCCGGCAGCCCCTTTCCCTTCCATTTTTCTCTGTTTTTCTCCTACGGTTTCAACCCCAATTTGATTCTAAAATTTCCCTACACCCAAGAGAATCAATTACCCATGATCTAGCCCAATTAATCGCAACAAAATCGCCCCACCCGATCAGTTTTTCTCCTCCGTTTTCACTGTTGCGCCCAGTTTTATATTCTGTCCGGTTTTGTTAAATTTTTGTTTTCCTTGGTTCAATTCTAACAATTCCAACACTAACTATATCCATGCATAAATCAAATAATTTCCCATGCTTCACAAAATCTATATCACACAATAATTCATGCTTTGAACAAATTTAAACACTGAAAATTACTCACACTCACCCAATCGTGCGTACAGAGCGATCACGGCTTTCACTTCCGAATTCACTGCCCAGACCCGGTTTATCTTGGCTCGTTTCCTCCTCCGCTTCTTTCACAACTCACGTAAGGTGCCCCTTGGCCTATCTCCTCCTTCTTCTTCCTCTTTTCCTTCCTTTTCTTCCTCTGTTCTAGCGACCAGCCGTCCCTCTGTTTTCTGTTTTTTTTTTTTTCTTCTTCTCTTCTTTCTCTGCTTCTACGGCTGTATATACAACCAAGAGACACGGTTTTTAGAAGAGAAACCACCCCTTCTCGATCTCCCTCTCTCCCGCGCCCTTCCAGATTCTACACTTCAATTCCCCCCCATCCGTTTTTTTTTTTCTTCTTTTTCCTTCGGTTACAGCAGTTACACCACACACACATATACAGATATATATATATATATACATTTTCTTTCTTCATTTACATGGTCACACCTGTATATATCCATATCCATATATATATATATATTTAATTTCCCATTTTTATTTCTTTCAAATTCCTATTTTATTTTTTTATTTCTATATTCGTTAATGGCTTGCTCGATATAGCCCGTCATTGTCCGTATATTCGAAACCATTTAAATTTCACAATCGTCTGTTCCTTTCGATACCATGACATAAAGCTCAATCGGTTCGGTTTACATGGCTCGCTCGGGTACGATCTGGGTCAGGGTATTACATCGGGGATCTCGATCGGATACAATGGACAATGGTGTGCCATGTAAGCGTACAATTTCCTGAATGTACAATGCGGCAAACTTCTCTAAGCTATAAGTGGTCCTGACAGGTAGAAAATGAGAAGACTTAGTCAATCTGTCCACTATGACCCAGACAGCATCATGCCTTTCGGTGACTTGGGAAAACCGGACACAAAATCCATGGTAATATGATCCCACTTCCATTCCGGAATAGGGAGTGGTTGCAGAAGTCTGCTAGGACGTTGATGCTCAACTTTCACCTGTTGGCATCGTGTGCAGTGAGCAATAAAATTTGCTACGTCCTTCTTCAATCCGGTCCACCAGTATAACTCCCTGAGGTCATGATACATCTTCGTAATCCCAGGGTGTACCGTGAATCTCGAGGCATGGGCTTCTTTCAGAATTTCCTTTCTTAACTCGGTTATCTTGGGCACACACAACCTACCTCGATATCGTAGAATTCCGTCCTGAATTTCAAA
Source organism: Nyssa sinensis (assembly GCA_008638375.1). Classification (NCBI taxonomy): domain Eukaryota; kingdom Viridiplantae; phylum Streptophyta; class Magnoliopsida; order Cornales; family Nyssaceae; genus Nyssa; species Nyssa sinensis. The sequence continues at coordinate 28,586,412 of CM018039.1, read as the reverse complement.
ATCAGCTTTCCCCGTTGCCTTTACTTCATCACAGATTCTAATCAACTCCTCATCTTGAGTCTGTCCCGCTTTAATTCGCTCCACCAATGTAGATCCAACAGTCAAATTGGCCAGACAAGCCGTGCTACCTGGTGGAACTACCTCGATACCCATTTCATCCAGATCTCGAATTAACTCCTCCTGAGAGGTAATCATGTAGGCAAGGCTTCCAGATCGTCGACTCAAGGCGTCGGCCACCACATTTGCCTTACCCGGATGGTACTGAATAGCCACATCATAATCCTTAATTAGTTCGAGCCATCTTCGCTGCCTCATGTTTAATTCCTTCTGTGTGAAGAAATATTTCAAACTCTTGTGATCCGTAAAAATCTCACACACCTCTCCATATAGGTAGTGGCGCCAGATTTTTAGGGCAAACACCACTGCAGCTAATTCTAGATCATGGGTAAGATAGTTTTGCTCATGAGGTCGGAGCTGTCGGGAAGCATAGGCGATGACTCTATCATTCTGCATAAGGACACAACCCAGTCCTTTATAAGAGGCGTCACAGTAAATGACAAACTTCCTTTCTCTGGAGGGAATAGTCAATACTGGCGCTGTGGTCAGCTTCTCTTTTAGCAGCTGGAAACTCTTTTCTTGCTCATCTGTCCAAATGAATGGTACATTACTCTTGGTCAAATGTGTGAGCGGTTTGGCCAGCTTTGCAAAATCTTTCACGAAACGTCGGTAGTACCCAGCCAGTCCAAGAAAACTTCTGACTTCTGTCACAGTGGTCGGCTGGGGCCAATCCAATATAGCGTCCACCTTCTGTGGATCAACAGCGATGCCTTCTTTGGAAATCACATGGCCCAAGAAGGTAATGCTGGACAACCAGAATTCACACTTGCTGAATTTTGCATACAGTCTGTGCTCTCTCAAGGTTTGTAGTGCTATTCCTAGATGTCTTTCATGTTCCTCCTCGTTCCGCGAGTATACTAGTATATCATCGATGAACACAACGATGAAGTTGTCCAAATACGGTTTAAAAACCCGGTTCATTAAATCCATGAACGCGGCAGGGGCGTTAGTCACGCCAAAAGGCATAACCAGGAACTCATAGTGACCGTATCGGGTTCGGAAGGCTGTCTTTGGTACATCAGTGTCCTTGACTTTGAGTTGATGGTACCCCGATCTCAAATCAATTTTTGAAAATACACTTGCCCCTTGTAACTGGTCAAACAACTCATCGATACGCGGAAGAGGGTACTTATTCTTTACCGTCACTTTATTTAGCTCACGGTAATCAATGCACAGTCTTAGGGAGCCGTCCTTCTTCTTCACGAACAACACGGGTGTTCCCCAAGGAGATACACTGGGTCGGATAAACCCTTTCTCCAACAATTCCTCCAATTGGGCTTTCAACTCCCTTAACTCTGATGGGGCCATTCGGTAGGGAGTTTTGGATATAGGTTGAGTTCCAGGGATAAGATCGATAGAAAACTCGATCTCTCGATCAACTGTTCCTTGCGGTAGTTCATCTGGAAACACGTCGGGAAATTCACACACAACTGGCACTTCGGGTAGTGGGGGATTCTGGGCTTGGGTATCCAAGACACTACATAAATAACCACGACACCCTTTCTTCAATAACTTCCCTGCCTGAATGGCAGAGATTAGGTAGGGCGGTGGGGTAATGCCCTTTCCCCTAAACATAAACTCAGGCTGTCCCGGGGGCTGAAACAATACACTTTTCTCAAAACAATCGATGGTGGCATGATTGTGTGACAACCAATCCATGCCCAATATCACATCAAATCCTTTTATCGCTAAGGGTATTAGATTGACTAACAACTCTTGGTCTCCAATCAGTACTCTACAGTCCCGAAGGATCGTGGACCCAATCATTGACATCCCAGAAGGGATTTGTATCGATAACAGTTCATCCATAGGTTCCGGTATCTTATGCAGTTTATCAACAAAAGAGGGAGACACAAAAGAATGCGTGGATCCAGGGTCAATCAACACATATGCAGAAATTCTAGAAATCGGGAGTATACCTGCTACTACAGCATTTGCAGCAGAGGTGTCTCCTGGTAGCAGTGCAAAGACTCTTCCCGGGCGGCCCTGTGGCTCCTTGCCTTTATCCTTTGTCTTGGCAAGAGGTGCTGGAATAGGCTTCCGTTCTGCGGTGCCGGTAGTCAAGGCAGGGGTTCTCGGGATTGGTGGATGTTGCGGGCAATCTTTGACTTGGTGCCCCTTATCTCCACATCGGTAGCATGCACCAGTCAGTCGGCGACATTCTCCAGGGTGTAAGTTCTGGCAGTGAGGGCATCTGGACACTTCCTCAGTTTTCTTCTGACCCTTGTTGCTCTTACTTGGGCCCTCAGTCCTTTGCTTCTTGCTCGGCTGCTCCTTCTTAAAGTTTTTGCCCTTTTTCTTTCTTTCCTGGTCCTTCAGTTGGTTGAACTCTTCCATGTCCTTTTCAATAACTAGGGCTTTGTTAAGAACATCGGAATAGGTGTGTAATTCAAAGGCCGAGACTTTAGTCCATATTCCGATCCGAAGACCTGCGAGGAATTTCCTTGCCCTATTATGCTCTTCCCTCACCAAAAAGGAAGCAAATCTGGACAATGCAGAGAACTTGGCTGCATATTGAATTACGGTCATGTCCCCTTGTTTCAGGGTGGCGAACTCCTGAATTTTTCTCTCCCGGATTGTAGGGGGAAAGAACATGCCATAAAACTTTTCAATAAAATCGGCCCAGGTAATAGTGGGGTTCTGTACTTGCATCTCGAGCCACCACTTGTAAGCTTCTCCCTGTAACATGTAAGTGGCTAACATCACTTTCTCGGCTTCCGAACAAATCAAGAGCTTAAAGGTCTTTTCCATTGACATGACCCATAACTCAGCTTTCTCGGGGTCGGTAACAGCATCGAAAGTCGGGGGTTTGAGCTTATGGAAGCGATCTAACAAGTCATTACAAATGCCGATTTCCAACGGCTGCGCTGGGGCAGGCGGAGGCGGAACTACCGGAGGTTCTACCGGGTTATTTGCTGATCCGGCCTGGTGTTGCTGTAAGGTTCTTGATAGTCCCTCAATGGCCTGGCCGAATTGAGCTAATGTGGCCCGCATTTCCCGTAGGGCTACGCTCTCCGTTGGGGCCTGCGGTCCCCTATTGCTATTCCTAGTTCGAGGCGGCATCTGAAGCAAGATAAAAAGTATTCTAAGTATCCTCATTCAATGTGTCATAGTAAGATTGTCATTCAAGTTGTTCATCGATTCAGAATTTCTATGACTTAAGTATTTGCTTTCTAAGGATTCAGTGTTAAACTAACCCTAAGGTTATGGTCTATACTGACTTTCAAACCTGTAGCTCTGATACCACTCTTTTGTCACATCCCCCAGACCCACCCTGTGCGGATTTGGGGCACGTGGCAAAGGCCAGTTAGGCACCCATCGGGTTTTATCAGTTTTTTTTTTTTTGAAAGCAAAACCCCGACGGTAATCCTAACCAAAGGCCATTCCGATCTAAATCCCAAGCATAATGCATTCAACATATATAGTTTAAGCAGCGGAATTTTCACATGAGAATGCATACATATATACTTGGTAGAGCATTCAGGATGTATCATAGTCAGACCTATCTTAATCAAGATTACAAACAGTTCCACCACAAGAGGTCATAGTCTGTTCAGCTACACAAAAAGTACAAAAATGGTATAGATTCACAAAAATGTGTTATCATTTTATCTGGGGGTCTCCAACATTTTCCCCCTAAGTTCTGGACCTGCTAAACCTGTCCATCTGAGAGTTCCCCTGAAATTATTAAAATAATGGAATGAGCTTTAAAAAGCCCAGTGAGTAACACAGATATTCAGGCAAGAGTTTCGAATTCAATCTTTGCTTAAATCACATGGTTAAGTAAATCAGTTTGGAATTAATAGTTCAATAAATCCAAGTCAAGTTCAATAGATCAAAACAGATAAACGGTTCAGAGTGCTAGCATATCGATCAGAGTATAGTTAATCATTTGAGAAACTAAAACCATGTCAACGATGATAAAAGCATGCATTTAAAACAATTGCATTTAAAACATATAGTATTCGAAACAATTTTTAACAGATCGAGGAGCAGTAACTTAACAGTGTCAGAAGTTACTCACCTTCAATATTTGAGTTTGAAGCTATGAACGGAGCCTTCCTCTTTTCTCCTTAAGCCTAAAACAATTTATAGAGATTTATCAACTCATGACCTTAGACTGAGTAAGTCTACCCTATGATGGGTCTCATGGAACTAACTTATAGTGGCTAGTTCATAGGTTTTACCTCTTAAGCATTTGGCTTAGGGTTTCAGTATCTTCACACATTTATCGGTTCTGATTTTCATAATATGGACCTAACCATTGAGTTCGGAAGGTTGAAGAAAGTCAATTTAGACTCTCTCGGCTTTTAAATCTGGGTTCGGGTATATCAGGGGTATTTTGGTCATTTTTGCCGTCACATAATTTCTGTCTCGGATTCGTCATCTAATCATGTATACAGTCTCACAAGTGTCAGGTCTATCACTAGTATTAATTCCGTTTTAATCGGACTTCATTTAGGCCTTGTACAGTGTCAGGGGTATTATGGTAATTTCATATGTTGTATTTTTCGGTACTTTATTTGCAGTCACGGACCTCACCATTGAGTCCGGAATGTCCAACATAGTTAAAATGGACTATCTTTCAGTGAAATTTGGCCCTATGTGTCATCAGGGGCAGTATGGTTATTTACTCTTTACATGTCTGTATTTTTCGGGACTTGGTTTCACAAATCGGACTCCACCATTGAGTCCGGAATGCCCGAAATAGTAAGATTACACTATTCAATTATTAAATTCGGACTTGTTTTGACTTGTTTAAGGTCCAGGGGCATTATGGTAATTATTCCCTTTTAATAAAATAATTAAATAATTATTTTATTATTTTAATTAAATTTTCAGGGGCATAATTGCAAAAGATTTTCAAAATCTGGGCCTTAGTATAATTCTGTCAAACAGTGGGGGTCAGTTTGCAAATCTTTAAAAGTTCAAAACTGAACCAAAGGGTTCAATCTCTTTACAACTGAACCGGTCCGGTTCAGTCCGGTTCTGACCGGTTCTGTTACATTGCTGACGTCACGATGACTTCAGCCCTAAATCATTTAAAAACTAGTTTACCCAAAACGACGCAGTTTCATTAATGTGGTGGCAGTCCGGTTGTTTGACACATGTCCGAGTTGGCTCGGCCCAACCCATCTTGACTCGATCGACTCGGTCGACTCGGCCGAGTCAACTCCGTCTTCTCCACAAACCGACTCGGTGTTGCCCTAATTTCTGCAGATTTTTAGCTTCTATTTCGTGAGTTTTAGGGTACGGTTTCTTGCTGTTTTCGGGTGGTATCGACTCCTGAGGGTCACACCAACACTTTGGCATCGATTTTGAGCATCGAATCAACCTAACAAGTTCTGTTTTCAAGAGGATAACCGTGACCTGCAACTCGATCTAGCATCCTTATTTCTCAACCATTTTGTGTGTGGTTTGAAGCTACGTGACCTACAAACCCTAAGGATCAAGACCCTATTTTTATATTTCGGTTTGGTTGCATGTTTTGGTAGATTGCATTTTTGACCCGTAGCTTTGATTTCAAATTCGTGGGGCTACAGTGAGTCTCGGGGTCGCGTAGGTAGATGGTTGAGATCCTCTTGGGGTCTATTTCAGGTCTTGACACTCAAGGTTCCATTCTGCTATGGTCGATTCAGACCTGGTATTCCAAGGTCCATTAATGGAGGTCGGTTTCGGTTTCCATAGTTCCTGACCATTCTAACACCTCCAACACACACAGTATGCTCCAAACTAGTTCTTAGGGTTAAAAATAACCATGCATGCAGTCCATACCCGTAGCAACTCATCAAAATAATTCAAAATTTAAAAATGAAAGAATGAGGTAAGTTTGGAGTTTACCTTCAACAGAGACTCTCTTCTCCAATGGCTTGACTCAGGATTTCTCACAGTGCTTCCTCAAGTTCCTCAGGTCATGCATGAAATTTTCAAGCCTTTACTTCAATTGCCAATTCCTTCTCTCACTTGCATGCACAATCTCCCTTCTCTCTCTCTCTCTCCACACTTCACCCTCACTCTCTCTCTATCCCTCACGTATGCACTCAGTTTTTAGAATTTCAGAATTCTCTAAAGAGAGAATCTGATGCAAGTTTTGTATATATATATATATATATATATGTACATATAGGGCTATACACATATGAGTGTATCTCTGCCCTTAGTGGGGTTAGTGACTGCTGACCTGATGGAGGTGATGGAGGGCTATGATGAAGGGAATGCATGCAAGGCCATTGGCCAATTTGGGTGGTGGCTTGAGCAGATTATAGGTTATATACATATATTGCTGTATTTATGCACAAAGTAACCAACAGCCTAGTTGGTAACTTTTTGGGACAAAGTTGCTTACCTTGGTAGGTCAAGGGTTCAATTCCCCTTGGCCTCCCAAGTGACCATTTTTCTCTTATTTTCTGGTTAAGGCCCTGTTTGGTTGTCGCTGAATTCTAGTTTCACTGTTTTGGCCATAACTTCTAATCCGTAACTTCTTTTTCAGTGCAGTTTCTTTCTGTCACTTCCTACTCAGAATATCTTCCATTGACCAAGGTCCAATGTCAGTTTTTATTTTCTCGAGTTTCCCATAATTAGCTAATTCGAGTTTTATCACTATTAAAAATAGGCATTAAATTAGCTAAACCTGACATTTCATTCCCAAAACAGTTTTCTCATATACAAAACATGTCAGTTCCGAAATTGGGGTATTACAAAACACCCCCAATTGAATTTTAAAAACATTTTAAACTTAAACGATACTGTGTCGTTTTGGTTACCCATTTCTATTTTCGGTCAGGTCCCGACCCGGATCCCATCCATGACCCGAACCAAACCCTAAACAAACAGTGTCATCTTCTTCGTTTTTCCGGTGAAGCTCCGGTAGGTTTTCAGTGTGAACAGTCGCCTTCTCCGGCGACGACGAATATTTTTCGGTGAGTTTTTCGACCTAGCTCAATGCAGTTTTCTATATTTTTTCATAGAGATCACGAATCTAAAGTTAGTTTTCCATTTGGATCACTAACTCTCCACAAATATGGCAAAACCCGAAGCTCCGACCAACTGAACATTTTCATTTTCATGTAGATTTCTTAACTGTTTTCACTTCTTTCTTTTTCATCTCATTTTCTGCACTTCATAGGGAAATTTCTAGACTATTTAAACAATGTTTCATGCATAAAATATTAAAAATCTGATTATTCTCTCACACCTGCAATTATGAATTTCTAACTGGTTTCTGAACCATTTTAGATGGTTCTTTTTGCATTTAAATCCTTATTTCATGCTCAAGACAACCTTATAATTCAAATTAAACGAATCATGCTAAAATTGAAAAACAGAATAATTTCTTACCTTTTAAATTTCTGATTTTCTCGGTGCAGCACCCTCCTTCTACCTCGTATTCCTCTTGGTTCACTTCTGATTTTCTCCAAATTAATTTCCCAAGTTTTTGAGACACTCACAGTTATCAAATCTCTCTGATTTCTATCCTCCCGTAACATGTATATATATATATATATAACCTGCTCCACCACTCCTGTCAATCCCCTCTTCATCCTCCCCCCTTCTAGAGCCCCCTTTCTTTGACTTATCTCTGATTTTCTCTCTTCCAAATACAGGTTGCATTTATGGCTTGGGAGATTTTTGTGTGTGTGTATATATATATATATATTATGTTTACACACATAACACACTCCAACACACACACACAGTCGACACACACAAACACACACCACTTACATGCATTTTGTTTCTTTCCTTTTCTTTTTCTTTCTTTTCATTTTACTTGTATTTTGATATATATATATATACATATATGTAAAATATACTATAACATACATATACAAATGTATAAATACATAACTAATACATATTTTATACATATATATATATTCACATACACACATATATACAAATTTTTGAGCACATATGCATACACTAATATTTCATGATCTATATGTATACACATACGTATGTATGCATGAAAAATGCGTGCGTGCACGCATTTCAAGGCATAGTTCTGAGTTACTCAAGCGTCGCCCGTACTGACTACTCAAAATAAACTGTTCACTTTCAAGATCCCTCAGTCTAATGAAATAAAATGACACAGTGCTTAATAGCTCGGTTTCCAGTTGATAGTACTTCACTCGTCCCAATCTACCTCGGTATGAGTGCTAACCCGGATCAGGGTATTACAGATAGTGTGGCAAATCTAAATCCACTGCAAAAATCTACCTTCAGGTAGAGGTCCAAATCTTTTAGTGATGATGTGGAACCTTCTAATAATTGTTGTTGTTACCAACTTATCTATCATATATTAAACGTTTAGCACTACTTTTTTTTTATTACAAAAAAAAAAAAACGGTGAATTGTAATGAACATTATTGATAATGATGTGTTGATAAATGCAACTTTCAATTACCATAATGTTAGTTTTTGGATTCTAGATCAAACCATATGTGAATAAGATCTGCCCATTAGGGAATAGGTCTTGACTCATTTAAATTATTGATAAAATAAATTCTTATCCTTATTCAAATATGTCTCTATTGTGTTGATAGAACAAAATTCTATATATATCCAAAATAAATACGCAGATACGTGATTTGCGTAATGTGTTTGTGATATATAATATACTTTCACTTTCTAGTCTTTCATCTTTGGTGGATTTGAAACGTGAAGATTGAAGGGGTAACTCTAGTAGTCAATTCTGCATAACTTTACGAAATTTGAGGAGATACAAGGAACTTAGAATTCAATGTTTGACTCGTAATATTAGGATTCTATGTCCCACATCACCCAGTCCTCTCCTTCCTTGTGCTATATATAAGGTTCTCTTCTCCCTCTTCTTAACATCTGGGTTCTAAGGAGTTTGGGCCTGGCCTTTTATCATGGTATCAGAGCAGGGATTCGTCTTCTATGGGCTTGTGGTCAAGGGGTGTGTTAGGATTTTATGTCCTATATTGCCCAGCCTCTCCTTCCCTGTGCTATATATAAGGCTCTCTTCTCCCTCTCCTTAACACCTGGGTTTTAAGGAGTTTGGGCCTGGCCTTTTATCATGGTATCAGAGCAGGGCTTCGTCTTCTATGGGCTTCACCTTCTATGGGCTTGTGGTCAGGGGGTGTGTTAGGATTCTATGTCTCACATCGCCTAGCCTCTCCTTTTCTAGTGCTATATATAAGGCTCTTTTCTCCCTCTCCTTAACACCTGGGTTTTAAGGAGTTTAGGGCCAGGCCTTTTATCATGGTATCAGGGTAGGGCTTCGTCTTCTATAGGCTTTTCCTTCTATAGGCTTGTGGTCAGGGGGTGTGTTAGGATTCTATGTCCCACATCGCCTAGCCTCTCCTTCCTTGTGCTATATATAAGGCTCTCTTCTCCCTCTCCTTAACACTTGGGTTTTAAGGAGTTTGGGCCTGGCCTTTTATCATGGTATCAGAGGCAGGGCTTCATCTTCTATGGGCTTCACCTTCTATGGGCTTGTGGTCAGGGGGTGTGTTAGGATTCTATGTCCCACAGTCGCCCAGCCTCTCCTTCCCTTTGCTATATATAAGGCTCTCTTCTCCCTCTCCTTAATACCTGGGTTTTAAGAAGTTTGGGCCTGGCCTTTTATCATGGTATCAGAGCAAGGCTTCGTCTTCTATGGGCTTCACCTTCTATGGGCTTGTGGTCAATGGGTGTGTTAGGATTCTATGTCCCACATCACCCAGCCTCTCCTTCCCTGTGCTATATATAAGGCTCTCTTCTCCCTCTCCTTAATACCTAGGTTTTAAGGAGTTTGGGCCTGGCCTTTTATCACGTAACAACAAATAATATACGATTTACGGGCATCTTTCACAATCAGACATGGCTTAACATGCTATGTACATTGAATGTTTACACATAACATAACAACTGCCAAAAGTATATGTTGATTAAAGTCATAAGTTGCTGTGTGTTAATGGAAACATTTCCGATCTCAATGCAATGGATTGTTTTATTATGGTTCCAACCCTATGGTTGTGGTTCTTATGGATGCATTCGGTGATGAACTTTGTGACAATTCATTGTACTTTATTTGTTCACATATATTCCCTGCTTAACCAATTAATTGCCAATAGAATTTATAACTCTTCCAAACTTTGGTTAATTAAAGCATTAGATCGATGCATGTTAGGATCTCCGATTGGGATATATATAGTGGAGGCATTATCTCATCATGAGTTTTCCCTCCTTCACATTTTGTGACATGTTCTTTTATTGGATCATAACCGTTGATGGACAACATGATATTATTGGGTCAAGACGCCAAATCAAAGAGCATAATTGCTATACAACAAACTAAGAAGTTGATGATGAATAATAGATGGACTACATCCACCACACCTTATCCTTAGGGCTCAACAGTTTAAGGCTTCTTACATTGGCTTCAGGGTCACCTTTATTGCATCTATCCTTTATCATAGTAATTTTCAACCTGGTAGTATATTTTACTTTTCCAAATTTCGTCGTTATGCTAAATATGTTTGATATGTGGTTTCGACCTCAGCAACCAAAGTTGCTTGTGGATGGAAATGATTTAAGGGGGGAGTATTTTGTTGTTGGTTGCACTAGCCTCTACGACCTATTTCTTTTTGCACTTCTATAATGTTTTGTGCCAATCTACAGTCATGTTAGAAAAGTCACCTGTCTAATCCTTCATATATATATATATATATATATATATATATTGAGGAATAGTACTCCTACCAAGCCCACACCCAAGGCCCTTTTATTTGATGATGGACCTTTTCTTGTTTCCATCAACTTCCCTTGTATGTTTCCAGTTATTGCCTCTACTTCTTGACATTTTAGAATAGGTATTTGTTGCAAAAATAAGGAAAAGTAATTTTGAAAAGGAATATATAAAACCAAGAATATGCATAATCATGCTGATTTTATAAGGAACTGGGTTCAAATTATGAGCCAAAAGTATAAGATAGAATTATATTATTTGTGTACTTAGGCAGACCATGAGAAAATAGGGGAATAAATCCTTCTTACCAATACTTTTCCTGGGAATCCTAATTCTTGATGATCCTAAGATTAATACATCCTTTGTAATTTATGAATGAATCATCAATATCTCTCTTATTAATGCCTAATCATTGATTGCCAAGGTTGAATTATGGTTGTTTACTTCTCTAATTGAAAATTAGACACTGAATGTCTAATAAAAAAATACATCTGATTCTGTGGAAGAAAATAGGATTTTGGTTGGTCAATTCAGAAATGTGAAACATAGATCATAATATCCCTACTCAAAAGCATGGTTAAAATAAATCATTGACTAATATGACTCTCGTATGTGCACTGATTTAATTTAGAGGCCAACTCATTTTTTTTTTAAAATTTTTTCCATTAGTCCAACAATTTCTTGAGACATTATGGAAAATTTTACTGTTTCAACAATTTGATTTTTCATGTACAAAATTAATTTGTTAGAGGATTTGGGAAAGTTTGTGAAAATTGGAGTAGTTGCACTTAGTATGTAAGCAATTCAAAACTAACAAGTTTATAAGCTTTGGTGAAAACTTAAGCAATGTAAGCTAATTACATATACATTATGGGAGTAGCAAAAATTAATTTGGAATTTGCTATTACAAAACTTTTGTTGAAAGATATCTGCTTTTGTGTTAAGAGTAATATTATATTGAGGAAATTGAAGATGTGAACAACCAAATTAGACTATGACTGAACTACTTATCGAACAAAAGAAATACAATGGCTGAACTGATATTCTTCAATGCTCTGAAAAGTATAAATATTTCTATTTTTTTTATTCTATCTAGATCATGACATTCATGATGAATATACAAGTTCTGATGTAGTTTATAAACAAATTCCTTTGCTTTTGTTTTTTTTTTTTTTTTTTTGTATTTTGGGAGCAAAGTATAAAGGGAAAAGAGCGGTGGACAGATTATGGTCAATAGGGAGGTGTCTTTTTAACTAATGAAATAAATGCCAAGAACCTCCACTAATTCATTGAAATATATGGCCATTTTCGTTCTGGCCTAAGGCCCACGATTACATTGTGTTTAGATTCATTTCAGATATCTCAAAGATTCATACCCCTTATCTTGAATATAATTTTTGCCCCAAACTCTTATATTTGATAACATAATAACTTTTAACTTTGTTTTACATCGATTTTTGTATTATTCATTTTATATGTTTCTATATAAAAACTTATTTCTCATATTTAATTGGGTTCCATAAGATCCTTGTTGACCCATAGTTTGAACCAAGCTCAAATGAGCTTTAACCTATAGAAATGCAACGCGCAATAATTCGTGCACACATTCGCACGCAACGCAAATTCATCAAAGGCAAATCAATTTTTTATTGATTTATTTTTGGATCGCCCGATCAACGTTCCATATTAAAAGATGATCGGATGAGCGCATTGAATAGGTGTTTCATGAATATGTGTGTCCAATAGATATTTCAGAAAGGTTGTATCTTTTTCAAAAGACACATTGAATAAAATGGTTGTGACTCTTTTATAAAGATATGTCATTTGAAAAGGTTATGTCTTTTCATGAATAAATTGTGTTTTTTTATGAAAAGACACCCCTGTATCTATAAATACAGTAGTACAACGAATTGAAAATATAATTAAACTCTCTCTCTCAAAATAAAAATTATAATAAACGGATTTCACAAGAAGTTCTTCAATTTTGCTAGTTGCAGTTATTCAAACCGAAGGCTTTATTATATCCTGAAAACGACTTTATCAGTAATCTATCAACAGACTCTACCGAATGAACAGTAAATTATATTCTAAAAAAAAATGTCTTTAAATACATTTCAAAGTTCACAAATTTATTCATATTGTCTCAACATAATTGTTACTTAAAATCCTATCCATAACTTTTCAACCAGAGAAAGGTGACGTGATGCCATCCCAGGCTAACATGAATTGAGATTTCAAATTTCCTCTTATTCAATGGCTCTTCTCACCCATTTATAGCACTAAAAGTAGTTAATTGAAAATTCTATTATTATGATCTGATCTGGCACGTAAGTGATGTTGCTGATGGGTATCTTGAGCCCAGCTTCTGTCATTGCAGCAAATCTTATTCGTATATAGATGGACGATGCTGGTTTGATAACTTGAGTTTTCTACTTGTTGCCATTCTGAATCTTACACAGTGTTTCAAAGACTTGAAATTTTAGGTCGAGCTGAAGGAATGAATGCAAGTGCCAAGGCTTTTTTAATTGGTGAATCACTACTTTATCTCTTTACTTCTATTATATTATTATGTTTATGTTAATTTTTCCATACGACCTATTTTGCTTGCAATTTCTTACATAAAAACTGGTGTAATTAATTGCTTTGTGTTTCCAATAGGATACTCTCAGTGATGCTGCAATATTTGTTGGCTTAATTTCTGCATTGAAGGTTTTGAAAATCACAGGTAGCTTATGAAAACTAAGACGGCCATGCCAGTTGAGGTCAGTTAAATATATCAACATTAAATTCAGTCATGGGTACGTATTGTTTCCGGAAAGTATAAATTTTATACTGTTTATCCGTAAACAATGTAATTTACAGCATTCTACTGAGACGTGATACGTTAAAAAATTTAAGATAACTTGAAATTGTGTTAGAGTTTAATCAAAATTAAAATTCTTAACTCATTAATCATGATTACTTACATAATTAAGATAAAAAATCTAAGTTTTTATTTATAAAAAAAAAAGTCAAGAGAAACTAGAGATTAATTGAGTTCGTCTCAAACTAGTAAGTTTTTATTCTCAAACATAAATAATCATTTTTTAAAAAGAATCTTGCGTTCTTAACTCATTAATCATGGTTACTTACATAATTAAAATAAAATCTAAATTTTTCCATTTAGGGCATCCTTTTAAGATAAGAGACGTTAGAAAATTTAAAATAACTTAAAATTATAGTCTAACGAAAGTTAGAATTGCGTTCTAGTCGAACTAGTAATATTTTAATTTATGCTTATATTATACATGTGTGTGTGTGTGTGTGTATATATATATATATATATATATATATATAAGTTGCGTTAAGAATGTTATTTTTACTTACCAAAAGGAATGCTATTTTTGTTCTATTGTTCAATTTTAAGTGTCATGTGTTTTGACTGCCTGTCAAAACAGTATTAATCAATAATATCTACGTTAGCTTAATTATCAAAAAAAAAAAAAGAATGTATATGTTTGCTTATTATTATTTTTTTCAAATACCTGGATGGAAAACGTAATAAGAAAGAAATTTATATTGGTAGAAGTGCACAATTAAGATTAAAAAGCTCAAGATTCTTTTTAAAAAAATTATTATTTACATTTGAGAAGAAAAAAAATTACTAGTTTGAGAAGCACTCAATCTCTAGTTTCCGTTGATTTATTTTATATAAATAGAAATTTAATTTTTTATCTTAATTATATAAGTAAGCATGGTTAATGAGTTAAGAATTTTAATTTCGATTAAACTCTAACACAATTTCAAGTTATCTTAAAATTTCTAAATTTTCTAACATGTCACATCTCAATAAGATGTCTTAAATTACTTTGTTTATAGATAAACCGTATAAAATTTAATCTCGTTGCATTATGTATATTGTCTCCTTGTTTTTTTACAGCTTTTATAATTAGTTGTATACATTTCATCAGGGACGAGGCTAGTGTGTGACTAGGGGGAGCAATTTCGTCCTCTCAATGTTTGTTATTCGAAATGTTAATACTTTATAATTTAGTTTAAAATATACCTCTCAATTTTGTAAATATTAACTTAATTATAAATAAGACATGTAGAGAAAAAAGCTAACACTCTTCTCACACACCAAAAGTTAGTCTTCCAAGCCATCTCAAGAATTGAAGGTTTCATTAAAGTTTGAGAGACTCTCCAAGTTTCACTACAACAAAACTTACTTTTAGCGACGCACAAGTGTACGTCGCTAATAATTAGGCACGAAAAGTAAAAAAAAAATTCGCTTCCCGTGAGAAAAAAGGCGCGAAACTATTAGCGACGCACTTTTGGCCATTAGCGACGCACTAGGGCGTCGCTAATAGTTGATTCACTTAGCGACGCACACCTGAGCGTCGTAAATAATTTGCTGGATAATTAGCGACGCTTATTTGGGTTATTAGCGACGCAGTTTGTGCGTCGCTAATAACTCCTCGTGTTTGTATTAATTTTTTTATAATTTAATGATACTTTTTAAAAAAAATAATAATTTTGTCAAAAACAAATAAAAATAAACTTATAAAATTATTATTATCTCTAACAACATTAGGCCTATAAGTTTAACGAGAGAGCGGTACAATTAATTAATAGTGTAAAATGCTATATATTGTTGTCAAATTTTTTTTTAATCAGTTTAATTTAAGTAAAATAAATTTAAAATAGAGAAAAAAATGGTCTATGACCCAACTGACTTTTATCATTTATGACATTTCCTCGAGAACCAAAAAAAAGCTAGCATCAGGGCATTTTGTACTTGGAAAAAAAATCTTATTTTTTAATTTAATTATAAAATTAACTTCTTGTGTGGGTTTCTTATTTGTTACACAAGTAAATTTAAGGGTAAATTATATTGACCTAGTCTGAAGTTTATGACAATTAAAACAACCTCTCATATTTTATAAAATAATATACAAATATTTTTTTCTAGTCAATTTTTTGGATCGTTTAAAATAATATACAAATATTTTCATTCCAATTAAAATAATATACAAACATATATTGTTTAATTGTATCGTTTACTTAAAAGTTAAGAGAAAGTAAAGTATATAATTTATCATTAAATCCTAACTTAAATCAACTAACTCGTCAAATTTTTCATATATAAAGTGACTAAAATATTCTTAAATTCCTAATCAGTTTATTACTTTAAAAGAGCAAGCGCATGAATAGGGTGTTATGAGAGTCATTTACCTAATGAGATGGTCTCACATAATAATTTTTCAAATAAAAAGGAATGGATATTTTATAATCTATTCAATTATATCTCAAAGGGAGAGCTGTAAGAATTATTGACTCACCAAATCAATTATTGACTCATTCTATTCTCACATAATAACTAAGTCAACTCTTTAACTAAATTATTTTATAATATTCTTAAAATTAGAGTGATAAAAATAAAATAAATACCTCTATTCTAAAATTTAAAAGTAAATTAATATAAATTAATTGTAAATAATAATAATAATACAATTATAAGAGAGAAAAATGGAAATAGAAATGAACCTATTACTTGGATTGTGGTCTGGTAGGGAAAAATATTAATGATAAAATTTAAATATTTTAAGTTTGAAGTTGAAATTATTTACATTGATTATTAACAATTTAAAAGATATATATGATAATTATAAAAAAAAAATTAATACAAGTAAATTAATTCAAAATACCTCTAATCGATAAAAAAAATAGAAATGAACTCCTTGCCTTATTTTATTGGATTAAATTAGATAATTAATTAACTTTAAAATATAATTAATTTGAAAAAACTAACACTAATCAATATCAAGTGACTTGGATTGTCTATAAATTCTCATGATCGATGATTAGAGGGGTGGGAACGAGTTTCTTGTCTTTCTATTTTTTGAAATCCTTTAACATTAATTCTAACACGTAAGTCTTTTCAAACTCGATATAAAGAATAAAGCATTAATTTTCAATAATAGGTATTTTTTTTAGAATTTTTGTTGTATTAAGTTTTACTATTGTATTAAGTTTTGTACTCATTTTAAATAAAATAATAATAAATATTTTTAAAAAGTGTTACTTAAATAGTGTCTATAAATAATTTTTAATCTATTCTTAATAATAAGATATTAAGAACATAAATAAATTATTAAAAAAAAGATATAAATTCATTTATAAAGAGCTTTAGGATAATAAAGTTTTAATCTATTCTCACATTTTTCCGATATACAACATTCACAAATTTAATGAAATTAGCACACTTTTTAAGCATTAAATTAATTAAAAAATCTTAATGCAATGCAAATAAAATTTTTGTTCTTAAAAATATTTATATATTTTCACATGCGGCACTAATCTGAGGTGGTAAAATAACAGGCATTGGATGAAAAAAAATATAACAGCCGTTGCATGAAAAAATATATAACAACCATCACAATTTATCAGCCTGCCCTAAATCTTTTCCCCTTTCCATGATACCAGACCAGCTGCGGTGCCGCCTCCTTCGAGTTGATTTACGGTTTCTTCGTCTTTTTCGTCAATCTTCGGTGGTTTTGAAGCTGGTTCTCTGGATCTACGGTTTCCAGGTTAGATTTCTTTTTTTTTTTTTTTTTTTTTTGTGGGTCATGGATGATGGATCCTCAAAACTGAATCTTGCTTTTTTTTTTTTTTTTTGCCGCACGATCTGAATATCCTACACTGAATCTTGCTTCTTTTTTTTTTTTTGCCTCACAATCTGAATATCCTACAATTCACTTTTTTTTTTTCGGGGTTGTGTTTCTATGCCTGCTGATAATGAGCTTTCTAAGTAGGATTAAGCCTTTCTTATATATATATATATATTTTCCGGACTAACAAAATTTAAACATGAGATATGTCCCAAGTGAAATCACATAATGTGCATATTTTTATATCTTTATTATTTTCTAAGGCTGGGGATTTACATGTTATTGGAAATCAGATTGTCATGAATTTCACGATGCAAAATGTAGATGTCTTTGTCAACTTTTAGTGTTTTCCATGTTGCATCTGTAACTGGTGATAAGCATTTTATGAATGTTTTAACTAAAATGTTAACCTTGGAACTTTATACTGATCCACTTTGTTCGAATTCTGGAATGTTCGAGTGAAAATAAGCCCAGACCAAAGCTTCTTGTATATCTTTAGTAGGGCTCAAATGTGTTTTGGTGGAATTTCCTCAGCTGATTAATGTGTGAAGTGTGTTTATGTATTGATAAAACGTTCAAACTGCAGTCACTTTGTATAAAAATAGGACATATACTATAAAATGTGCTCAATGCTTATTTGAATTTGCTAAAATTGTTAGAGAAGTGATTTGTGAAAAATAAATTTTAGAAATTGATTTTTTTTTTTTTTTTTGTAGAAGTATTTTGGTGTTTGGATTTATGATTTTCAAAGTGATTATGACATCAAAAGTGATAATAAGTGTTTGAATAAGATTATTTATAAGTGATTTTTTAAGTTATAGTGTCTTTTTTGCATTTTAGGTTTTATTAGATGATTTAGGATGTGTTTGGTCATACATTAATTACATAATAGTTTAAAAATTTATATTATAAATAAACTATAACTGAGTTACAACTCATTGATCAATTATATATTCAATTAATGCTATATGTTACATATTGATATACCACTATGTGACATACCAACCACTACATGACACGTGTAAATACAGGTCGGCTTATGCTCGGCCATCCAGCTCATGATCAGATCATATAACTTATGCTCGGTCATTCAGTTCATGCTCGGTCATATGACTTATGTTCGGTCATTCAGTTCATGCTCGGTCATATACCTCATCCTCGGTCGATCAAAGGCAGAACCCATATGGACCGAGCTCATAGTATCAAAGCAAGGCTACTCTCCTACCAAGTTAAATATATACAGATGCAAGTCTGCAGTACAACACATCAATAATCAGATCTTATCACCGCCTCAATAAACTCCGAGCAGGAAATAAGGAAACTGTTTCCAACAAGGAAACTGCCACACTGAGTTGCCATATTCAACAAGGTAACTGATATCTCCGAAAATCCAATCCCTATATTCATGGTTCCAAATCCTAATCAACTTGGGAGAGCCATTGCCTATAAATTCAACCCTTAAGGTACGTTTTACGATCATGCTCATTATTTGGCTTTCATTACAGTCCTTCAATTCAGTTTATTGACTTAAGCATCGGAGCGGCTACCGCCGGAGCCAACCCGGTGGTCCTCTGATCTTCTGTTTCGAGTGTTTCGCAGGGAGCCGAGCTTGAATCTCTCTTGGGCCAAAAAGTGCAGCATCAGTTTGGCGCCCTTTGTGGGAACGACAATCACCAAGTGCTCTATTTAATCAAAGCTCATTCCTTTTACCAAAGGATCATGGCTCCCAACCTGCGACCCTAGGAAGAATACTCAAAACCCTCATCCTCAACCAACTGCCGGACGAGGAAGAGGGCAAGTGACCGATCCCGTACAACAGGAGCTTATCGAAACTAGGCGGCAGAACCAGTTGCTACAGGAACAACTCTTGACCATGTCCAGGACCCTGGCAATGTTCACCCAGAATCATGAAACCAATCTCCGAAATGCGCCTGTTGCCACAAACACCCAGGAAGTGCAACCCCCTATGGCTGCCGATATTCATAGAGATCCTCAGCCGTCAGCGGCAGCCGGCCGAGGAGTTCTCCGCCTTTATCCCTGGAGGTCCATTATCGGAGCACCACCCGAATCCCCATCCCTGGGGCCTCGGGAATGAACCACGCTCCACAAGGGTCACCACCTCGAGTGGTTCCTGCACCACCTAGTGCAAGAAAATCAGAACAACCCCCCAGTAATGGGCCAAGATCAGCCTACTCATGTAGGCCCTGAAGTCACCAGACCTGCCTCACACCAGCCCATCTTGCCAAGGGGGTCAATAAGGGCCGAAGAAGTTGCCGAATCAATGGACCGCACTGCCATAAGAGGCGCCCAGTATCCGGAACAGGACGAGCTGGCCAGACTGCTCGGGAGGTCGGCCACCCCGTTCACTAATGCTATCATGGCTGAGGAAAGAGCCAAGAAATTTGTCGTCCCCAAATTCACCCCTTATGATGGGACTGGGGACCCGGGGGACCACCTCTCCCACTACCAGCACACCATGGCTTTACACGGTACTTCTGATGCTTTTCTATGCCGAACATTCGTGACCAGCCTCAACGGTACCGCCCTGAAGTGGTTCCACCACCTCCCGCCAAACTCGGTGTCTAGCTTCTATGAGCTTGGCAAGAGATTCCTGGACAGGTTCATGACTAGTAGGAGGCTGAGAAAGGGTATGGAATTCCTGCTAAACATAAAGCAAACAAGGGAAGAATCACTCAGGGGGTATATAGCCTGTTTCAATGCCGAGCTGACCGAGGTAACAGACTGTAGCTCCGGTTTCCTAGTGGCTGCTCTGGCCGCTGGTCTTGCACAAGGAGGCTTTAGAGACTCCCTGACCAAAAATCCCCTCGCGGATATGACGGCACTTATGGACCGGGCAAGGAAGTACATTAACTTAGAAGAGGCCAGGGACACCTCTAGAAAGGTCAAGGAACAAGCTCAGAAGGACGACCAGAAGAAAGATGGTCAGAAGAAGGATGACCAAAGGAAGGATACCAGCTCGGCTAGGAAAAGAGCCAGGAGCCCAGAAAAAAGGGGGGCCCCCAGAACCTCCTACAATTCTGGGCTGAGGGAATTCGACCACTTCACTCCTCTGAACACCTCTCCGTACAACATACTGAAGCAAGTAAGATCTTGAGAAAATCTGAGATGGCCGGAGCCTTTGAAAGGAGACCCCAGCTACCAAGGTCAGACCAAATATTGTGATTTTCACAAGGACCGAGGTCACACAACTAATACCTGCAAAGCTCTCAAGCATGAGATTGAGCAGTTAATAAGGAGAGGACGACTACAAGAGTTCGTCAAGCAGGACGGAGGACAGAACCCCCGTGACGAACGACCCCAGTAGAGGAAGGCCGACCAGAAGCAAGAACAGAAGGAGGGTAGGAACGAGCCCCCACGACTAGAACAATCAGGTGATCTTTGTCCTACACGCAGACTCCCCTGCAACAGGCACTTCTAACAGGTCGAGGAAACGTTATGCTCAGGAAGCCAGGTCTACTCCCAACGTCCTACAAGGTCGCTAACTTGGAGAAAAAGTTAAAACCTGTGCCTGAAATCCAGTTTACGGATTACGACCTTATAGGAGTTCATTGTCCTCACAGTGACGCCCTGGTCATCTCCCTCAAGATCGCCAACTTCGAAATCCGAAGAGTCTTTGTGGACACTGGGAGCTCGACTAACGTACTATTCTACAACCCCTTTAAACATATGAAACTCGACCCCAATGACATTAAGCCCACTGGCATAATCATGGCAGGCTTCGACGGAAACCTCAATACTCCACTGGGAAGGGTCGATCTGGCCACAACTGCAGGCGAAGGGGACGGACAAAAGACCACAATAGTTGAGTACATGGTCCTAAAAGCCAAATCTCCCTATAACGTCATAATTGGGAGGCCCTGGCTACATGAGATGGGGGCAGTCACATTAACTCTTCACCAATGCTTGAAGTACGTTCACAATCAGACCGTCTACTCTATCAGAGGGTGCCAACCGACCTCCCGATGAATGCCATGCCCTCGCACTAAAGGCCAAGGCCCCTAAATAGCAATTACTGCACGCCCGTGAATGCAAGGATGCAATCCACCCTTGCTGTCACGAGGCAGAAGACTGTTCCCTCCAAGATCGACGAGCCGCTGAGCCCCTAGAGGAAGAGATAGCAGGGCCAAGCCTATAGGAGAACCTATTAAAGTCCTAGGTCGGGTCGGAGGATCAGGGGCGCTACCTGCAGATAGGTCCCGACCTGACACATACCGAGCAGGATGCAGTTGGTCAAGTTTTTAAAGAAAAACCTCTCTGTATTCGCCTGGGAAACAAAGGACATGGAGGGAATAGATCCCGACCTTATCACACACAGATTAATGGTGGATCCGAACCATCCACCAGTGAGGCAAAAGAGAAGGCCACTCGCACCAGAGCGACATCAAGTCATCAACGATGAAGTTCAAAGGTTGCTCGACGCCAACATGATACGAGAAGTATTTTATCCTGATTGGCTGGCCAACACTGTCCTGGTCAAAAAGAAGAATGGTAAGTGGAGAGTTTGTGTCGACTACACAGATCTTAACAAGGCATGCCCTAAGGATAGCTTCCCCCTGCCAAGAATAGATCAGTTAGTCGATGCAACTGCAGGGCATGAGCTCATGAGCTTCATGGATGCCTTATTCTGGGTACAACCAAATACAGATGCATCCCCCCGACCAGGAAAAAACTTCATTCATCACCGAACGAGGTCTCTATTGCTATAGAGTGATGCCGTTCGGACTAAAGAATGCCGGAGCCACATACCAACGTCTTGTAAACAAGATGTTTAGCCCTCTTATCGGTAGCACTATGGAAGTCTACATTGACGACATGCTAGTCAAGAGCCTAAAGAAGAGCAGTCATCTCCAGCACCTAGCCCAGACATTTGATATTCTCAGACAGTATAAGATGAAGCTCAATCCCTCAAAATGCACCTTTGGTGTGTCAAAAGGGAAATTCTTGGGCTACATAGTCTCTCAGAGAGGTATAGAAGCAGACCCAACCCAAACCGGGGCTCTAATTGGACTAAAATCCCCTAAAGACCAAGAAGGACATCCAAGCTCTAAATGGCAGAATAGCAGCTCTTAGCAGATTTATTTCCAAATCCACGGATTATTGTCTACCATTCTTCAAGGCTCTGAAAGGTAACAAATCTTTACAATGGACTAACGAATGTGAAAAATCTTTTTAGGAACTCAAAAGGTACCTAGCCTCGCCCGAGCTCTTGTCAAAACCGATCCAAGGGGAAAGGCTGCTTCTCTACCTTGCAGTCTCTGAAAACGCTGTCAGTTCGGTACTGGTCAGACAGGACAGGAGCGTGTAGAGGCCCATCTTCTATGTTAGCAAGGCATTACTAGACACAGAGAAGAGGTACCCCGAGATTGAGAAACTAGCCCTGGCACTCATAGTATCAGCACGAAAGCTCAAACCCTACTTTCAAGCACATCCCATAGAAATTCCAACTACTTACCCACTGAAAACCGTCCTAAGAAAACCAGAAATATCTGGATGGTTGGTCAAATGGTCAGTGGAACTAGGGGAGTTTGATTTGTCCTATGTTCCACGGGTCTCAATTAAAGGGCAGGCCTTAGCAGACTTCGTCGCGGAATTCACTCCCGCACTACTGAGCAAAGCGCAACTCTCTGACGATATGGGAACTTGGAAGTTGTATACTGATAGGTCATCTACCGACCGAGGTACTGGAGCCGGGCTGGTACTACATTCTCCTGATGGACTTACAACCGAAAGGACAATTAGCTTGGGGTTCAAAGCCTCCAACAACGAAGCAGAGTATGAGGCCCTTATCCTAGGGATAAAGCTAGCTCAAGAATGCGAGGCGCAGAACCTCGAGGTATTCTCTGACTCCCAATTGGTGGTTAGCCAAGTTCAAGGAGAATACGCTGTCAAGGATGAGAGAGTGCTTCGATATTCGGAATTAGTCAATTTGTTGAAACATTCCTTCCGAGCATTCTTGATCCAAAAAATAGAAAGAGGTCAAAACAGCAGAGCCGATGCCTTGGCGAACATGGCATCTCACATGAAGACAGGGGTGGACTCAACGATAAAGTTCTCCCACCAACCGAGGCCTAGCACCGAGGAGATCCAGGTCGCCCAAATCACAGAACAGCCTCAGAACTAGATGACCCCTATACTCCAGTACCTAGAAGAAGGACTCCTCCCAGAAGACAGAAATAAGGCAAAAAGAATCCGCATCAGAGCAGCTCGGTATCTTGTCCTTAACGGAAAGCTCTACCGAAGATCTTACACTCAACCATTGTTAAAATGCCTAGCACCCGAGGAATCTCAGTACGTCCTAGGCAGAAATTCATGAAGGAATTTGTGGAAATCATAACGGAGGAAGAACCATAGCACACCGAGCTCTAACTCAAGGCTACTACTGGCCTGGAATGCTAAGAGAAGCGAGGGAATACACTAGGAAGTGTGACAAATGCCAGAGGTTCGCCCCTTATCAGCACCAGCCACGACATAAGCTCATCCCCATCACTAGCCCACGGCCCTTTGCACAATGGGGGAAGGACATCATAGACCCACTACCTAAAGCCACGCCAAACAGGATATACCTATTAGTGGCTATTGATTACTTCTCAAAATGGGCCGAAGCAGAGCCATTGACTCGCATCACTGAAAAGGAGGTCCAGAGTTTTACTTGAAAAAATATAGTCTGCAGGTTCGGCATACCTCACGTAATCATCTCAGACAATGACACACAATTTACTGGGAAAATATTTAAGAAATTCTGCCAAGACCTAAACATCAACCAGCACTTTTCCTCCCCTGGTCATCCGCAAGCGAATGGGCAAGCCGAAGTCACTAACTGAACAATCCTAGATGCTCTCAAGAAGAGGCTAGAAGAAGCTAAGGGGAAATGGGTCGAGGAACTCCCTAGGGCACTCTGGGCCTACCGAACAACTAGGAGAACTCCAACATCAGAAACCCCCTTCTCACTCGCCTACGGAACCGAGGCAGTAATCCCTGTTGAGATCGGCATGCCTACCCTAAGGACTGAAGCCTTCAACGAAGAGACCAATGACCAACAACTAGCAGAAAACTTGGATTTGTTCGAAGAAAGGAGAGAGCAGGCCGTACTCAGAATGGAAGCATATCAGCGCAGGATGGTTGGCCACTCAAAAATTGGCCTTAGGCCTGCCAGCCTTCAAGTTGGGGACCTCGTCCTAAGAAGGGTGTTCCAGAATACCAAGGATCCCACCATGGGGAAGTTATCACCTAACTGGGAGGGCCCCTACAGAATTACCAAAACAGTAAGACCGACCACTTATTGGTTGGAAAACATGGATGGGAAACCTGTTCCCAGACCTTGGAATATGGAACATTTGCGAAAGTATTATCAATAAAATAATTTCTTTTTTCAAGATATTCCGTGAAATAACCCAATGTACAGACTTCAGGTCTGGTCCATCTCAATGTACAGACTTCAGGTCTGGTCCATCTTAATGTACAGACCTCAGGTCTGACCACAATAACATATTTAATCAATTAGTTCAATTTGCAAAACTTGACTTCATTATATATGCCCTAATTAATATAGTATCACACGTACTTATTAAGCCTAATTATTTTTAAAATACCTACATGATGAGCTTACAATGTTCCATGATTTTTATTTAATTTTTAAATATTAATTCCTATTTTTGTCAAATTCTATCAAAATTATCCGATTAAGCTTAATTCACAACATACGGTCAAACATGCAACTAACATGGTTCTCCAATCATCCAAAGGTGTTATCTTCAATCCGAGAACACTTTTAATAACTCAAATTTACTTATAAATAACAATCATAATTTAAGTCACCTAATTACACATTTAAATAATTAGGAAACCAATACAATAAGGTGAACTTCAGTGAAATCTCAATTATTCATATTACTTTAAGCCTCACCTCCTGTACCAATAGCTTTATAATATCAAATATGATTTTTCTACCTAGTTTTATAATTTTGAAATTCGTTTACCATTTTTTCATAAATTAGTAATTTTTATCAATAAAAATTAATAATCATTTATATAATTAATTTTTGAGTTCGGGACCTTTACGACTTGGTTGAGATCGTCAAGTATTATAATTTAAACACCTTGTTTCATCCAATTTAGACTAAGGGTAAACCATACTTTCTGACTCACTTTGGCCTCGAGAGTGGGCTTATGCAAAAAGTGGTCATCTTCCCCAACTCTAATACCCAAATTCTGCAATTAAAGAATTCACCATTTTATTTTTCTTTCAATTTTCGACCTGGAATTTCTTTCTCAATTTTTATACAAATAATGCAAGTTATATATGGATTTGATCATTTTTTCGAGATCTTTCCAACCATATAGTTTAATTAGATTAAATCTTTCAAACTTAAAAGAAAACTCAACCCAAAGCTTGCGGTTACAATGGTTTCTTTCCAAAATTTTATCATTTATATCTCTTAAAATGCATCCCCATATCAGGTCTGGTCCACCTTAATGTACAGACTTCAGGTCTGGTCCATCTTAATGTACAGACCTCAGGTCTGGTCCATCTTAATGTACAGACTTCAAGTCTGGTCCATCTCAATGTACAGACCTCATGTCTGGTCCATCTTTATATGCAAGGCTAATGTTGATCCATCACAGTACACTAAACTATGTGCCAAAATTTACAAACAGATAGAATAACTCTAAGTGCTCAGTCATACCGACCATCAGAAATCCTTACAACACAAGTCCCTTTGTTCGGCAATAAAAGCTCAGGTTTTGCTCTCAGTGATCAGAATAATTATCTTATACAGGTCTTTACATTGGTGATTAGTGCTCAGATTACTTGATTATTACCTTTCTCAAAGGAAGTCCATAATTCAAAACACCTCCAATATCAAGAGTTCGGTACAAGTTGCTTATTATTGCATATTATTTCGGGATTACCATAAGTTAATTCAGGAGACAATCCATGGACGGTGAGAACAATACTCTGGATACCGAGCAAATTCACTTATGTCAAAATGCAAACCATAAAGGCCTGAAGCCCGTTTGCACACAACAAGACATTGATACATTTTTTAGAGCGAAACGCAAAGATTGCCAACATTCAAAGAAAAATGAAGACAAAAATCTGAAGAGAAGATATTTTCATTAAAATGCAAACTCGGTTACAAGAAGGTGAAACAGGACTTACAAAAAAGTTCCCCTAAACTAAAGGGCTTGCAGATCCATCGTCCTCATCATCGTCATCAATCCCAGATAGGTCAATATCCGGGAACTTGGCGAGAAGCTTGGACTTGAAGTTGTCATAACCGAGCTGCGCGATTGTATCACCCATCTTCTCGAGCTCAGTCTTCAGCCTGGCCTCGGTCTCAACCTTGGCCTCCTCAACCTTCTGAGCAACGGAGTCCTGAAGGGCACTGTTCTCCTCCTTCAGCTTGGTCAGGTCCTGAAGAAGGGAGTCCCGTTCAGACCGAAGAGAATCCCTCTCAAGCTTAATAGAATCCCTCTCGGATTCCATGATTGAGAGGCAATTCCTCGCTTCCTTTAGCTCGTCCTCGGCCGAGGTAACTTTAGATTGGGCCTGTGCCGAGCTGTAGCCGAGCTTCATCCAGCTCTTCTTCCAGCCTTTCCATGACCTGAAGATCCACTGTGGCCTCCATCATGGCGGCCAAGTTATGCAAAGTCTGCAAGAGTAAAATAAGAGCACATCAGTAAAGAAGAAAAGAAGGAAAACACCAAGGAAGAAAAGGTCGGTCGTTACCTTTAAATGGGCGCTCATAGCGCCAAGCACCGTCTTCTCAGTACCTTTTCTAGTACTGCAGGAGGGGGAGTCCTTTCGTGGGGCCTCCTGCCCAGAAATCTTCAATGGCCTGATGGACGGCCTTATATCCATCAGGCATCTGCTCCAACCGAGCATCAACTTTCGCCTTCCCCTCTCGGTTGAGATCTTTGAGCTGAGGAGGGGGCATGGCCTCGGTGCCATCGCACCGCTTTGTGGGGCAGAAGAGGGTTCCCTGATCACCACCCCCTCAGAGGAGGCCGGGAAAGAGGGAGAAGCAGAGGAAGCCGCCCCCTTCTTAGGAGGCGCAGAAGTGGACTGGTCGGTCGTCCTCGTCCTCTTCGAAGAGGACGCAGCAGGAGGAGGCTAGGCTCGCCACCCTCTTCTTCGTCGCCGAGCGCCATTTACCCACAATAGACTTCAGGACTTCATCAA
The DNA here is from genome assembly GCA_008638375.1 of Nyssa sinensis. Taxonomy (NCBI): domain Eukaryota; kingdom Viridiplantae; phylum Streptophyta; class Magnoliopsida; order Cornales; family Nyssaceae; genus Nyssa; species Nyssa sinensis. Next base: position 28,558,745 of record CM018039.1, on the reverse strand, counting down.
CGACATTCTTGTCCTTGGGAGGCATTGTGGAGCCCGAATGAAGAATAGCTCAGGTAGTCCCTGTTCGAAGTCTGAAGGAGCCTCTTGTACTGATCTTTTAGAGCAGGGGTGAAGTTAGGCCTCTTCTTGATGCTCTTGTCTGCACAAAGAAATTTTGAACAATGGTTAGTCAGAAACACAGAAACAAGCACAGAACAAAATTACAAAAGAAAAGGGGGTCTCACCCATAAACCCCAGTGCTCCGGGGGAACGTGGAGAACTGGTCCTCAGGGTCGGTCACCTCCCACTCTCCACTAACAAAGAAATACCAATCCTTCCAAAATTTATTGGAGGACGGTACGTAAGACAAAGGTCGGAAAACCCCGGTCAAACGACATGTAGTAGAGGCCCTCCGCCTTCAGGTACTTGAGATCCATTTTACTACGGATCAGATCTAAAAAAACCTCCACATTGTTCAGGTGACCCAAAACCATAAACCCTAACAGGTGCCTCCAACTATTCAAAAGCAGGTCAGACTGGGCAGAGGTTAAACCAGCAAAAGAAATCCCTAAGCAACTTAGGGAAGGGAAGGCGCAGTCCCATCTCGAACCAGGCGGTATAAACACAAATTTCGCCTTCCCTAACATCCCAAGGGTAGTCTAGGTCGTCAGGAGCCCTAAGGGTAACATTTGAAGGAATGTCATACCTCTCCCTTATAATGTCTAACCAAGAGGAGGCTACAGTACTCTCTGTCCCCTCTCCTTGAGAAGACCGACCAGAGACCTCACCCTCTCTATCCCTAGATTCCGAAAAGGCATCGACAATCCTAACTTGGGGACTAGAACGAGTCTCTTCCGACCCAGTCCCCGAGGAACTACTACCCCTAGTTAGGGTTTGCGACAGGGAATAAGCCTCTGGGAGGCTCCCTGGTCCATCACCAACTCCAGAAGATGCCGAAGAGGTCAACATCCCAAAACGACCAGAAAGAGAAGGAAAGATAGCGGAAAAATGAACAAAGTGCCAAAACCGAACCTAAATAAAAGTAAAGGACTTCGGAGGAATGGAATTCTTCACAAGTTTGCTTGCTGATTCGACAATGGCGGAATGTGTATTTCTCTTCGAAGAATAAAAGACGGTAAAAGAATCGTACGAGGCTTCTTCTCCCTTTTATATACATCTGGAGAGTAATGACTACCCAGGCGAACCGTCACGACAGTATCGCAACAATAATGACTTGAGAAACCCAAGAATCGGCTGCGCAATAAATAATGTACCAACGGACGCCTAGGAAAACGAGAGGACAGAACGCATGGACTTTTCGGACGCTCATGAAAGCCTTAGTTACGCCCCGAGCTTCAACTAAGGCTTGGGGGGGGGAGTAACTGATATACCACTATGTGACATACCAACCACTACATGACACGTGTAAATACAGGTCAGGCTTATGCTCAGCCATCCAGCTCATGATCAGATCATATAACTTATGCTCGGTCATCCGGTTCATGCTCGGTCATATGACTTATGTTCGGTCATTCAATTCATGCTCGGTCATATGACTTATGTTCGGTCATTCAGTTCATGCTCGGTCATATACCTCATCCTCGGTCGATCAAAGGCATAACCCATATGGACCGAGCTCATAGTATCAAAGCAAGGCTACTCTCCTACCAAGTTAAATATATACAGATGCAAGTCTGCAGTATAGCACATCAATAATCAGATCTTATCACCGCCTCAATAAACTCCGAGCAGGAAATAAGGAAACTGTTTCTAACAAGGAAACTGCCACACTGAGTTGCCATATTCAATAAGGTAACTGATATCTCTGAAGATCCAATCCCTATATTCATGGTTCCAAATCCTAATCAACTTGGGAGAGCCATTGCCTATAAATTCAACCCTTAAGGTACGCTTTACGATCATGCTCATTATTTGGCTTTCATTACAGTCCTTCAATTCAGTTTATTGACTTAAGCATCGGAGCGGCTACCGCCGGAGCCAACCCGGTGGTCCTCTGATCTTCTGTTTCGAGTGTTTCGCAGGGAGCCGAACTTGAATCTCTCTTGGGCCAAAAAGTGCAGCATCACATATATATATAGTAGTTCAAGTCCTAGAGAAGTAGGATGTTTTAGGCATAAAATTCCAAGAGAAGAGTCAAAAATATTAAATAAATATAATTACAAAATATACATATTATATAATTTAAATAAATAGGATTAAATGAATATATAATTAATATAATAAATATATATTAAAAAATAAGTAATTTATTATAATGTTAAATATATAAATAAATATTCATATAAAATTATATTAATATAACTTATATATTAAGGTGGAAAAAAACATAAAGAGTATATTATAATTATAGGAATTGCTAAATGAGATGTGTGGACTAGTTGGGAGTCTCATATACAATGCAATGCACCTGACTTGCCTTATGCATGGGCACTAGAAGCAAACATCTAATTATTTATGGTCCTGATCACCAAACCTCTTAATGATTGGGAATCTTATCTATGCTCTGTAATCCATTTACTTTGTATGTCCTGTTATGGTTATTATAAGCAAATATTAGAGATTTTGTATTCCAGTTAACTAGCTATTTAAAAGCAATCTGATCTCAGAAAAACCTGTATCATGCTTTACATTGGCCTGTAACATTTTATTTTGCTATCATTTACTTTGATGTCTCCCATCGGTTAAACTGGATTGGTATTAATAGCAAGATTTTATCTACTGTGTATAGATTCATACTCCCAACTTTGAGTACGCAAGCTGGTGCGAATAAAAGTTTTGTGAAACCGCAATTATGGAGTCTACAACTCCAGCGAAGATGTTTCTGTCATTCTCTTGTAAAACCTTTTGGAGTGATTGAAATGGAACTGACGTTTTAGAATTACATAAGAAATGTTTTCAATAAAATATGATATAATCATTAACCCATCCTGTTGAGAACCGCTTTACTTCGCTGTACTTCGCTTTTAATTTAATAATATTAAATATTTATAAAATCTTATGTTTGTTTCATGACATGAATATATGTTTTGCTCCAATTTAAATGACTCTATTATGATCAAACTGTGAGTCTGTAAGTTGCATTGATCAATTTTGTCGTTAAGTTTGCACAATGTACGAACACTAGTATGTAAATAGCTATTAAAAATTTGTTTATGCACATGTATGGTGTTTGTTTCGGTTCTGCTTTGATCACTTCATGAACTAAGTCATGAACTAGCATCAAGGATTTTATCCATTCAAGAATTAAAAAGAGTTCTTAAGTCCTATAGATTGAGAGATCAACTAGATACACCTGACCTATTAAGTCAGTTAGTGGTTTTAGGTAGCAATTGATTTGCTTTTGTTGGTTAAGTTGTTGTTGTCAGGTGCCAAGTAAATAATTCTTGATGAATGACCTTAATTAATAGATAAAAATTGAAAGCTAGGTGCTTTTACTTGTTATCAACCAAGGTCAATATGTTTTCTATTGGCATTTTCAATGCTATTGTTAATGGTTTTTTAAAGCAAAACTCTGTCTGACAATCAGAGTTTGCACTTACACTAATGAATTTTTTAATTGCATTCATGTAAGCCTAGTCCCGTTCGGGAGTCATTTTCATCACATGTGAATCTTGTCGCGAAATTTATTCGCTGATTGGGCTCGTGTGTATGAAAATCGATTCTTGAATTGTCTAGAGAGGACAGTTCGGGAATGCATAAATCTGCATTGCAATCAATAGCGCATATGCTTGAATATTTCACTATGATAAAATTTCAGCACGGTCTCCTATTGTTCTCTGGGTATATATTTAGGCGTGTTAACGTCTATCTCGTATACTTGGAGAACCCTGGGGAAATGCTGCCGAAATTTTGTCCGAGTGGAATCAAGCATTTGATTGCTGCTGATTGCAATGTAGATTGTGCATTCACGAATGGGATAGGACCACTTTACCCTTTAGAGAGAAGTTGGAGGTGATAGGATTCATGTTTCATATTTATAACGAGTATCATTTTTGACTTGTATTAGGTAGACGAAAATGGATAAGAGTTGGATGGACTTGAGGGACAGGCATTTGCCAGGGTATGTGAAGGGGATCAAAGATTTTATTGAGTTTGCTCGTGCATCTGCAGATGGGAGAAATAGGATAAGATGTCCATGTAGGAGGTGCAATAATTAAGTGATTTTGCCCCTCAAGTCCGTGTGCATCGCTAAAAGTGAGTATTAGCTACGCATCAAATTGCGCGTCGCTAATACGGACCTTTAGCGACGCCCTACTATGCGTCGCTAATACTCAGTATTAGCGACGCTCAATCCGCCCTTGGGTTTTATTGGCGACGGCACGTACCCAATTATTAGCGACGCTTTTTGTGCGTCGCTAATAGACACTTTTACCGACACTAACGGATTTGTGCGTCGCCAATAGTATTAGCGACGGCACTTTTTGTGACGCCTTAGCGACGTGCGTTTGTGCGTCGCTAAAGGGCTTTTGCGACGCACAATGGCACTATTAGCGACGCCCACGCGCGTCGCTAATAGTGCATTTTGTTGTAGTGTTTGAGATTTACTTGCGTAGATACACTTAAAGACCAAATATTTGTGCAGTTGTTGTAAATATTTTTTAAATTTTTGAAAAGAATGCTACAAGGATAAGTACTATATGTCAGAATTTATTTAATTTTATAAAGTTTCAAAACTTTAATTTTCTCAATTCTTTGTTTTAATCTTTTTAATATAAATTTAATATCAGATTTAATGTTGCGAATTTTTACAAAACAATAATATAAATGGAATTTAAAGACCTTATATGGCCTTCAAGCCATATCAGTTATATCCTTAGCCTTTTATAGGCTAAGGGTGTTGACTCTTTTTAATCATCTCTTTCACAACTTTTTTCTATGATTTTCTCTCTTCAAAGTTTCTTTCTTTCTTCTTGATTATATTACTTGTATAATTTTTGGGCAATCTAAGAAAGACCATTCACCCTATTTCCTAACCCACATGAGCCCTAAGGAAATCCACTAAGAGCACTTGAATTGTATCTTGGAGTTACTGTAGACATTTTCACCGTTCACGTAGGGAGACGCAATAACTTTAGGACAGCGCTACCGCACCTTACATGTTGATGCATGTTATAATCTATTATAGGTTATCTAAAATTACCAACAATCTAAAGCAACTTCAGTGTTTTCTATTTCGTTAATTGCATTTGAATATTCTGCTATTTCAGTCGATATATGCTTATACAAATTCATATAATTATAACATTGTCAATGCACTTTTCATATTAGTGTTCATTCCTGATGTTGCTATTTGATTACGTTAATTATCTTTACCTTGTATTGTGTAGTGGTCATGATAGATTATTGAACGACTCTCTTATATGTGATTTGATTCCTTATGGGCCTTAATCGCCACCGTGACTTTATAAACCAAGAATATTGGTTGTAAAGAATACGTTTTGTTTTGTCAATGATAAACTTGATGAACAAGTAATAGAGAGAAATCCTTTTTGTATATATCAAAACAATGTGTTAAAGCACACAAGGAAATCTCCTTATATAGGAGAGACATAAAGAAACCTAAATAGAAAAGGAAACAAAAGAGGAGTCCTAAACCTAATACAGGAACACTTTCCTAATTCATTAACAACCCCCCTCAAACTCAAGGTGGAGTAGGAGAAATCAACTTGAGTTTGAAGATAAGATCATGTAATCGTTCTAGAGGATGAGACTTGGTGAATAAGTCCACGAGCTGATCAGGAGAAGCAATGAAGAGAAGTTGAAAAGACCCCTTGAAGAAGATAATGACGGACAAAGTGACAATCAATCTCTAAATGTTTCGTTTGTTCATGAAAAACATCATTATATGCAATTTGAATATACTCCTATTATCACAGTAGATAGGAGAGGTAGTAGGAAGAGAGATAATCATGTCTTGTAGCAACCATCTTAACCAAAAAAATGCTTAAGTAGTATTAGCAAGGGCTTGGTACTTAGCCTCAGTGTTGGATCTGGCAACAATAATCTATTTCTTATTGCGCCATGAAACATGAGAAGTGCCAAACAGAAAATAGTAACCAATAGTGGAACGACAGTCTGTAGGATCCCTTGCCTAATCTGCATCAGTGTAGGCATGAAGTTAAAGAGGAGACTGTGTAGAAAAGAATAACCCATGAAATAGTGTCCCCTTTAAGATAATGAGGGATGCGAAGTATAGCACCAAAGTGAGTCAAGCATGGTGTTTCCATAAACTGACTCACTTGATGAACAACATATGAGATGTCAGGACGAGTGATAGTAAGATATACCAATGTAATAACCTCAAATTTTTTTATATAAAATTTTGTGCTTATTATTATTATTATTATTATTATTATTATTATTAATTATTGTTATTATTAAGAATGTGAAATGAATGTAATGTGTATATTAAAATAAATGGATGATGTGTGTGTTATGTATACATGGCATGTATATGTGTGGGATATTATATGTATGTGCATATGTGTGGGATATTATAATATATGTACATGTATATGTGTATAGGTATATGTATGTATATAACAGTGCATGTGTGCACTGTGTGAGTGCAACAGGTCGGGTGTGAGTGTGTTTGTGACAGATCGTGTGTGTGTTTGTGGTGTCGTGTAAGTGTGTGTGTCTAGAGTGTGTGTAAATGAGTGAGATATATAGGTGGATATATAGGGCAGCTTTGCATTTAATGCAAATTTGCCTTGTAAGGAAATTAGGGTGGCTGAATAGAGAAGAAAGGTTAAGGAAAGGGGCTGTCAGGTCTGATAGTGTAGAGAGAGAGAGAGATATAGAGAGAGAGAGAGGGAGAACATAAGGTGTGGGTCTTGATCTTAGAGAGAAAATCAGGAAGAAGGAAGTAGGGGAGAGACCGTGGACATTGAGAGGAACACAGAGGGTGATCCAAGAGGAGAAAGGAAGAGGGGAGGAGCTACAACAGAGAGAAATCAGAAACTGGGGTAAGTAGCTTAGCTTCTGTTTTATTTTTTTTAAAGTACGATAATTAATTTGATGTATAGGGTCTTAAAGAGCATGTTGTAAGGTTCATTTTGCAAAAAGAATGAAAGAAAATGACCAAGAAACGAGAGAGAAACATTGAGTTGCAGGTCATGTAGGATAATCGGGTGGTTGGAAAATATTGGTTTAAAACTTGGTTTTGGGAATGAGAGATTGTTCCTCCATAGTGCAGAAACACTTTAGGGTAAAAATGGAGATTGAATCGTGACCAAAAAGTCACGAAAATGAAAGAGAAGGGTCGGCCGGAGAGTTGACCGAAATCTTTGGACCCTATTTCAGTAAAAATCTAGTGGCTTAAATCCAAAACCAACCTTAGATATGGAATCTACATGAAAAATCTGAGAAAACTACATTTTTAAAACTGTGAAAAGTCGCCGAAAAAATATCGCCGGCACCGGAGAAGGCACCGCAACCCTACTGGAGCTTCACCGAAAAAACGGGGAAGGAGGCACGGGTCCGGGTCCGGTTCGGGTTCGGGTCGGGCTTGAGCGATCCGCCCCTGCCACGTGTCGCCCTGTTGTTTTAAATTAAAAGATGGAAAGGGGCTGTTTGGCTACGGGGTTGTGAGATTGAAATTGGGATTAAATTGAAAACAGGGATATCCTATCCCTGTTTCGGAATTAGCCACTGTTTGGCTATCCGGATTAAGGATAAGAGAGTTAGAAATTTCAAACTAACCCCTGTACTTTTTGAAATTCAAATTGAAACCCCAAAACTTTAGGAAATCTGATTTTGACCCACAAAACTTTTGACTAATTATGTTTTGACCCCTCCTGAATAAAATATTAATAAAATATTAATTAATTGTTAATTAAATTAATTTAATTATTTAAATATTCGAAAATAACCCGGAGTCCAAATGGGACAAGTCATTAGTGTATTTTGACTATCTTGACCATTCTGAGACCAATGGTGAGGTCCATTTTATGAGACGGGGTCCCAAAAAAATAAAAGACCCGTAGTAACCCTTAAAATTATCAAAATGTCCTTGAATTGAAACACAGTCAAACGAACTCCAAATTAAGTAAACGAATAGTGAAATCTTATTATCTCGAACACTTCGGACTCAACCGTGGAGTCTGATTTATGATAAAAGGCCTCAGGAAGATGGGAACCCGTGAAAGTACAAAATGACCGTTTTGCCCTTTTTAAACCGAACGTCTAAATTAATTTCTACAAAGGCCTAGACCTATTTTTTTCAACGTTTCGGATCCAATTGTAGAATTTAGTTTGGCAAAATAGAAATTAATAAAATAAAGACATAAAGTTTGATTAATGGCATCATTCAAGCGACAGACCGACTGAGTAACATTTTATGGTTTTAGGAACACCGAAAGGCAAGGAGAAGGTCATTCGACTCCTACATTTCCATTGATAGCCACCACCTTACGAGCACGGTTTACTAGGGTTGAGACCAACCCGACAGGTATGGTGTTTTGCTAATGTTAGAAATGAAGTTAAGTTAGGAATATTTTGTGAATGACTAGAATGATTTATGTGTTTATTTGGAATGTGTTTACTTGATAATTTGAAGTTGGTTGTTCACATGTTTATGTGTTACTTGCGTTCTTTGAGAGTTTAGTAAAGTGAAGAACATGAACTATGATATATGAACACATGAGATATGCATACACATGGAACTGACTAATGATTTATATGTTATTGTCTGAGCATGCTATATTATTGAAAACCATGTTCATTGAGATTACATTGGCATATTGGCATATGGTGAATCCTTGAGAACATGGCGTGAGTTGAGCACGTGGTGCTATGCATTATGAGGGTGTAGATCCTGTGGTGAAAAACTCAAAATTGGCCATTGCATTGGTACTTCGATGCCATCGGGGAGTACCCGTAAATGAGACGTGGGTGTGGCATAGAGTTGTGCATGGGTGCGTCATGCATACTACTCATATATTACTATGATGCTTTGAATGACATTTAGATATAAATGTACACTTTGCACATGCCACGCCTTAGCTTTATTTCTTGCATTAGCACTTCATCATACCAGTAGTTGAGCTGACCCATTCGTGGGCAACATTTTTCAGATGAGGATGCTCTAGTTACTTGAGACTCGATGACACTTGATAGGATGAAGCACTTGGTGTATTTTTGGTCCATGGGACTTATGTTTTGTAATGTAAGGGCTTACGCCCGGATGACCCGTGAACACTGTAATGGCGGGATGTACTTCATGTTTAGTGAATTTATTTACATTTGTCCTTTTATTTATTTTATTTTCTGTCTCGTCAGTTGCGCCTCGGGTTTACAGAAATTCGGGGTGTGACAACGAAACTACCAACCAACTGATGAAACAAAGTGGGATCACGAATAAAATCACCTTCGTGAGGAGTAATTCGAAGTATTGGGTTCTATAGGAGTGTCTGTAAACTTGTGGCCAGTCAGATTGGCTCGTGAGAGAAAATCAAATGTGTACTTGGCCTGTGTTTGATAGTATCCATCAGAAGAGGAGGAGATCTCTAAACCAAGAAAGTAACTAAAAGAACTCACTTTCCTTCATCTCAAATTGTTGACTGAGAAAGTTCTTGAGCTCTTGAACACCATTAGGATCATTCCCAGTGATAATCATATCATCAAATAATAACAGAAAGATGGTGCCCTATGGTGTGCGGCAAATAAAAATAGTCGAGTCATAAGAGCTATTAGAGAAGCTAAGTTGAGAAATAGTGGTGTTGAAATTAGCAAACCAAGCTCGATGAGCTTGCTTAAAACCATAAAGAGCTCGATACAAGTGACAAAATTTGGTAGAAGAATGAGGTAGGCCATGAAGAGGTTACATATACTCTTCTTCATTTAAATCCCCATTCAAGAAGGCATTTTTAACATACATCTGAAAAAAAAAAGACCACTGACGAGAAGCAGCAAGGGCCAGAAGCATACGAATAGAAGATAGACAAGCAACAAGAGCAAATGCTTCCTCATAATCAATGTCATACTCCTAAGAAAAGCCTTGGGCCATAAGTTGGGCTTTATACTTGTTAACTATTCCATTAGATCGAGTCTTAATCTTATAGATCCATTTTCACCCTACTACTGACTTTCTATGAGGCAAATCAACCAATTCCCAAGTACCATTGTTGAGGAATGCATCAAGTTTGTCTTGCATGGTAGCTAGCCAAAAAGGATCAAAAGAAGCCTCATGATATGAGTTAGGTTCATGTAAGGCTGTTAATGCTAAATAGTGATAATCATAAAGATGTGAAGGAAGAGACCTCACTCTGGTGGAACGACAAATGATAAGGTCAGTAGGATCCTCAGGCTCAACAAGAACTAGAGATGCATGAGTTGTAGCAGTATGGTCATCAGACATGGAGTAGGGAAGGGGATAAGACGTCAAAAATAGAGAAGGGGTATGAGGAGATGAGATAGGAGACTCAAAAAGTGCCTTAACAGAAATGGAGGAAATGATGTCATGTTAAACTTAGACTCTTCGTAAAAGAGTTTATGTTAAAAAATATAACATGGCGAGATATCCGAAGACGACGAGACACAAGATCATAACAACGATAGCCTTTGTGTTTGATTCCATATCCAAGAAAGAAACATAACCTAGAACGTGGATCAAGTTTGGTGCGTTCACGAGGCTGTAATAGGACAAAACAAGCAGAACTGAACACACAAAGATGCTGATAAGAGAGAGTGAAGCCAAATAAACGATCATAAGGTGTTTGATTGTCAAGAACAAGTGATGGTAGGCAATTTATAGTCTATACGGCTGTGAGAGTGGCTTCACCCCAGAAGGGAGTGGGGATAGATGAAGCATGAAAATTGGCTCTGACAGTGTCAAGAATATGTCGTAACTTGAAAAAAAAAACTAAAATAATATTTTAAATATATATATATATATATATATATTAAGAATAGTGTCGTCCATGTATCAAATAACGACCTTATAAATTATGCCAAATGGAAACTTAAAGATAGTAATGCCTTCTTGTGATTAGAAAAAGATTGATTGTATACTGTCACTACTACACAATGATAATTTGATTTTCAATATAATGTAGTTTAGGTAGAATTATTACATAAGACTTTATTGATAGTTGTTGTGGATATGTAGGGACATTAGTGTGTGCGGAAGACAATTAAAATTTCCCTTGAGGTTTTTGAGAATATGATAAATGGCTTGAAAAATTTAAGATGTGTTAAATGGGGTAGAAAATTAAACAAATGGTGGATTATTTTTTGATATTGTATTGAAGATTGATAAGTGTAATTGTTGATTTAAATAATACTAGACCTAGGAAGAAAAAGCTATGATTGCAAGAAGTGATCTATACATTGGAGAATGATACTGATGAATATTTTGGAAGATTATTATATTTTTTTATTGAGATTTTTAAATCTCAAATAGTGTGGTGGAAAGTATGATAAATAGGACACTTTAGTTTGACAAAAATTAAAGAGAATAAGTGATATGAATTCAAAATTTTATGTGTGGAAGGCTCACCCTACTCTTAAAAACTTTTGTGTGGTTTCTTTTATACTTAGGAATAAAATATATTGTGGTTTGAGTTGATGATGATTGTTCAAGTAATTGATAAAGAAAAAAAGATTAGATACTTTAACCATGGTGTATAAAAGAGATAAGAATTGACACATAAGAAAGATTAAGAGATTGTGATATGAAGGAAAACCAATGATGAGTCTTACCTAACTAATTTTAATACTTTTTGTGGAGATTAAACATGGGATCATATGGCGATTATAGTGTAGTACATTATTTGAGAACTTGTGGAGAAATATATAGTGCGTATTGAAGAAATTAGTTTTGTAATTAATGATGAAAATACTTGTGTAATTTGGAAGAAAATAAATTTTACTTTGAAAGTTTTGAAAATGTGGGGGTGATAAATTGAAGGAAGAATTCTTGAGCTTAGAAAAAAAACACATTCTTTTGAGGTTATGCCTATAATATTGATTCTGAGTCAATAATATACTTGGAAGTTGATTGAATTATTTCTTAGAAATAAATGATCAAGTATAAATGGTGAATATTGAGTTCAAATGAATATACAATACATTTTTTAAGACAGAGATTAAGATAAATGAAAAATGAGGATAACTATGAAATACTTATGTTTTGAAAATCATGAGTACAAGGTGTTAAATTATTTGATTATTTATATGATTGACAAATAATGCTTTGAGAAGCAAACATATACATTATATTTTTAAATGTACTCTATAGCAAAAAATATTGAGAATAGTGAGGACAAATTCTTTAAGAATTTGAACTATTAAAAAATTTATATTATGACAAACATAATAAAATAGTAGTTCCTAATATGTATGAGAATATTGGCCACTATTAGGAGAGTGGATCCTAAGAGTAGGCTATTGGTCACTTGAGTAGTGATTCCTAGTAATAAGACTATTAACTACCAATATGAATATTATTGTAAGATACTGGACCAAACTTGATGAGTCCAAAATTTTTGAGAAAATTTCTATCTTCTCTATCGGACTATATTTACTTGATGAGTCCACATGGAAATGATCATATTTACTTGATGGATCCATGAAAATTACTATCCCGGGAACAAAAATTGAGATGAATATCTTGATCAACGATTGACTCGAGAGTTGTTTTCTGGACTAGCGTTAAGGCTAGATCCTAATCGGTTGAGAGGGATGACCATAAGCCCACAGGACTACCTAGGGAGGCTACCCAACCTTTGTAATTTAAGACCCCATGAAGGAGGTTCAATAGGTAAGCACAATTCATATAGCGTGACTTGAGTATCCAACAATACTATTATGAGGAGCCAAAATTTATACTGCTCCTACTCATTTCTAAGGCAACGTGCTGTGTTTTGTAGTGACGTTTAGGAAGGAATTTTTCCTAAATGAGCTCGAGGTAGTCAATCTCTTGTGAAGTATAGGTCACACATACCTTTGGAAGACTCACCTGAGTGGGAGCCATCGTGAGGCTGGGACTATGGGGATTGGGTATCTTCTAAAAACTCCTACGAGAATAATCAAGATTGAGTGCATGGCCTGTAATAGCACTGACCCATGAAATTTGTTAAGTATCAGTGTTGTGTGTGTGATAGGTTGAAGTTTGGCTCAAAGGGTCTAATTTAATAGTAATCCATTATAATCCTTCAAATATAAGCTATCAACACTAAGTGTAGGTTCAAGTCCGGAAGAAACGTACGCCCATTACATAGTAAAAGTTAGCCAAACTATCTTAAATATATATATTAAAAGTTTTGAAACTTGTGAGGGTTCGTTAGAATTTATTGTATTTTATAAAGTTTCAAAATTTTAATTTTCTCAATTCTTTGTTTTAATATAAATTTAATATTAGATTTAATATTGTGAAACGTTACAAAACAATAATATAAATAGAATTGAAAGACCTTAAATGACCTTTTAAGCCATAACGGTTGTTTCTGGGTGTTGAGTCTTTTTAATCATCCATTCCACAACTTTTTTCTGTGATTATCTTTCTTCAAGTTTCTTTCTTTCTTCTTGATCGTACTACTTTCATAATTTCAGCGCATGTGAGCCCTGAGGAGAACCGCTGAGAGCACTTGAGCTATATCTTGGAGTTGTTGTAGCCATTTCCACCCTTCATGTAGGGAGGCGTAGTTGCTTTAGGATAGTGCTGCCGCATCTCACAGGCTAACTCTTTGCATTTTATTTTCGTACTCATTTATATATATAATTATATGTGTGTTCTATTAGTTTTATGTACTAATGTTCTTTTGATTTAATTATATTACATAATATTTTTGTTGATATATGTTATAATCTATTGTAAGTAATCTAAAATTACCAACACTATAAACCTTTTCCTCTCGTGATGTGTAGAATTAATTTTACCTATATCATAAATTGATCATATAATGAGAGAATTAATTAGTTTAAATTTTGAATTTCGTTACATATAAGATGTATGATGATTTTCAAACAGTGATATTAAAATAATAATATATGATAAATACAAAATATTATAATTGTTAGAGAGCGGGATAAGTAGGGAGCTCCTAAAGGATTACTTATATATTGGCCTGTCAATGGGCCGGGTATGGGTAGACCCTTTAAGATTTGGACCCGGACCCGGACCCACCAAGTTTAAATAGGTCTAGACCTAGATCCGGACCCGCTAAGACTAGCGTCAATTAAACCCAGACTCGAATCCGTTAGATTTGGGTCTCCTGACTCCAAAACCCAACCCGTTTGCAAAAAAAAAATAAATTGGGAGCTAAAATTTTCTATTTTGAGTAGTCCAACTTAGCTTTACAAATAAAAGATTTTATTGACCCCAATTATGTCATTATTGATTGAAACTGTTTCATGTGATAGTCACTATTATTTGTATATTTCGTTCTTCACGATCAGGACACATGATGAATGATAAAATGACAATAATTGTTATTTAGAAATCTTTTGATTTTTATCAAGAACTTAGGCCTATAAAAAGTTTCCTTACTCCTAAATATCAGGAAATAGAATAAAAGTGACATAGAATGAAAATGTCATAGAAAGAAATAAAGATTACTTATCCAAGACAAAAGAATGCTTATAATGATTTTTAATGGAATGTTCATTCAATGAAATCGGCTATTGATAGATAGATTCATGAAACAATTTCATAAAGTGATTTTCGAAATATTTTCATAGCACAAAACAGTGCTAAAAGGTTGAAGATGACAATTTCGTTGAAACTCTCTCTTTCTAACTTTTATGTATGTATGTATATATATATATATATAATAATAATTTTAGTTAGGAGGTTAAATACTCTTATTTCAATATTGTATTAGAGAGAGAAGGCATATGTGTGACGCTTGTTAATAATTTAGCGGATCCGGGTCTTTAACGAGTATTATCCAACAAATCCTATTCCCCGATTCATTAATTAGTTTTTAACAGATCAGAATCAAATCTTGTTAACGGGTCTTGTTAACTGATTCGAATCTTATGTAAACCAGTTTGAATTCGAATATGGTCAGATGGACCTAGCCGTTTACAAGCATACTTTATATATATATATATATATATATATATATATATGTATACACACTCGGAAAGGTGAAAGCTATTTGAAAGGGGTTGCATAGTTGAAAATTTTCCAAAAGTGGAGAGGGCATTTTGTCTTTTCCAGTAGGCTTCCCATTACTTATATAAAGTGAAAAAAGAAATTGCAAATTTGGGGGCTAGGATCTGCAGAGGTTATAGGGCTGCTGTTGGAGTGAGAGTGACATAAACACAAAATGGTGGTATGGCTCCATCAATCACTTATTTTGTTGAATTTGACATTGGGGCCCACCCTCTCATCTCGTATTTTTTTTATTTTTTTATTTTAACATTGGAAGCAAAGCATCACATGGATGCACTTGCATTTACATTTTCCCAACCACAACTATATATACTATTGGAAGATTGCAATCTCATCCAGCTATGCAACTTTCTTTTTGTCCAAGTCTCTTTTTGTTCTCTCCTCCTTCCAGTCATCCATAAATATTATATATTAAGTATAATATAATATATATTCAAAAAACTATATGTTATAGTAATCATTTTGAATAATTTTATAATATACGTTAATTGACTTTTTGATACTTTTTATAATCTAAAATTTTTGAAGGATCTTTTTCTTTTGATTAGAATTCTTCTTTAATTTATAATTTTTTATATTAATACAATTTTCATATTTATCAAAAAATAAAATTATCAATTAATATAAAATTTAATATTACATTAATCTTTTAATAAGTATAACATCATTGTTTTCATATATCAAGTACTAAGTAAGTAACCCTTATGTTATCTTTTAAAATAAAATTATCTTTATCATTTAGTTTTATCAAAATATTTTACATGCGGATGTGATAATGTAATATTTATTTTATATCATATTATAATATAATATAAAATTAAAATTATATAATATGATATACAATTAATATTATAATGCGACGTTAATGTATAAAATATTTTGATAAAATTTAAAAATATTGCATAGTATCACTCTATTTCTGTGATTCACGTTGAGCAGACACCAACTACCTAGACCTTGACCTAAACATTATTCTGCACACAAAGATAGGTCGGTGGCAGGGTGACCCCTGATCGATTAAATTAAAGTATGCTTGACCTATGTCTTCTGACAACGTCTTGTCAATGCACTGATGACGTAAAAAAACCCACTGCTATCCAAGCAACATCTTAATTACCTACATTTTTTCTATCTAAATTCTAAGAAATTCTAATTAGAGAAGAATCTGTTCACAATTTGACATATTAGCTATTAATCCTTTAACATTTTATACAGGTAACCACTTTTTATTCTAATAATCAAACTATCAAATTTAACAACTCTCGATCCCCGTCAATAAAAGAAACTAGGCATATTTAAAATATATAAAATGATTTTTAATCACAAAATATATATTATTTATTCTGTCTTATTACTTGATCTACTTATGCCAAATTACAAATTTAAAAATTTAAAGAAATTCATATGAATATAAAAAAAATTAAGGTGTAAGTCTTATTTTATTAAAAAAATTCTAACAAAATTAGTGGTAAAAAATATAATATTTACATTTTAAGAAAATCCAAGTCCTATTTTGTTAAAATATATATAACAAAATTAGTGATAAAAAATATAATATCAAAATTTTTGAGGAGGACAAGCCCTATTTTAATAAAAAGTTTCTAACAAAATTAGGGCTAAAAATTATAATATTAAAATTTTAGGGCCATTCGCCAATTACTAGATCGTCAAAGATCTTTGGGCCAACATCCCATCAGTACTTCCTATAACCTTCATTTATTTTCATGAGTCATTCTCATCAAGAGGATGCTATCAAAAAATAGTATGAAACATGATCCATTAAGAATAACCTTCAAAAAAATAAAAAGATGAAGCTTTTAGGGGCACTAGGGTTGATGACCCAAAAGCTCTCAGACAATCAAATCATAATAGTGAGAATGGATGATATGTATTTTTTGAATAAGAATTACTATGTGCTAAGCATAGCTGGTTTTTTATTAATAGGGATTGAAGTAGAAAATATTACTTGCTTGAAAAGTTAGGGATTTAATGTTAATCCTCCTTTTTCTGATAAGACTACCTTGCTATCTATCTTTTTGTTATATTCTGCT
This sequence comes from Nyssa sinensis, assembly GCA_008638375.1. NCBI lineage: Eukaryota > Viridiplantae > Streptophyta > Magnoliopsida > Cornales > Nyssaceae > Nyssa > Nyssa sinensis. The sequence goes on along the minus strand of CM018039.1, from coordinate 28,541,573 downwards.
AGGTGGCTATGGTTGAGGGGACATGTGTTGCTGTTATAATAGTGGGAGATATTTTTCTCTGATCATAGACTGATGTTACCAGTTTTTGATCGAAGGTCTGTCTTCTTCAATTTCCTGCCAAGAGCACAACGTCAGAGAGCCACTGGGAAGGCTCAAGTGGTAGCCGCTCCGATGATGAAGTAAGAAAAGTATATAGATAGTAACTGAAGAGAATAATTGAGCGTGAATTAAAAGCATATCTGGGAGCCCCATTTTTATAGTGTTTAGATATCCGAATTTGAGTAGGATTAGGAATCATATAATTGAGATTTGAAGATATCCATAGATAGAAGTTGCCATATTGAACTATGTTTCCTTGTTTTGAGATCGATCATCAATAAATGGTAGTGATATGTTCCGACCCCCTTTATACATGTTCTGTAGTTAAGAGTTCGATATGTCCCCAAGCATATTTAGTCTTCATGATTCAGAACACAATGGCCATGTGTCAAGATATTGAGCCAATGTTTATTTATGGCGTATCAACTACTCCCCTTCGAGCCTTAATTGTTTGGGATTCATCCCGAACTAAGGCCAGGGTTTTTTGAAACACTGCTCATGCGACCATTTATTGTGCCGTTTCGGTTTTTGAGAAGACAATTGTTGATGGGACATTAATACATTATGATTACGACCGCCGTTAGTTCCAAAATCAAGGTCATCATTGTCGTAACTATTACAACAATTTGGGGGTTTTGTTTAAAGCCTTTTGAGGCTTATAAAAAGGGATTTAGATATCTTAAGAGACATTTATCACTCCAAAATCTCTAAAAACAATTTCACGAGTTTATTTAAATTTTTAGATTCGCCTGTAAGTTGATCTCCGGTGTATCGTTAATTATTCTCAGGTAAATACTTCACTTTTTCTCGGTTAGGTTAGGTTTTCTTAATGTCAAACTCATTCCCCTTTTTATTTTGAAGTTTGTTTCTTCTCCCTTTTCTTTCTATTCTTTTGTTTTGAATATGACTGCTTCTGAATCCCGTTCTAGTACTAGGCATGAATTAGTAGACCCCATCGAAATAGAGAACTAAGAGGCACCAAGCTTTGAAGTCAGTAGGGTATCTGAGGGCTATGAGGATAGGCCTATAGTTACTTCGAAGGTCATTATAGTTGATGCCTTCGTTAAGCCCAAGAATAGAGAGGCTAGAACTTCTAGTAGGGGCCATAAGAAAGAGGAAGTAGAGAGCCCCATTACCTAAGAGATGACTGAGATCCTTCTAACCACTTATAATTTTCCAAGGAACATAACCTATAGGATCCCTAAACCTTCTTACTATTATTCTAATATTGTTCACGAGAAAATCTATGCTTACCTCGAATAGTTTGAGGTTGGGGTGTGTTTTCACTTTCATCGATTAGTTAATGATTTTTTCCACTGGTTTAGGCTCTGTATTACCAAGCTAAATATCAATAGTTGGAGGCAATTGATTACTTTCTTGGTTTTAGGTCATCAGATCAAGGTTATGGTTGACCTTTATCTAATCAGGAGTCAAATGGACCTCAAGTAATAGAGGTCGGAAGGAATGTATTACATGTCTTTTGACAAGGGGTTCAAACCCCTCACCTCAGTCCCTTCTTCTAGTAAGACTTGGAAGAAGTGGTATTTCTTTGTTAAGGGTGGTTGGGAGTTCGGGCACTACGAGAACTGTACCGGCATGTTTCCTCAGTACATCGACTTCAAACGTGATCCTACTGATCTTGAAAAAATTAATTTTTTCTTTACTTTATTCTTATTTTATTTCTGACCTTTCTTATCTCAAATACTAGTGTATAAAAAGCAACTTGGAAGAGGCTTGTTTTCACTAAAGAACTTGGGAAGAAATACGAGCAGCTCTAAAAGCCTTCAGAGTGCCTACACGATCAGATCCATAGCTTGAAGTCTCTAATAGAGACCCGGGTTGCAAAGCTGAAGGGTGATGCTCTAAAGAAGTCAGTAAACGCCTAATGGCATCTCGGGTTAAAGAAGAAAATTGGGGGAACTTCCACCCCAGTCTAAGTTGTAGTTCCTTCAAAGAGGAAAAAGCTTGTGCTCGGAGCTAAAGAGTTCGTTGGGCGAACTATTTATGAGGAATTGGAGCTCTCTCCGAGTTTTCGTGAGGCTCTAGCCCCATGCCGGCAGTTACTCAATCCCAAAATGGCAAAAATACGACTGAAGTACCTCCTTCTACAGCCAGAGCTGAATCTGGACTTCAGTTCTAAAGAGGGCTTGGGAAAAGTCATAGAAGACTTGCCCAAGTAGAGTGAAGAGGTATAAGCTCAAAAAGATTTCCAAAGACATAATGGTCACTCATTTGAGGGTATGTATCCAGAGCACTCGTACTTGGCTATTTGTTTCTCTTTTTATTTGTTTACTTTTTGTCATAACTTATTCTTTCCCTATTCTGCATGTGGCTCATGCTATGACTGTTATCTTGGATAACCTTGAAGACACTGAGCAGATTGATAAGCTTCAAGGTGAGTTGGATGAGCTCCAACTATACCTGGGAACTGCCTAGTCAGTAGCCTCTACTTTAGAGGAAAAGCTTAAGGAGGCAACCTGTAATATCCTGACCCGGGATATGGCATGTATACCGAGGTAGACCGGGCTGAATAGTGTAATATCAGTTATAAATCGAGCTGTTTAAGCTCTTCACCAGAGTATTTCATGGAACTGTACAATTTTGGAAGGTGAATGGTTTGTTTAGTATAATCAATGCCGGACAATATCGAACACTTCAGGACCTAGCATCGTAGTGTATGCATGCACGCATTCCCATGCACATGCATATTCCATGGGCACAAAATATACCAAAAATAAGTATATGTATATGCCAATAGATATATGTATCTATGTATATATAAGGATATATATATATATATATATATATAGGTGTATAATGAGATTATAATATATGAAATATAAATATATGTATATATATAGACGGTATTAAGTATATATGTATATATGTATGTTATACGTGAAAAAGAAAGGAAACAGAGAAAAAGAAGAATGTTGTGTGCATGTGGTGGTGTGCTGAGTGAGGTGTCCGAATGGTAGGAAGGCAGTAAGGCTGCCAACCTTGAGGGCAAGTAGTGTTTGTATATATATATATATATATATATATATATATATATATATATATATGGTGAGACTTTTGTGTGGACAGTGGGGATTGAATGGGCAGTTGTAGGCAGTCAAAAATGGCTGCAAGAAAGGGAGGAAGAAAGATAAAAAGGTGGCTGCAAGTGGGGGATAACTACATGAAATTCTCTATAAATAGAGTTGCTCATTTAGAGGAATTTACAACCAAGAAGCAGAGAGCAATTTTGATATTCAGAGGTGAAGAACCAAAAGAAAAGGAGAGAGAAACTACGAGCCAAAAGCTCACACGGGTAAGTGATGTTCAGTTCTGTTTTCATGATCTAAGCATATTCAGTTTAGTTTTGAGCATAGGACCTTGTTAAGCATGAAAAATGGTGATGATAGGAACAAACCGCAGTTCATTTGGCGTAAAAATAAGAGAGAAAACCTTGGTTGCAGGTTGGGGAGATAATACGGGTTTCATGAATTTTGTATGTAAAACTTTAGTTTAAGTTTGGAAAAATAATCCTCAGTGATGCAGAAACCATTTAGGATTGAAATGGGATAGAAACTGTAGCCTAGAAGTCACGAAAATGGAAGGGTAGTTTCGGCCTGAAAAATCGGCCAGAGATGTTTGACTCCCTATTCGTGAAGATTTAGAGGTGTTTAATGGAAACAGAGGGTGGATTTGAGATCCTTGGGAGAAGAGGGAGAGAACCGCATTGGATTTGATGCAGGATATCATTGAAACTGAGTTTCCATCACCGGAGATGGTGACGGAACCCTACTGGTTCTCACCGGAGAATCGTGGGGAAGACGATAATGGGGTTGGTCCAAACGGCGTCGTATAAGGGCGTTGGGTCGCGAAACTACGTCGTTTTAAAGTTAAGAGTTTTAAATTAAAAGGGGAAGGGGGGTTGTTTGGTTCCACGCGTTCTAAATTAAAATCGGGATAAGGGGATTGATTGGGGGTATCCTAACTGAGAAGAAGTGGCTTAGCCACTGTTTGGTTTTAGAAAAGAAAGAAAAAAAAGGCGGGGGCTCTTGCCCCCGAGACTCGAACAAGGAACCAAAGGGAAGGATGGAGCGCATGTAACCAGTTGGACAGGACAATCTTGCGCCAAATAATCCCACAATATATATATATATATATAGTATATATAAATTGTATTAAATAAAATAAATTTAATTAATTAAATTAAATAATAGCGAAATAGCCCGGTGTCCAAATTAAACAAGTTATTAGTGTATTTTGACTATTTTGCACCTTCTGAGTCCAATGGTGAGGTACTGTGTCTCGAGATGAGGTCCCAAAAAATAAAGAACCGTAAAAATACTAAATGACCAAAATACCTCTACTACTACTCGAACCCAAATGGTAAAGTCTAAATTAGTATTAGAGATACTTATGATAGCAAGACATAAAATTTGATGAATAGCATTAATTCTGAGACGAATCTATTGACATATAGGGAACTTGAAAAGGAAAGGCAAACTCACGGAATACAGACCTAGGACCGCATTTATAGGTAAGTAAATTTCCTTTCTCTTCCATGTAGTGTTTCCAAAGCCAAGTTTATTCACTTTACTGCCAAACTTGTACTCTTGAACGTACCTGATATTATTGTTTTCCACAATGTGATATTGTTCTATCTTGTGGACATTGATTGACTGCTATATCATTGTTACCATGCTACACCTATGCCTTGAAAGGCCTACTGTTATGTTTCCACTGTATATATGATATTCCATTTTTACACTCTTATGGAATCACTATGATCATGATATGTTTATGTGTACTAGATTCGTTCTCAGTCACGATATCCATCTGATGCTTTCTGATTTACTGGAGACCTACGGGTCCAGTCTGTGAACGGACACTTGGCAATAGATTGGAGTTTGGTTTGATTAGAGTTTCCACTAGGGGGTATGTCGGGCCCCAAAAGACAGAGGGCGTGCCGAACCTTGAACAGTGTAAATGTATCTCTTATATGACTGATATGACTACAATTTTTGAATGACACTATCCCTTATGACTTATCTTATACTGAGAGACATCCTTTATTGATTTGATTGTGATCAGTTTATTGTGGCAGTACATTTCATGTTGATATATTGTTGTTGAGAGTTCCATATTGATGTTATATCCATTACTCTTAATTGTACATTGTGACCCCACTGTCCATTGGCCATTATGGCAACTGTTCTCATTGGCTATCACAGCATCTTACTTCTTATGATTGGCTATCATATTCTTATTCATGGATTCATAGTCTTTTATGATCACCAATACCAGTGTCAGAGAACTATATTTACTTGCTGAGCTTTTGTAGCTCATCCCACCTTACTTACCACCTTTCAAGTAGCGACGCTGCAAGACCCTAGTAGGAGTCTGAGAGCGTAGGAGGACATTTTGAGGAACTGTACCAGTTTATGTTTTAGTTGCTCCCATGTATTCACCACCCACAGGTGATGGTTATGTCCGGTTCTTATTTTGATTATTGTAGAACCATATTATGTATTAAAAGACTTCCGCTGATCATTGTATTAAAAGACTTCCGCTGATTATTATCATTGAAAAGACTTCCATTGATTATTGTTTTAAATTTTTAGTACATTACATATTAGTACTATGATACAGGAATGGAAAAAGTAGGGACGACCTTAAGGTCGGTCCCGCGACACAAGATCCGCATAGGGTGGGTTTCAAGTCGTGACACAGCCAATGCCTACTTCGTTCTACAGTTAGAGAGAAACTCTCTAGCTATTAATCTGGAAGCAACAAAGAAATCTTTGGCGGGCTTTGAGGTAGAGGCTGCTATGAAGCTGGCTTAGAGCGTTTAGGTGGCCAAAATTCAGATCGAGAAGGATCTGAAGGATGAGGTTGACTAGTTGAGGGTGACTTTTTTGACTACAACTACCATATGTGCAAGAGGAAGTTATCCAAGCTCTATCCCAACCTCGACATTTCCAGACTGCACACTATTTTGGTCACGGAGGCTGAGATGCAAGAGGAAGAAGGGGAATAAGACACTGAGGCGGTGGACCTTACTGTTGACCTTCATTCAACTAACCATGTAATGTCTCGTAATTTTGTAATATAAAATAAGTAGACTAAAATATTAGTAATTTATTGTTATGGTGTATAATTGATTTAATATATAATGGGTTAGAAATTTGTTGGAGATTAGGAGCTTGTTTAAACCCATTAAATGACTATAGGGGTAAGATAGTCATTTTATCCATCTCTGTAGGTCTATATGAGTGAGATACTGGGGAAATACTATAATGAAATTGAAATGAATATTATAAATGCTAATAAAATTGATAAATGGGTGGTGAATAAATAGAATGACTATAAGGGAAAAAATAAAGGGAAGGAGAGTCACAAAGTGAAGGAAAAAAAAGTAAATTGGAGGAAATGGGAGTATAAAAGGAATATGGGTTAGAGAATCCATAATTCTCCAGCACTTTCTCTCTCTTTCTAGTGGCGACTAGGGTTTTTACTCTTTCTTCCACTCAATTTCTTCATGGTTTTCATAATCTAAGGCCGAATCTATGAAACCATGATTAGGTTTTCTCATTTAGATGTTCTTTACCACAATTACAAGCAAAGGCAAGGAAGAATCAAGAGAAAATCACAAGTTTTCAACTAGGGTTTTCAAAATCCCAATATTTTGAATAATCCTATTCCAGCCTAGCCTTTGAGAAATTAATTTAAATATATCCCTGGGAAAATAATTTAATAATAAATAAATAATTAAATTATTTTATAAAAAGCGTAAAATGATAATTTTATCGTTACGCTATAAATAAAGCAAATAAAGTCAAAATTGAGATTTAGAAGAGGCAATCTTAACATTTTTGAACGTTTCAGACACAATGGAAATGTTAGATTAGACATCCGGGGACTCCGGGGTGGTCCCACTATAAGATGTAAATTATCAAAATGCCCCTAATATATTACGAAGCCCAAATAAAGTCCAAAATGAACGAAATTGATACCAATGGAGGCCCAAATAATTGTAAACTCGTATATTGACTAAACAATGATTTGGGGTCAGAATGTCAGAAAATAAGAAATGACCAAAATACCCTTAAGCACAGAAAATACAAAGAAAAGGCCGAATAAAGGACAATATGATATAATTAACTGTCCTAAGTATAATTATGTAAATTAAGGGGCTAAATAAGACTCCGGAATAGTCAGAGTATAAAATAGAAAATGATTGATGTGTCCTGATAATCGAGAACAGATACCAAATGAGATCTAAAAGACTCAAAAAATTATATACAAGACCCGATAATAAATTAAAAAATGACAAATGCGTCCTTATGACTTAATGAGCTTACTAGAAGTATAATGATCAAATAAATATTGATTCAATGTGCTATATCTTTTTTAATCCATGATTATAGGACCATTCAAATGACGAGAAATGGAAACAGAACTATAGAAAAGCTATTGTGATAACTGGATCGAAATGCAATGTTAAGAACTCAAGGTAAGTAAACCAAACTCCATCATGTGTTACTCCTAGTCATGTCACATTCATTTCTTGATGCTGCCAATTTGTACTCTATACATGCCTAATGATATTGATCTCTATGATTTAATACTTACTCTTGTCGTTGATTCATTGAGATATAAATTATTGATATTCCCATATCCTGTGGAAACGTGATGATCACGATATTATTAAGTACCTAGAGTTGTGATCTATCATAACGTCCGTCTGATTCACAGATGCTTGAAGACCTATGGGTCGATGTTTGAGAGTGGCCTAATGTGTAGTCCATGAGGGACATGTTATATGTACAAAGCTCTGATGTTATGTATTGATTTGGGCGAGGTTGGACACGGGCATGGAAGGGCGCTATCAGACAGCAGACCTTGGATATAGTGATTTGGTGGAGGCTGGACCCGAACGCGTGAGGGTGCTGTCAGACCGGCAGACCCTAGATACGCACTCATGAGGCATAAGTATGTTAGCATTTTTTTTGTTAGTATCTTATTCATTGATATCCTGATGATGTACTCATGACTCATTGATATACTTACTCGCTTACATTGATGATATACTTCTGATTCAGATACTCCTTACGAGCTTGTTTATGAGTTATCTGTTGATGTGTTATTTATTGATGATGTGTCAGCCTATCTTTGGATATCAGATTAATATTTTGATATTGCGACAACTATATGTTGTTCAGGCCATTTCATATATTTGATTTGTTGATCTATCATGGGATGCACCTTAAGATTTATCCATTTGACAGTGACTGGCTACCGTGACATTCCTACGATTCATATATTGATGTGATACTATTCTTGTTCATTATGATTCTTATCCATCTTTTAAGCTGACCTTGACCCATGGTAGAGTAAGGAGTTTTCTTATTGGGCTAAATTAGCTCACTCCATATTTATATCTATTTTTCAGGTAATTCCATAAGAGAATAAACTAAATGAGGCATCTAGTAGAGCTAGTGGCAAACATGTGTACAAAATTGATGATTTGGAATGCGTACTCTATAAGGCTGATCAAATAATAGGTAATTATAATGTTGTATCATAGGCAGAGATGTTAAACTTGATTAGTGAATCATGATGATCTAATAACACTTGGAGATATATTTGATTGATGGTTATTAGAGTTGGGTTCATGATCAAATGAATTTCATTTGGTGTAACTTTCGCATTAAATGATTTACTAATTTATTGATATGATTTTTTAGTTTATGCGATTCATTTGATTTTGTATAGCTTGTTCGTGTGGCAGTGTCTGTCGTTGCCTTTAATCTACATAGGGGTGGATTTCGGGTGGTTGCAACAAAGGTTTTGTGCAAGTTGTTGGTCATTGTTATGAAGGTTAAAAAGCTCTGTTCTGTGGGTAGGCGTACCGATCTCACCTGTAATAATGACTTTAGTTTCGTAGGTAAAAGAGAATGTTGTTTTAGTAGTTGGAATTCTCTTTGTAGTCCTGTATGCCCACAACACCCCCACGAAATTCTTTAACCCATCTTTTTTTGGCCTACTCTAGTCTCATTTTTATTGCTTCCAATATGGTTTTGTTAGTTACTTCAGCTTTCCCATTAGCCTGTGGACTGCTTGGAGATGAGATGTGATAACTAATATAAAGGTCTGTACAGAACTTCAAGAAAACCTTGCCAATGAATTGGGTTTCGTTACCTGTAATCAAGACCTTAGAAATCCCAAACCTGGAGATTATGTTCTTCCTATGTGAAGGCCTGAACTTCTAGTTTTGTGATGTGAGTTTGTGGTTTTCTTATGCCCATTTAGAGAAATAATCCACAGCAACTATGAGGAACCTCCTATTCTGAGGGGCTTTTGGCAGCGGGCCAGGGATTAGTAATGAGGATTAATTGTTGTTGGGGCTGATATTGGTAGAAAGAAAATTGTTGACATTTATCACACTTTTGAACCTATTCTTTGGTCGATTTCAATATACTTAGCCAATAATATCCTTGTGATAGGGCTTGGTGGAAATTGTTCGACCTCCATTGTGTTGCCACAGATTCTTTCATAGATCTCTATAAGAACGTAGTGACCATCTTCAGGCTCCAGACATAAAAGTAGTGGCTAGGAATAAAACCTTCTATACAAATTGTTATTAATGATCAGGTATTGAGCTGCTCTGATACGAATCCTTCTTGCTTGATTTTTGTCATTGGGAAGAATTTCTTCTTTCAGAAACTTGACTATGTGGGTCACCCAAATGGTAGCTTGCTCTAAGCTCTATAGAATTTGTGAAATCTTAATACTTGGCTCTTACTGATGAGATATCTTACTATTGGAGTCCTTTTTTGAGTCTAAGAAGGAGGCCATATTAGCCAAAAATATCAATTCGGGAATTCTGTTCTCTGTCAACCTTTAGAATAGTGAAATTTTTGAATGACTTCTTAAGTAAATCCACAAGTTTAGAATATTTTATCATTCTTTCATCTCTAACTACAAACTCACCCAAAACTTGGCTAACAATTAGATGTAAGTCGGAGAATATCATAAGGTTTGGAGATTCGAATTCCAAAGCTAGTTTGAGTCCAAGGACTAGAGCTTCATAGTTTGCTTCATTATTTGAAGTTCTGAAGCTCAAACTTATGGCCTTTTTAATAATGACTCCATCAGGGGACTGAAATATCAATCAAACTCTTGCCCTTTTGTTAGTGGAAGATCTATTAGTGTTAATCTTTTAGGCTAGCCTATCAGAAGTACTAAGCTCTTAACGGTATGGAACCCTAGTGAATTCTGCAATGAAGTCTGCCAATGCCTGAGCTTTAATTACTGTTCAGGGAACAGAAGATATATCAAATTCATCCAAATCAATAAACCATTTTACTAGTTGCTTAGAGATCTCAAGCTTGTGGATAAATGACTTCAGGGGATGCGAGGTTAGTACCACAATGGAATGGGCATGAAAATACGGTTTGAGCTTCTGCATTGAAATTACCAAAGCTAAAGCTAACTTTTCTAGTTCAGTGTACCTGGTCTCAGTATGTAGGAATGCTTTGTTGAGTAGAAAACAAGGTTTTGGACTCATTTCTCTTCTCTAATCAAGGTTGAACTTATTGTGTTGTGTGACACGGCCAAGTCCAAGAGTAATTTTTCTCTTGGAATAGGTTTTGAAAGGAGTTCGGGGGAGCCTAGGTATTTTTTAGTTATTAAAAATCTTTTTCACACTTACAGGTAAACTCTGAGGTGTTACTCCCACTTAGAGCTTTAAAGAAAGGAAGACACCGATTCATGGATCTAGAGATGAACCTGTTTAGAGCTGTGACTTTTTCATTCAAACTTTGTACATCTTTTGTCATGACCCGAAACCCGGCTCATGCGGATCCCGAATCGCGACCGCCGCCCTTCGGCTCAAAGGTCTTAAGGCAAGGCTTCACGTGAGCAACGGTGCCGAATGGTTGTGCAAAAGGGCAAGGACTGGCAAATTGCAGAAGCGTGAAAAACTTTTTCATTTCGTACGCCTGCTCAGTACCGTCGCTTCTTCTTCTTCTTCGGAGCGGTAAACAAATAATATACATTCAAAACATACTAAAAATTTAAAGTTATAAATTTTACATATCCGTTGCCTCTCAGGCTTAAGTACATATTTGTCCAAAATTTACTACATCGAAATTTGACCAACTACGGGTCCTAGTACTTCCAAAATTTCTGATCCAATGGAGCTACCAATCACCAATCCTCAAATTGGGCAAGGTTCCCAACCATCATCATCACCTGAAAAATGTTAGGGAATTGGGTGAGCTTCGAAAAGCCCAATGAGTAATTCCAGTACTTTGTCATGGGTTTCAACTAGTAGTGGGTTAGTTATAAGAGAAGGTTCATATAAACATACACTACCAATTGTACATATACTTCAGATACAAAAGATAGAATTCTTCAAAAAGATAGCATGAAGCATACAAAGCATTCAAGCTAGGCACGTATTTCAATGATCACAAAATACTAGAATTCCTCAAATCACATAGCATGATACATTTTTAAAGCATTCAATAAAGCATTTAATATGCAACAGAATTCATAGACATGTGTAGAGTGGCCATTTGAAGACCAAGGAAATAATTTGAAATCCTTTCCATGAAAATAGGAGGATGCAATTTCTTCTTCTTTAAAACTTCAAAAGGTTATATAAAAACCTGTTTCATATAATGGGGTTTTAAAGCCTGCTACCATTTCTGGAAACCTTTTCATCTTTTCACTTTTTAACTCAAGGATCTGTTTCGAACCAGATCCTAATTTTACTTTTGAGAGATCTCATGCCTGGGGGATCAGATCCTACTATCGGGCATTCTTCTAAATTGAGAACCTGAAGGGAGCTCAATAATTTGTGATGCTTATGCATCATTATCTTGCAAAAACGTGACTTTTTTCATGAAATGCTTTTTATAAGCATTTAGAAAATGTGACTTCTTCGTTGGATGCTTTTCAAAGAGCATCGAATTATGGCTTCTTCAAATAATTGCTTTTCATGAGCATTGAAAACATGATTTCTTCAAATATAAGCTTTTCATGAGTGTTTGAAATATGATTTTCAATTAGATGCTTCTCATGAGTATAAAAATATGGCTTCGATAAAAAGGGTGAGTTTTCATGAGTATTTAAAGCATGGATGGAATAAAACACTCATGAAAAGCTTATATTTGAAGAAATCATGTTTTCAATGCTCATGAAAAGCAATTATTTGAAGAAGCCAAAATTTAAATCACGATGGACAGAGATTTATTAAAGCATAGATGGAATAAAAGAATTTATTTGCGGAGGCATCTAATAAAATTTGACATACACATGGACATGCAGAAAATAAACGTACCAACTGTTAGTAATATCAAGAAGTGAATTTTGCACGCCATGTTAGAACTTATAAACAAAACAATAGAACATTGAAATATAAAGCATATAAATAAGAGAATTTAGAATTTAAAATACGGTAGATATTTTCATAAAAACACTTCAAAATACTTGTACTTCAAATCACTTAAGAATCCATAAAGATTAAAACCTCCACTTCAAAGTACAAGATTACTCACCTTGTTCTCCTGGGTCAGCTCTACTGGTGGCTTCCCCTTTTTCCTTGTAATTCCTAAAATTCAAATTCATCAAGACTTCAATTAATTCCTCATTTACTTCAAATCATCTCTAAATTGATGCTCTTCGATTAATCTTAGACTCGTCATATCCTAATTTCCTAGGATTGGTCTTACCGGTCTACTCGTGGTAACTTAGTAAGTTTTTATTTTCACGTGACTTATTTTTCAGTACCGATTTTGGTATTATGGACCTCACCGTTAGATTCGGAATGTCGAAGAAAGTCAATTTAGACCTTTTTCGGCTTTTTATTTGGCTTCGGGCATATGCATGGGCAAAATGGTAATTTATTTTTCTTGTCCCGGACCTATTATGGTCCTCAGAATATTCCACATATCTTATACGTAAATTTTTAAGTCTTTTGGACTTCATTTGGTATCTGCTTTTGGTCATAGGGACACATTAGTCATTTCTCATTTTGTAGCGTTGACTGTGCCAGAGTCTTATTTAGCTCCTAAATTTTCTTAATTATGCTTATGATAGTAGATTTTTGGCCTTTACTTGTATTTCTCGTACTCAGAGGTATTTTGGGTCATTTATATTGTATGACATTCTGACCCCGAATCATTATTTAATCATATATATAAGTTCGCTATTATTTGAGATTCTATTGGTATCAATTTTGTCCAATTTGGACTTCATTTGGGCTTCGTATTGTATTAGGGGCAATATAGTCATTTAACATTTATGTGTCTGTGTTTTTTGAGACTTAATTTCATCAATTGGACTCCACCATTGAATTCGGAATGCCCGAAATAGTAAAAATACACTATTTATTTATTTAATTTGGGCTTCGTTTGACTCATTTAGTGTCCGAGGGTAAAATAGTAATTTTACCCAATTAATAAAATAATTAAATAAATGATTTTATTAATTTTTTTTTCAGGGGCTTATTTGAATTTATTCTTAAAAATCTGGGCCAGAATAGAAATATTCTAAACAGTTGGGGGTTCAAATGAAATTTCAGAATTTTCTAGGGGCCTAAAATGTAATTCTTTAAAACTTTTGAAATAAACCAAAGGGTTCATTTTATTTATAAGTGAATCGGTCCACTATTTCATTAAACCAACCAGTTTGGTCGGTTCAATGTGTAATGCTGACGTCAGCCCTAAATTTTAAAACTTAAAATCTTCTTAACCAAATGACGTAGTTTCACTTAAACCCATTTATGCGACGGGTCGGGTTCCGACCCGAACCCATATTCGACCCGAGACCGACCCACTGCATTGTTCATCTTCTTCCTCTCTTCGCCCTCGTGTTGCCCTAATTCACTGTTTTTAAATTTCTTCAATTTTGTGAGATTTCAGTCACTGAATCTCTTTGTTTTTGGTCCCAACGTGTTTCTGGGACTTCAAGGCAATATTTGGCATTGATTTTATAGATCGAAATGGATCAAATCACTAGATTTCCACACTATCCTCAGTGGTCAGTAACAAGCTCGGTTTGAGTTTGTTTTTGGACCATTTCAAGTGGTTTTTGCTCTGTTTTTCTCTCCGTTTAATGTGCTTCAATTCCCAACTCATGTTTCTACGTTTGGAGTTCAAATGGAGGGGTACCATTTTTGGACCCGAACCTGCAACTCAAGGATTTAGGGTCTCTCTCTAGGCTTCTTGGTCGCGGAACTTGGTTTTTGACACCCTCATAAGTCCTATTTTGGGTCTAACACAACAAAAATATGTTTTACGAAGGTCATTTTAGACCTGCACCTTGGAGGTCCAATAATGGCAGATGTGTACGGGTTTACGGTTCTAGGGCTGTGTTCAAGCTGTCTAGGGTTTGATTTCTTCCCTTTATTCAAGCTTATATCTCTTAAACATCATGCATGCAGAAGGAAAAGCCTAAAACAGTTTGTATAGAAGGAAAAGTTTAGAGAGAATTTTTACGTTCTCGATTCCCCTCTATTTCACTCTCTTTCTCCCTCTAGCCTCAGTTCGTTTGTCCCTTCTTGTTGTTCACAGACTTCTCCCTTCTGGTCTTGTCTCTCCCTTTGGATCTTGATGCATATAAATATGAAAGTCTCCCTCACTTTCTCTTTCTAGATCTTTCTCTCTCTACTCTCTCTCTAGCCCTTCTTTTGGATCTGCACTCATGCAAAATTCTGATTTCCCCTCACTTCACACACGTAATACATCATATATAATCATATATTCCATATTCATTTTAATTTAAAAATGATACTTTTGGTTACATGTAAATTGATTGGGCAATTTGGGAGGTGGAGGGATATTTTTAAGTGTATATATACATATATGTTGTAAAATAGGACACAAACAAGTGGGCAGCCCAAGTGGTAATTTTTTGGGCTTTTAAACTTTGATCTTATTTGGTCAAGGGTTCAAAACCCATTGGTCCCAACTTGACTTATTTTTGTCATTTTCTCCATTAGCCTTGTTTGGCCAATTATATTATTTCTTTTAACTTTTTGTATTATTTTCACTTTGTGATTTTAAATTAAATATTTACTCTTCATGTACTGATTTTATAAATCGTAACCAGTATTTTATTTTCCCCGAAGTCGACCTTGATTCCTAAGGTCTCGGATTTATTTTGAAATCGTCATCCATTTCCCGTTTAAATTTCTTAATTATTATTTTTAAGGTCACTAATTAAAAATTAGTGATTTAATTATTATTTAATCGGGTTGGGGTGTTACATCTTTCTTCATTTTAGGAGACTCCATGTCGATTAAGTCTTTGATCTGAATCAAATCAGCTTCAATCCCTTTTCTAAGAGACAAGAAAACCCAAGAATTTAGCCTTTATAACCCCAAACGTGCATTTTGAGGGATTTATTTTCATCTTGTGCTGCTCGAGTATGTCAAATATTTGGGTTAGGTGCTCAATGTGGTCTAACTTTTAAGTGCTTTTGATGAGTATATTATCTATGTACACTTCCATAGTATTACCAACCTAGAGTTGGAACATTTTGTTGACGAGCCTTTGATTGGTAGCCCTAACATTCTTGAGTCCGAATAACATCACTTTATAATAATAGAGACCTCATTCGAATATGAAAATAAACTTCTCCTGATCGTGAAGATACATCAAGATTTGGTTATATATAGAATATGCATACATGAATCTCATGAGCTCATGGCCTGTAGTGGTATCTATGAGCTGGTTTATTCTGGGGAGAGGAAAGATGTCCTTGGAGTATGTTTAGTTAAGATTTGTGTAGTTAACATAGACTTTCTATTTCCCGTTCTTCTTCCTTATGAGCACTATATTGGCGGGTTATTTAGGATAAAAGACCTATCGTATCATTCCTACATCAAACAACCTCTGAACTTTTTCGTTAATAATCTTATGTCGTTCTAAAGTAGAGGTTTTCTTCTTTTGTAAGACTAGCGGGTGCTCTTTGTTAATCATTAAATTATGGGATATGAAGTTAGGATTGATCCCTTCCATATCTTTAGTCTCCAATGAAAAGACTGAAAGGTTTTGTTTCAAGAATATGACAAGTATTTCCTGCTTGGAAGGGGACAAAGTTGGGCCTATCTGTAAGAATTTTCCCTCAACTTTATAATTGACGGGCACTTTTATTACTTTTTGTTCGGGTTTGATCATACTATCCTTCCTTCTAGAACTTATTGGCTCTTCAATCTTAGAAGGACATTCTTCCGTATCATTCAGATTAGAATTGTAGAGCCCATGCCTTTTGAACTCATACTATAATTTCTATTTAGGAGTTTTCTCTTTTAGTTCTATAGCATGACATTCTTGAGCAGTTGGTTGACACCCTTTAACAGCGATCACCTTGTTTTGATGGAAGAACTTGAGGCATTAGTGAAAGATTGAAGTGACTGCTCCTATTTGGTGGATCCAAGGCCTCCCAATTATAACGTTATAGGGAGACTTGCCATCCAGAACCCTAAACTCTAAAATCAATGTTTTTTGTTCGTCACTTTCTTCCACCGTGGTTGGGAGATCTATCTTTCCCATTAGGAAACTGAGATTTCCATTGAATCCTGTTATTACTACAATGGTTGTTCGGATGTCTTATTAACCTAATTTCATATATTTTAATGGTTTGTAGAAGAATACACTAGTTGAATTGCCCGTATCAACAAACACTCTCCTAATCTCAACAGTAGCAATTTTCAAAGATATCATAAGAGTGTCACTATAAGAACAATGTACACCAACTAGGTCCAATTTTGAGAACTGTATTTGAGGGTGGAATTTGGACATTTTCTCAATAGTTGAGATTTGAATAGGATGAGGGTTTGACCTGGCCTCCCTAGCATACCTCTTTCTGGCCCTGTTAGACAATCTAGTCATTGTGTTGTTAGCATAAAGTGTGAATATTACATGTTAATTGTTTGGAGGATGTTGGCCATTCTGGACGATTTGCTACTTAGTCCTCTACATTTGCCTTCTAGGAGGAAATGGTCTATCTTCTCTTTGGTTTGTTTTCCATCATGGCAGGAAAACTCCCTTAACCGTCCTTGTCGGATCAAGTACTCTGTCTCTTGCTTGAGGGACCTGCACACCTCGATAGCGTGTCCTTGTTCTTGTTCCTCATAAAAGGGTTATTCTTCATAGGCTCAGGTCATTTCATGTTCTCACGGGCCTGAACCTATTGAAGAATATAAGTTAAGGAAACATTCAGAGAAGTATAGTTACCGTACCTTCTAAATCCTGAACTAGTTTTTCTTTTGGATGATGTAACTTTATCTAAGCTACTAGCTATTTTTTATTGTCTTTTGCGTCCCTTACTTGTACTTGCTCATCTTTATTAGCCTACTCTTTAGCCTTCTTAGAATTCTTAGTATGTTCTAGGTTAATGTGCTTCTGAGCTCATTCCATAAGGGATGCCATATATATTGAGGGGTTTTTTGTTAATGAATCTTAGAAATGCTAGAGGCCCAAACGTGAAACTAGTGCAGTTACCAGAAAACTTCCACTTTAGTCATCCATCTCAGTAAGATCGGCATTAAAATGAGCTATGTATTCCCTCAAAGTTTCCCCCTTAGCCTGTTTAATGGTTAGGAGAAATTTTGTTCTCTTCCTCAACTTTTGGTTGGTCAGGAGCCGTTCAAGGAATAACTTGTGGAACTTATAAAAGTTTTTGATTGAGTTACGGGGGAGGTTGTGGAACCATTTAAGAGTTGTACCCCTGAGGCTAGTGATAAAAGGTTGGCATATAAACACATCAAAGGCCTCGTTCAAAGTCATGGTGTGTTGATAATGAGATAAATGGTCATTAGGATCCTCAACTCCATTATATGGAGTGAACTTCGACACAACGAACTTCTTGGGTCATTCCTTTGCTATTATAGCTAAGATGAAGGGCGTAGAGAGCCTCCCGAGCAACTTATAGAGCTCGTCCTACTTTAGAGGGACATGAAGCCTCTTGGTTGATATAGTTTGATCTTGAGAGTTTGTTATTTCCTTAATCTTCTAGAGGACCTTAGGTTGGTTCAGTGGCAGGTGCTAAAGGAAACCAATTTCGAGTCTAACTTGGGTTCCCTAGTGCCATGACGTGTGTTATGCCCTAGTGGGCACAAGAAGACGTTGTTCTGTAGGGGTTGGAGAGTTCCGAGCCTCTAGCTACTACAGGATCTCGAACTAATGACATAGGGCGGGAGTGGCAAGTCTTGATCGCTAATTCGTATTCTAGAGACTAGTAATATTGGCACACTGGTCCTACTTTGGTAATGAACTGTAGGATGTACTGGCAAGACATTTCTATTGACTGTTGTTGAGGTTTGAGGATTAACCCCCCATCTTAGCAATGTTTTGAGGATGTACCAATTGGGTGTTAGGGACATCACTAGTCTAAGAATCTCTTCTTATCACAATGTTTGTAGGAGGATGACACCCTCATTGTGTGGTATTCTCCAGTAGAGAGGGATGAGGTATGCTTTGTTATCCCTATACCAGTGATGTTATTACTTGAAACATGGCTAAGATGTGCTATTGTATCTTCTCTATCTGTTGTTGCATTCGAGTTGGGGCCCGTCCTCTTCCTTTTTCAATGGGAGTTTGGTTTTGAGGATTTGAAAGGTTTTTACCGAAGCGCAGATTCGATGCCTTTGATGAAGGGCAAGTAGCAAAGATCAAGATTTCGAGTATGATTTGGATAGGAACTTTAGTCGGTCCCACAGAAAATTCCAAACTGATGTTACTAGTTTCTAATCGAGGTTTGTCTTTTTCAACTTCTTGCCAAGAACACAGGGTAGAGGGCCAACGGGAAGGCTCCGATCGTAGTTGTTCTGATGGTGAAGTTAGATTAGTATATAAATAATAATTGAAGAAAATAATTAAGCATGAATTAAAAGCATACCTTGTAGCCCTATTTATAGGGTGTTTAGATATCCGAATTTGAGTAAGATTAGGAATCATAAAGATTTGGCTTTGAAGATATCTACAGATAGAAGTTGCCATATTGAACTCTATTTCCTTGTTCTGAGGTTGGTAGTCCATAAAAGGCGGTAATCTGTTCGGACCCCTTTTTATACATGTTCTGTAGTCAGGAGTTTGGTATGTCCCCATGCATATTTGGTCTTCATGATTAAGAGCATAGTGAGCACGTGTCAAGATATTGAGCCAATGTCTGTTTATGGCGTATCAAAGACAAAAGGAAAAAAAATGCTATAATGTGCAAAAACTCACTCTCATATGATTGACATGAGTTCAATTCTTCCTTCCTACTTATATATATATATATATATATATATAAACACACACACACACATACATGTACGTTCTTAGGATAAGAGTCAATGGCAAACCTAGACCATAAAATTAGGGAGGTGAAAAAAATTTAAAATTTAAAAGAGTTTATTATAAAAATATTAAAAAAAATTAGGGGGCAACTCTTAATTTTTAAAAAGTTTTATTAAAAAATAAGGGTAAAAAAAATCCAATTTTCACAAAAGTGATAGGGGTAATAGGTCCCTCATAAAGTGCCTAATTAGCACAAGGTCCAACCCAAAACATTTTAACCTGAAAATTCCCTAAGAATTTTGTTGACAAAAATGTCCCTTTAGTATAAAATTGAAAAATGATTGCAATTTTGGGGAAACAAAATCACGTCTAACATGCTGGGCACTACCATGTCAACACCTTTTTGTTCTAAATTTTAAAATTAAATAACTTGCAATATATAAATTCATTTTTCATAAAAATTATATCTTTAGACTCTAAAAATTGAGATCTATCAAACAAGATCTTTAAATTCTGTTAAAAAAACATCGTGTTTTTTGAACAAATAAATTTCATTTTGCACATCATTGTCCAAAAATTCTCTATTAGAAAATTCTTCATCAAAAAATTATTTTTCCAAAACTTCTTTATTTGAAAATAAATTGTGAAAGTTTCTTAATTACTAAAGCTTCTCTTTAATTGCTCCTCTAATTTTGTTCTTTAATTTTTGCTTTAGTGATGCTCTATTCTTGAGTTCTATTTTGGGCTGCTTGATTGGCCTAGATTGTTTTGGCCTGCTTGGGGGTATGCTATCTCTTTAGGTTTGGTACATTTTGATTATAATACATCATCTTTAATTCCTAAAAAAACTCATAAAGCTATAAGGGAGCTAAAGTAGTGATAATCAAAAAGTAGTAGTACAGGTCTTAGAGCTATTCCAAATCGGGTTTATACAATGGAGTTGTAAATGAAAAATCTAGAGATGAATAATCTACCAATAGCAACTAGAAGGAAATCACAATCCTTTCATTTTATTCTCCAAGTAAACAGAGAATTCACACACATTTGGGAAAAGTCATTGTCCCAAAACAATTAAAATCAAGACTTCTAGCTCTCTAGAAAGTAACATCACAGAATGAATGCTTCTAGGAATAAACTTTCCTATGTTCCACACTTACCACCAGACTAGCTTTCATCGTCAAACCCAAAATGAATAGAAACTGCCTTTCTCAACCACAGCCATTGACGGCAAAAAAATCACCACCACCACCACTCTCTATGTCGTACATTACCAATAACTAGTTGCCACCACTATGATAGCCAAAACAACCAACAACACTCTTCCAAGGTGATGCCATCATCATTACGTGTCTGAACAAGTTTTAGATTGGACCTCCTACATTTCAGATCTATGGCCTTTCAACAAGCTAGAATCAATCATCTAAACTTCGGCAAACAACTGAACTCGAGATGATTCTAGATGATCTAAATATGAAAACCACCAAAAATGGATCAGAGACATTTGATAAGTATTCAAACGTTTTCAATATTCAAAACCTGGCACTTAAGAGAACAAATCTTGGTTTCGATCCTCGGTTATGATCTTGCCAGTTCATGGCAGGTTGACTCGATTATGACCTTTTTCGTGAAGCAAATAATGTGTACAGTTAAAAAGTGGCTTGCCAAAAAATGGATTGGCGGTTTCTATGGATTGGGGGGTTGGAGGTTGAGACGTTGGTCGAGCGAGGGGAGGTTGTGATCCCTATGGATTTTTGTTATAGGGTTTGGGCAAACAATGGACAAGAGAGAACAACGGAATGAGAGAGAAATTAATTGGGAGAGAGGAAATTTAAACAATAAAACAAATGTCATATCGCCACATTAGCACTTTTGGATCTGAGATCAAACAATTTAAAATCTCAAGAAGGGTTACATTGTTTACCCTTAAACCTTAGAATGTAGACACTCATTTTGAAAGACCTTCCAATAATTAAATCTTTTCAATTCCCCCCCCCCCCCAAAGAATAGCTATATATCCTCCATTGATGAGAGCCAAATTCATTTTTATTGTACATTTATCTTTAAAAAATCATACAATTATAATTTGTAATTGAATATTTATGATTTGGGATTTGATGTTTAATTATCCAAACAAGAATAATAGTATAGTCCTTTTATAGTCTAACAAGATTTGGAAAGATTACAAACATGGTGATTCGGTACCTAGAAATGAGCTTGATTTAATTTTGGTGTTCCTAATGTGAGAGAGACAATAGATTTGATATAGTTTTTTTTATACAAGCGATATAAAGGGGGGAAAATCCTAAATACTATGTGTTTGTAGCAACTCGAGACAGAGTCGTGTTTATGAGAGATATATCTTTCCATCTCAGATAGGACAACTTTGCCAAATAGATTTGACATAGTTGGTGACTACCCAAGGGTGTGTAGGCACTTGGATAATATCAAAATACAAAGTTATGAGTGACAGAAAAAGCTCAAGCCCACATGATAGTAACAAGATAGTCTTAATGACCCGTTCAATCTAATTTGGTGCAACCAAAAGTCAAACTACTCAATCCCGAAACTTGGCATCATCAAATATGCCTAAGTATTGGTCGAGCTAATCTTAGTTCCCAAACTTAGCTAAAATTTGATGAAGATCTGGTCGAGCCCTTCTAAGGCTCCTAGACTTTATCGATTCTCATAAAAGAAAGTCCCCCTTGAGGAAATCTTGCTCTTCCCTCATAGGGATTCCTAAAGACTTGGGGGAAAGTCCTCGGGAGACTCCTTAAGTCTGGCATGCGACTATAGTTCTAAATAGCATTATAGGCCCACTATTCGGGATACTCATGGTTTTGTGGCATAGAGGCTAAAGTATTGGGATCTCCCAAGGTGTTTATCACATGACCCATGTGCAGAACACCAAGGTCCTTATAGAATGAGATATTCCACCTAGATTTTATAAACCTTCTACTACCTTTCATTATATTCCATAACTATCTCCTATTTTGGACTATAGTACCCATGTAAGTAGTTTGTTACATGTGATGTCTCACTCTAACAACCTCACCTACTGGGAACTACTATAAATAGCCCACTCACATTACTGTCAACATTACCATGACTATCACAATCTCTTTGTTAATAGTACAACCCGTGTTTCCTTAAGCAAACCCTAAAATCAAACAATGCAAAAAACAATGGTTAAGGTCACTGCTTCCTCAGTATAGTTGACCAACACTCATGTTTATTCCCCACACTCTCTTAGAGTCTCTCTCAACAAGATTGCTCATACTTTCCCCTTTGCCACTCCATGCTAGGATCCTTAGCTATTTGATGAAGATTATTCATTCCCTCTACGAACTTCTTTCTCTCTCTCTAGACTTGATTGATCATTTGTAGATCTATATCAAATATAAACATTTTGGCGACTCCAATGAGGAGTGAGATCTACTAATAACGACTTCCTAACTAAGGAATGGCGCTAATTTGGGGGTGTTACTTAAAGGGAGAAATAGGTCTTCCGAAGCCACACCCACTATACTCCCTAAAATGAAAAATCCCCAAGCACATATCCTGATTCCTACCTAATCCTTAACAGACCTAGTCAACTCCTATGGATGAACTCAAATAAAATCAAGAAATCATATTTGATGTGTTATTCAGCCAAAGGGCTGTCCCACAGACTCAAGCCTCATAAAATCAGGTTGCTAATTCTTTAACCTCCTCTGCACCAGCCATGCCAATAACACAGGCACTACCGATAGCATCCCAACCTATAGAAAAATTGTTGGAACATTCTTTGAATCTCTAGAGACTTGCTCAAGTGGGGATCGACAATAGAGAGACACCTGAAGGCCTTTCGGTCACTCTAATCCCTCTTGTTAGCCCTACTCTACCTACACCTGTCATCTGATCCCAACTATAGGCCAGCCCAGCCAATTAACTAAGGAAGATGTCCAAAAAGAGATTTAGGCTCCCTTACTATAGCAAAAGTAAAACTTACCATCGACTGACTTTGTTCCACTTTACCCACCAGAAGTTTCTCTGTTACCACATCCAGAGGGTTACAACCCTCTAAGGTTTTCCAAATTCAATGGAAAGAAAGGAAGTTCTCTCAAACATGTCCATCGATTCATTGAATCTTTCAATTATTTTGGTAATAACCCAAATCTAATGCTTGAGAAACTCTCTAGGACTCTTATTGACTGAGCATATACTTGGTACCTGGGTCTTTAGTTTAATTTTGTATAGACTTGGCAAGAGATGGTTCACAAGTTCTATACCAATTTCTTCCACAATAAGGAAAGAATCACTTGACTAGATCTAGCCAAGTTTAACCAGAAAACAACAGAGCAACAATCCTTGGAGTAAAACTTTGGAGCCGGATCAATACTCAAGGAAGACTTCCACTATGATGGAAATTGAATTACAACATATCTACGAACGAACTCTATACCTCAAGCTCTATTCTACCCAATCACGTCTTCAATTTCCTCTTGAATCCTGAAGCTCCTCATAGTTGGAATCCTCATCCAACCGGAATGTATGAATAACAATTATGATTGACCTCTTTCAATTGCAAATCCTCACAACCTCGGTGTCTACCAATCTCTCAATACTGAATCCTCGAGCTTGAACTCCATACTTTATCAACAGTGAAATTGACACGAACAAGAGGCTTTTAGATATGATTTGGATCTAGTGGATGAGAGTAGAGAAATGTATGAATGACAATTATAATTGATCTCTCTTGAAAGCTTCTTGATCTCTCAATAATTTAGCTTTCACAATTAAAAACTCTCTCACTCTATTTTTCACTACTTTCAATTGAATTTCTTGTATTTTTACAATGAGCTTGGTCAATCCAAAATGAACTTGAAAACAGATTATAAATCTATTTTTCGTCTAGGGTTCATTTGAACGAACCATCATTCATTTGAATGACCCTTCTTTCATTCGAACGAACAATGAACGAATATCAAATGAGCACAATTCTGAAGTTGCAGCTCTTCATTTGATATAGGTTGTTTTAATGAATGAAAATGAACTTTCTGTTGTTAGTTCGAACAAGCCAAGGGTCATTTGAACGAGCAACAGAGAATTGCTTATTCATTTCTTGTCTTGTGAGCATAATTTTCCCTTACGTCTTTAAAGATGAATTTTGGGAAAATTGCTTCACAATCACAAGTCTAACACACACATAATGTTATGTTAAAAACTATATCAATGCATGCAATGTGTAAGTGTGTGAGATTCAAATAGAAGAAAAAGTCCAGTATACCCTTCGTGCACCAAGTCGGCCGGTAGTGATACACGATAATATCTTTTGGACGATCTTGAAGTAGAATGGGCATTGAGGTACTTACTCTTAGAACTTCAGAAATGATTACACATAAAGCACATTTTATCAAACCGGATTAGCCAATTACAATATCGGACCAATTGGTCCTAACATCCTTTATGGATGGTTTCAGTGGGTATAACTAAATTAAGATGGATCCAACAGATGCCCTTAAAATAGCCTTATAAACACCAATTGGGAACTTCCATTACACTATAATGCCTCTTAGACTAAAAAATGTAAGAGCAACTTATCAAAGAGCCATGACTTACATCTTCTATGATATGCTAAATAAAAACCTAGAGTTTTATGTGAATGATATGGTGGCTAAATCTATTTAGGAAGAAGATCGTGTGGTAGATTTGATGAAATTTTTTGAAAGGGGTAGACAATTCAAACTTAGGTTAAACCTGCTCAAATGTGCCTTTGGGGTTACTACGAGGAAGTTCCTCGGTTGTATAGTGCATAAAAATGACATTGACCAAGGTCAATGGAATCAAGAACATGCTAAGGCCAAATTCCTAGAAGTAGTTGAAAAGTTTATTAAAAAAAATGAATTATCTCAAAAGATTTAACCTAGTGTTTGCAGAAATAACTCAACTTTTTAATATGTTACTCAAACCCAAAACCACTTTCCAATGGGTAGAAGAACACCAACAAGTTTTTGACCATTTCAAGGAGCTACTGACTTTACCACATATAATGGTCGCCTCGCAACTTGGTGAACCACTTCTCTTGTACTTGACAACAATAACCAAATCCATTGGTGCACCATTGGCTCAACAAGTGGATGGCCAAGAAAAACCAATCTATTATATCAGTAGACGAATTAAAGGACTAGAAATATGATACACTTCAGTGGAAAGATACTGCCATGCACTTGTCTTCACATTTTATAAATTCAAACAATACTTGCTGGCACATTCCTTACAGCCAATGACTAAATGTGTCCTAATTCATTACTTGGTGTCTAAACCAATGTTGTCGGGAAATATCGCATAATGGTTACTATCCCTAGTAGAATTTGAAATCAAATGTGCAGCACCAAAGGAACTCAAGAGCCAAACACTCACAGACCTCCTTGCACAATTCCCAAGTGATAATTTTGAACCACCATAAGAGGAATTACTAGGAGATGTCCTTAAGAGATTTAGATGTTGAGCTTTGACGGATCGTCCATATCCACAGGAGGGGATGTTGCCATTTTCTTAATATTAGAATAAGGCGAAAAGATCAACTTTTCTTTTAAGTTAAACTTCAAATGCTCAAACAATGGGAAAAAAATATGAAGCACTGATTATGGGACTAATGGCAGCGCATAGCATTGGGATCGCCTAGATATGCACCAAGGATGATTCTAACCTAGTGATTAAATAGACTTTAAGTGATTTTGGGATCAAAGAACCTACCTTAGGAGCCTACAGGACTATAGTTCAACGTTTGATGGACAAATATAAATTAGTAACCATCGAACATGCTCTAAGATCCTTTAATAGACATCCCGATTCTCTAGCCATTCATTGACCACACATGAAGGAAACCTGCCTATCTCATTTATCAAGAACTTCATCTTATACCATAGGGAGTTGTACTATAAAGCCCCATAGGGGACATTGGCTAGATGTTTGGGCAAAAAGAGGCAATAACAAATTTAAAGGAGGTTTATGACCGAGTCCGTAGGATGGGGAAAATGAGTCTTTATTAAAAAATTCAAAGACAGGGATTTTAATGGCTACAAATTTCCAGAGAGTCTATCGAACTTTAGCACAGCTGCCCAAAATGTCAAGAGTTCCCTAAAAATGCAGAGTGCAATTTCAACGAGTCTATCATTGACTAAAGAACCCCTAAGTCAAATATCTTAAAGAAAGATCCCTACCAACTAAAATCCAATGCCATCATTATAGGGAGGAGAGCCCCACGCTTTTTTCTCTATTAGGAACAACTATATAGAAGAAACTTTAAGGAAAAACCTCTCAAATGCCTCGCCAATGAGGGAAGTTTTCAAGTTTTGGACGCAACTCATAAAATAGAATATCAGAGTGGAGCCAAATTGTTTCAGCAACTAATATAAAATAGGTTTTATTGGCCAACAATGGAGAAAGATGCCAATGAATACGCACGAAAATGTCAAGCGTGTCAATTCCATGGTGACAAAATCCATGCTTTTACTGTTAATCTCCATGCCATTTCCACACTTTGGTCATTCCACACATGGGGCATGGATTTGATCGGCCCTATAAACCCACTAGTTTGAGGACATGTCTGGATTCTTACAACAACATCATTATTTACAAAATGGGTTGAGGTTATCCCGCTAAAAAAGGCTTTTGCGGCCAACCTTATCCGGGAGAATATTATTTGTAGATTTGGTATCCCAAAGACAATCTTCTTTGATAATGAGACTCTAATTGTCAACAGAAACGTTCAAGAAGTTCTTAATGGACATGAAATCCATCATCATAAATCAACTCTCTATTACCCCAAAGGGAATGGATGAGTCGAGGCAACCAACAAATCCATGTTGAAAATCCTAAGTAGAGTGATATACAAGGAGCCCACAAATTAGGTCGACCAACTTCCCCTAGCTTTATTGGCGTATAAAACCTTAAAAAAATAGTCCATCGTGGCCTCCCCCTTTTCTCTAGTTTGTGGGACTGAGGTAGTACTTCCTCTAGAAATGGCACTCACCGCTGGACACCTAACCTCAAGAAGCCTTGTGACAGAAGATAGACCGACTGACTTAGAAGCCTTGGAAGAAAAACATGACAAGGCTAGAAGAAACCTACAAATCTACCAAGATAGGATCGGAAGGGCCTGCAATGCCAAGATTTTCCCGAGATAGATCAAAGAAGGATAAATTGTTCTAAAGATGACCAATCATGTTCTTAGGGGGCGACAACCTCCAAATTTGCTCGCAAATGGGAAGAACCATGTGAAGTCATCTAGTCCAATAGCAGTGGCTATTGTAAGCTAAGACATGTGGAGAATAGGATAAGAACATGGCCTATTAATGTCAAATTGTTTAAAAGTTACTTAATCTAGCTAAAATAGTAATACACAAATTTCTGTTTACAAAGAATTATTATACATTGTAAAGAAAGGCAAAATTTGTAGAACTACACTAATAAAGACTAACATTTTCATTTACGTCAATTTATAAGTACAAAATGTTTGTTCAAAAAAATTATTACAATACATATATGACTTCTGAGCCTTAAATATTCTTCGATCTATTATACAAAAGAGGTAAAGAAAATCCTAGCCAAAAAGACCAAAACTGCCTTTCTTTCCTCCAATTGTAGAATAGTCGAGGGCTTGTAATAACCCGAAAATTTTTTTTTTATATATATATATATATATATTTTCATGGTTATTATTAATTATTTTATTATTATTATTATTAATATTATTATTGAAATTTAATGTGTATGTATCATATGTGAATGTGTGGTATGTATATATGTGTGTGGGGTGCAATATGTGTATTGTATGTGTATAACTATGTGTTCATGTATCTTGTGTGTATGCATGGATGTATATAAATATATATATATAGGTCAGAATTGTGCAAGTGGGTGTGTGCGTACGGTTGTGTGTGTGTTTGGTGTGTGTTTTATATTATATGTATATATAATACAAGAGGGCAAGAACTTATTAAATAAAAAGCTGAATGGGGGAGTGGGGAGTCAGAAAAAGAAAGAGAAACAGTGGGCTGGCAGAGAGGTAGCGTGAGGGTGTGGACATGTATATGTGTGTATACATATATGCACATTGGGGTTGAGAGAGAGAGCAAGAGAAAAGAATAGACGGTTAGAGAAAAACTGAGAAGGAGAGAGAGAGTCCTGGTGACCAGAGGTTGAAGAAGGAAGGACCGGCAACCAGAGGGGGAGTAAACCAGAAAGTTGGTAAGAACTTCATTTTCTCTCTCTTAAACTCCCTTTATATGAATGATATATTTTTAACACGTTAATTTGTATGGATTCGAGGACCTTGTAGAGTGAAAAACATAGGTTATTTTGCAAAAAGAATGGGGAAAAACGGTCTAGAAATCTGAGAGAAAATGTAAGTTGCAGGTTTAGTGATAATTTCGGCTTTTTGGATTCCAATGCATGAAACCTTGCTATTTGAATGAAAGACCAATCCTCATAGATTCAGAAAACAAATGGAAAAGAAATGGAGTCAAAACGGTAGAAAAATCAAGCTAGAAATCAAGAAAAACCAGCTCGTCGGAATCTGGGTTTGGGGTGGCCGGAGCTACGGTTCTAGTCATTCCGAAGGTTTCTGAGTGATGAAAGGGAAAACAAACTCGAGATACGTAATCCCCCTAGAAAAACCGAAGAAAACTGTATTAAAAAGTTGATGAAATCTCACCGAAAAAAGTCGCCGGCGCCGGAGAAGGCGCCGGAACCCTACCGGAGGTTCGCCGGAAAGACGGGGAAGAAGGGGACTGTGTGGGCCGGGTTTCGGGTCCGGGTCGGGTCCGATTCGGGCGGGGCTGAACCGCCCCTGCCACGTGTCACTCACTGGTTTTAAATTAAAAGGGGAATGGGAGTGTTTGGCAACAGGGATGAGAAATTGAAATTGAAAATTTAATTGGAGACAGGGATATCCTATCCCAGTTTTAACCCTATCCCCTGTTTGGCTATCCATGGTGAGAATGGGACTTTCTTAAATTACAAATTGGCCCCTTGACTTTTAGAAATTATAAACTGACCCAAGAAGTTACGAAATTTATGAGTTGACCCCCCAACTGTTACTAATTATGTTTTGACCCACATGAATAAAATATTAATTAAATTAATTAATTAATTAATAAATTAATTAATTTAATTGATTAAATATTCAAAAATATCCCGAAGTCCAAATGGGACAAGTCATTAGTGTATTTTGACTATCTCGACCATTCTGAAACCAATGGTGAGGTCCGTTTTACGAGACGGGGTCCCGAAAAATAAAAGACCCGTAGTAACCTTTAAAATTACCGAAATGCCCCTGAATTAAAGTACAGTCAAACGAACTCCGAATTAGGTAAACAAATAGTGAAACTTTATGATCTCGAACACTTCGGACTCAACCATGGAGTCCGATTTGTGAAAAGAGGTCACGAAATGTAAGGACACGTGTAAAGTGCAAAATGACTGTTTTGCCCTTTTGAACACAGATGTCCGAATTGAGTTCTACGAGAACCTAAACTTATTTTCTTCAACGTCCTAGAACCAATGGTAGAGTTTAATTTAGCAGAATAGAAACCTATGAAATAAAAGACATAAAATTTGATGAATAGCATAAATTCAAATGACGATAGACTAAATTATAATTTATGGTTTTAGGGACACCGACAGGCAAGGAGAAGGCAGTTTGATCTCTCCACATTCTCACTACGTTACGAGTGCAGTTTGCTTGGGTTGTGACTGACCCGTCAGGTATGGTGTTTTGCTAATGTTAGAAATGAAGTTAAGTTAGGAATATTTGTGAATGACTGGAATGACGTATGTGCTTATGTGGAATATGTTTACTTGATGATTTAGGGTTGATTGCTCACATGCTTGCATGTCACTTGTACTTTATGAAAATTTAGTGAATGATGAATGTGAATCATGACCTGTGTTTAAGTTGATAAGATGAGATACGCTTGCGTGTGGAATTGACTGATGATTTATATATTATTGTTCGAGCATGCTATATTATTGATAACCATGTTCATTGAGATTGCATTGGCATATTGGCATATGATGAATCCTTTGAGAACATAGTGTGGGTTGAGCATTGCATTATGAGGGTGTAGATCCTGTGGTGAAAAACCCAAAATTGGCCATTGCATCGGGGAGTACCCGGAAAAGAAACATGGGTGTGGCATAGAGTTGTGCATGGGTGCGTCATGCATATCATTCATATATTACTGCGATGCTTTGAATGACATTTAGAGATAAATGTACACTTTGCACATGCCACGCCTTAGCTTTATTTCTTGCATTAGCACTTCATCATACCAGCAGTTGAGCTGACCCATTCGTGGGCAACATTTTCAGATGAGGACCCTCCAGCTGTTTGAGACCCAGTGATACTTTGATAGGAGGAGACACTTGTTATATTTTGGTCTGTGGGACCTATGTTTTGTAATGTAAGGGCTTAAGCCCGAATGACCTATGAATGATGTATTCATGTTATCTTATGTATTGATGGGGATGGACTCATGTTTAGTGGATTTATTTACCTTGTCCTTTTATTTATTTTATTTTCTGTCTCGTCAGTCGCGCCTCGGGTTTGCCGAAATTCGGGGCGTGACAACGTGGTATCAGAGCATAGGTTCGAATACCTAGAGACTGTGGGGTGTTGTTTAACACCATGAGACCCTAGAGAAAAGAGTGAGACTTAGTGTGAACCTTTAGCAGCATGTGATAGGATTTTGTGTGCTACGTGATTTTATACACTTGAAGCATGACTTGTTGTGATTACGTGTTGATTGATGATATGTTATGATGCATGATTATGTGATCTAAGGTAGTGAGAGATATGACCTGTACGATGTGTGAGAATTTGTTAAGTGTACATTATGATATGCTATACATACTCCCTAGTCGCTAATAAGAACATGACTGAACTTTTATCTAAAATATTTTATATACACATGTTGTATTGGTGTGCACGAGTATGCACTAGACTTGATTTCCCGGTAGATAGGGAGCACGTGAAATTTATTTTTAGTGGTTGACTAAGATTAGAAACTCGTGTCTGTGTGATAGACCGTATGCTTTATGGGATAGACCGTATGCCTAGGTGTGGGTTGTACACTTAGTTATCTACGCGGTAGACATTATGCCTAGTTACTTAAGAGACAGGTTGTGAACCTGGTTGTTTACCTGGTTGACTGTTGTTTGTGGATTTTGGATGAGTGTGCTAGGTTAGTAACCAATTTTTATGGATTATAGTACTATGACAATGATATTTATACAGACTGGATTGGTCTCAGGTCTTGAGTTACAGTTGATGGATGGCGCCCCATCAGCCAGTAATGAAAGGAGCTGTGATCCATGAAGGGTTATCACCTAGCTATAAAAGTAAGGGATAATAAAAGACACATCAAACCTTAAAATGCTACAATAAGCATTTGGACTTGTGGAACCCTTTTGTATATAGATGGATACTTAAAGTGTTTCTCCTTAGATTTTTAAGGATGTTCTTGTGTTAAACCCTAGTTGTGGGAGATGTATTGTTTGGATAGTATTCACCGGGAGTTAAACCTTGCTAGTGTTCAAATGTTTAAGTATGCGTGTGTTACATTGTTGAGATAAAATCCTTCTTAGTAGAGGGTTATGTTAGAACTCGGTGTGAATTGTTTAGTATAACCAACGGGTGGTGGTGATTGACATTGGTTATGTGGATATTGATTAGGCAAGTGTGTCATGATGTATTGTGGTTGTTACTTCAAAATGGTGAAGTGTTGATAGGTACCTACTTAATGTTCTTTTAACACAAGTGTCTAAAAATGGGGTATTAATTTTTCTTTTCTTTGAACTTGTAGACATGCCACCGAGACAAGCTACTCCCAGACCTATACCACCTGGACATGATGAGCCTAGGACCACTGCACCACCGTGGCATAGTTGGCCCCGAGCTGCTGCTTCTGCAGATGGTACAGCCAAGGAGGCCGTCACTTTTACACCTGCTCTAGTGGAGCTAGGGCAGACTAGTGGTTCTGGGGACATAGCGACCATTATGCGGGAATGCCTTCACACTATACAGGAGGTAATGACGAGAGCGGTCAGGGCTGAGACAGAGTTGGCTGAGCTTAGAGGAGTTAGAGAGCCCCAGACCCAGAGTGGGGCGACTCCAGCACAGATCCCTAGGTCTACCCCGATATACACTGGTAAGAGGCCATTGAAGAGGTTTCGAACTCGTGCTTCTTCTGCACAGATATCTATACTCGCCCAGACTCACACTGGTAGGAGACCACCTAAAAGGTTTCGGGCTGGTACTTCTTCCATATCCACCTCCACATCCCAAGGGACCATTACTTGTTTTTGTTGTGGACAGCCTGGCCACAAGATGGCCACTTGTCCTTTGAGGGATCCCAGCCTGAGACAGAGGATCGAGTCTAGTCAGGAGTCATTTCCATCACCAGCACAGGGTCAAGGACAGGGGACCCCATGACTTTGTTTTGTATGCCACCAGACTGGCCATGTCAGGGCCAATTGTCCTCAGAGGCCGATTTCCCAGTACTTAGAGGAGCCACATTACTAGCAGTGTACCCAAGTGCCCCTTCCACGGCCACTATTGGGTCAGGGACCTCTGACACCGTATTTTCAGCATGCACCTACAGTATTGAGTGCCAGGACTCTCAGTGAGAGGAGTGATAGGCAGGACCAGACCAACCAGAGTGGCATTATGCAGTAGTCAGCCTAGAGTCACCTATCCTTTTTGGACCTTCAGAGCCTTGAGGTACATTTTTTTTGTGTTTAGTTTATGGACTGGCATATTGATAGACCATAGTGCATCTCATACGTTCATATTTACTACGTCGACATGATGTTAGGGGTAGAGTGACGCTGACGAGAATCTGTAAAGATTACTTGATAGAGGTAGCTGACTGCATGCCTTATTTGAATTCTTCATCTTATTCGATGCGTCTAGTATCAGTATTACGTTAGAGATGGATCGGTTATTTACACTTTAAGACGAGTATAGGCTGCTATAGGGGAAGAAAGACAGTGTGTACTCCTGAGGGAGATATCTTCTTTGTTTCATGGGGTGTCCGTAGATCCTTTTTAGATTGACTTTGTTGTGGGTTAAAAGGGGTTAGACTTTAAGTTGAATTGGATTGGTTTGGATTACATGAGTAGATGAGTGCTTGTTACCTTAGTTTGTAAAATTGTACAAGGTGTGGTGTGCTTGGTTATTGATGATCTGGGATTCAATGCTTGCCTTTATACAGTATAACGAATGAGGTTAAATAGTAGACTGTATGTTTGTTGTCTATGAGATAGGCTATGAGCCTGAATATCCGTAGGGATTGGGAATCTGCCTGGTTACCTGTACAACAGGTTATGTACTTATTTTATGTATATGTGTATTCCTGGAATGAAATTTTATACTGGGTGCTGAAGTAGTAAGCTACGTATTAGCTATTGAATGTTGTACTTTTACTCTATATAAGCATGCTAGTTTAGTGACCGTTATGGTGCTTTGATTATGACTTCATTTTTTTTTATACACAGACTGGTTGTTATAAATGCATATATAGAAAAATGCTTAAACGTGTTTGTATGTGTGCGTTGATACATGTGTGTGAAAATTGATATATGTTCGTAAGGGAAGTTGGTAGAGAGTGTCACTAATATTTTGTTCTTCTGAACCTTGGTATATTGACTTAAGTTTCAGGATTAGAGTACATAAACAACACAGTCTACATTTGTATACCCAATCGAAATATGCGTACATAAAATGGATAGGCTAGTCCTTATTAGTACATGACACTTAGTCTCGGTTATATATAGACTAAGGTGGGAGATGGTAGCTTTACTTTTAGATTGTACTATTGATGTCTTGTGGGTAATTAGAGTACTTAGAAAATACTGAATGATAGATTGCATTGTGGCACAGATAATGTGCATTTATGCCATTGGGATAAATCACTAGGTGATTTCATGGATTAATTTGAGGTGAGTTAGATGACATAACATGTGTGAGAGACCTTGGGGTATCCTTGTGAATAGTGAGAAGCCTTCTTACTTTTTATTGTGTTAAATTATTGAGGAGAGTCGTGACGCCTAGATGGAATTTGAAAGGAGTGGCATGGATGAGCCAAATGTGTTTTGAGGATTTCATTATGTGCTATGCCATGTGGAGTGAGTCGTTACAGATGGGATTAGCACCAGACCATAGCAGGGAGTGTGGAGATGTCTGCACACCGCTGCACGCCTACCGGTGAGGCAAAGCCTATGGGGGAGATGGTAATGGGAGGAAGTAATGCATTCCACATCGCTTGGCTGAGGGAGAGGTGAGTGATCTATAGGTAAGGCTGTACGTCTACATGTTACAATACATTTTGCATCGATCTTTTAGTACTATGACGAGAGGTTGTGCGACTACATGGAATTTCCTTATCCATTGTTTTAGATAGGGACCCACGTTCCTCTGCACGGTTTTGGCAGAGCTTTCAGACAGTCTTAGGGACTCAGCTAAGTTTAGTACTACCTTTCATCCTCAGACTGATGGTCAGTCAGAGCGTACCATTCAGATCCTAGAGGACATGCTTAGAGACTGCGTTATGGACTTCAGGGGTAGTTGAGAGGATCACCTTGCTTTGGTAGAGTTTGCCTGCAACTGTAGCTAGCAGTTCACCGGTGTATTGGACAGGAGTAAGGGATACAATTGTTTTGGGATCCAATATAGTCCGTGAGACCACAGACAAGATACAAGTGATCAGGCAGCGCTTGTTGCCAACCAGAGTCGCCAGAGGAGTTATGCAGATAGGAGGCGACGACCCTTGTCATTTGAGGTGGGGGACCATGTGTTCCTCAAGGTATCTTCCAGACGAGGTTTGAGGAGATTTGGGCGCTGTGGGAAGCTGTCGCCACGATTTATAGAACCCTTTGAGATTCTTGGGAGGATTGGCGAGGCGGCTTATAAGCTGGCCTCACCATCGCAGCTATCAGGAGTTCATAATGTCTTTCAAGTGTCAATGCTAAGGAAGTATCATCCTGACCCCTCCCATGTATTAGATTGGGTGGATCCTCAGCTAAAGGGCGACACTTCTTATGATCAGAGACCCGTAGATATTGGACTCGAGGGACCAGGTTTTACGAGGTAGGACCATTCCTTTGGTCAAGGTTCGTTGGAACCATCATAGGGTCGAGGAGGCTACTTGGGAACGTGAGGCCGAGGATCGAGTTAGGTACCCCGAGTTGTTTGATCAATGATGTATTTTCCCTTGTTTTATGTTATTTTAAATTTCGGGACGAAATTTCTGTAAGGAGGGAAGGATGTAATAACCCGAAATTTTTTTTTATATATATATATATATATATATATTTTCATGGTTATTATTAATTATTTTATTATTATTTTTATTATTATTATGATTGAAATTTAATGTGAATGTATCATATGTGAATGTGTGGTATGTATATATGTGTGTGGGGTGCAATATGTGTATTGTATGTGTATAACTATGTGTTCATGTATCTTGTGTGTATGCATGGATGTATATAAATATATATATATAGGTCAGAATTGTGCAAGTGGGTGTGTGCGTACGGTTGTGTGTGTGTTTGGTGTGTGTTTTATATTATATGTATATATAATACAAGAGGGCAAGAACCTATTAAATAAAAAGCTGAATGGGGGAGTGGGGAGTCAGAAAAAGAAAGAGAAACAGTGGGCTGACAGAGAGGTAGCGTGAAGGTGTGGACATGTATATGTGTGTATACATATATGCACATTGGGGTTGAGAGAGAGAGCAAGAGAAAAGAATAGACAGTTAGAGAAAAACTGAGAAGGAGAGAGAGAGTCCTGGTGACCAGAGGTTGAAGAAGGAAGGACCGGCAACCAGAGAGGGAGTAAACCAGAAAGTTGGTAAGAACTTCATTTTCTCTCTCTTAAACTCCCTTTATATGAATGATATATTTTTAACACGTTAATTTGTATGGATTCGAAGACCTTGTAGAGTGAAAAACATAGGTTATTTTGCAAAAAGAATGGGGAAAAATGGTCTAGAAATCTGAGAGAAAATGTAAGTTGCAGGTTTAGTGATAATTTCGGCTTTTTGGATTCCAATGCATGAAACCTTGCTATTTGAATGAAAGACCAATCCTCATAGATTCAGAAAACAAATGGAAAAGAAATGGAGTCAAAACGGTAGAAAAATCAAGCTAGAAATCAAGAAAAACCAGCTCGCCGGAATCTGGGTTTGGGGTGGCCGGAGCTACGGTTCTAGTCATTTCGAAGGTTTCTGAGTGATGAAAGGGAAAACAAACTCGAGATACGTAATCCCCTTAGAAAAACCGAAGAAAACTGTATTAAAAAGTTGATGAAATCTCACCGGAAAAAGTCGCCGGCGTCGGAGAAGGCGCCGGAACCCTACCGGAGGTTCGCCAGAAAGACGGGGAAGAAGGGGACTGTGCGGGCCGGGTTTCGGGTCCGGGTCGGGTCCGGTTCGGGCGGGGCTGAACCGCCCCTACCACGTGTCACTCACTGGTTTTAAATTAAAAGGGGAATGGAAGTGTTTGGCAACAGGGATGAGAAATTGAAATTGAAAATTTAATTGGAGACAGGGATATCCTATCCCAGTTTTAACCCTATCCCCTGTTTGGCTATCCATGGTGAGAATGGGACTTTCTTAAATTACAAATTGGCCCCTTGACTTTTAGAAATTATAAACTGACCCAAGAAGTTACGGAATTTATGAGTTGACCCCCCAACTGTTAATAATTATGTTTTGACCCACATGAATAAAATATTAATTAAATTAATTAATTAATTAATTAATTAATTTAATTGATTAAATATTCAAAAATATCCCGAAGTCCAAATGGGACAAGTCATTAGTGTATTTTGACTATCTCGACCATTCTGAAACCAATGGTGAGGTCCGTTTTACGAGACGGGGTCCCGAAAAATAAAAGACCCGTAGTAACCTTTAAAATTACCGAAATGCCCCTGAATTAAAGTACAGTCAAACGAACTCCGAATTAGGTAAACAAATAGTGAAACTTTATGATCTCGAACACTCCGGACTCAACCGTGGAGTCCGATTTGTGAAAAGAGGTCATGAAATGTAAGGACACGTGTAAAGTGCAAAATGACTGTTTTGCCCTTTTGAACACAGATATCCGAATTGAGTTCTACGAGAACCTAAACTTATTTTCTTCAACGTCCTAGAACCAATGGTAGAGTTTAATTTAGCAGAATAGAAACCTGTGAATTAAAAGACATAAAATTTGATGAATAGCATAAATTCAAATGACGATAGACTGAATTATAATTTATGGTTTTAGGGACACCGACAGGCAAGGAGAAGACAGTTTGATCCCTCCACATTCTCACTACGTTACGAGTGCAGTTTGCTTGGGTTGTGACTGACCCGTCAGGTATGGTGTTTTGCTAATGTTAGAAATGAAGTTAAGTTAGGAATATTTGTGAATGACTGGAATGACGTATGTGCTTATGTGGAATATGTTTACTTGATGATTTAGGGTTGATTGCTCACATGCTTGTATGTCACTTGTACTTTATAAAAATTTAGTGAATGATGAATGTGAATCATGACCTGTGTTTAAGTTGATAAGATGAGATACGCTTGCGTGTGGAATTGACTGATGCTTTATATATTATTGTTCGAGCATGCTATATTATTGATAACCATGTTCATTGAGATTGCATTGGCATATTGGCATATGATGAATCCTTTGAGAACATAGTGTGGGTTGAGCATTGCATTATGAGGGTGTAGATCCTGTGGTGAAAAACCCAAAATTGGCCATTGCATCGGGGAGTACCCAGAAAAGAAACATGGGTGTGGCATAGAGTTGTGCATGGGTGCGTCATGCATATCATTCATATATTACTGCGATGCTTTGAATGACATTTAGAGATAAATGTACACTTTGCACATGCCACGCCTTAGCTTTATTTCTTGCATTAGCACTTCATCATACCAGCAGTTGAGCTGACCCATTCGTGGGCAACATTTTCAGATAAGGACCCTCCAACTGTTTGAGACCCAGTGATACTTTGATAGGAGGAGACACTTGTTATATTTTGGTCTGTGGGACCTATGTTTTGTAATGTAAGGGCTTAAGCCCGAATGACCTATGAATGATGTATTCATGTTATCTTATGTATTGATGGGGATGGACTCATGTTTAGTGGATTTATTTACCTTGTCCTTTTATTTATTTTATTTTCTGTCTCATCAGTCGCGCCTCGGGTTTGCTGAAATTCGGGGCGTGACAGGGCTAGTCTCTTTTGCTGACGAGCTGATCGAGTCCTAAGCCAAAGAGGAGATTGCTGCATAGATTCCAACTCTAAACTGAACTTTATAATTTTCTTTCGAAGATCTTGCTTCACAGCATACTCGATATGGTGCTTAACTAGTTTAATTAGACGATCTATATGAGCCATTAACTAATCTATGTTCAAACCACGCGAGCTTAAGCTAGAAAAGTCTTTAGCTAGCTTTTTCACCTCGTCAACCTGGAAAGATTGGATCTCCTTTCCATCCAGAGCCAGCACGGTATCCGCAAGAGTTTCAAAGAAAACAATTTTTATCTTGGCAAAAGGTTGATTGAAGTCTACAAACATTTGAGGAAATTTGTCCCAAATCAACTCCAAAATTGGGACATACCGTGCAAAAACTCTGACACCCTCCTAAACAATTATTTTCTCCCTCACTGTTGAACCTTGAAAACTAGGTCCAACTTCTTGAACTTGATCGATTGGAGGAACAGGGTCATCATCGCTTTCCAAATCAGAGAGAAGGTACAGGAGAGTTATTATTCAAATAAGTAACCCCCTCAAACCCTGGTGAGGAAATCGAAATTGATCAAATAGAGGTCTCTACTCAAACTGTTAATATAAAATTCGGTCGGACAAGGGGTTTATTTTCCCCAACATGCTCGGTAGAGGTAGTCGGGAAACATTTAGAAGCCTTAGGAATTCCTTTAATAGGCTCAGAAACCCCTCAATCAACGTAAGTACTATAGACACCTCATTTTGTGACCTTGATTAAATAGTAAAAATCGATGACTATGCTAAAAAAACCTACTTCAAGTAGGGACTCTTCCTAATTGAATCATATTCCCATTAGGACTCCTCTTGACAGAGTTCTATTCATATTAAGACTCTCTTGTCAGAGTTTGAGTCCAAGTAGGACTCTTCCCAATAGAGTCACACTCCCATTAGGACTCTCCCACCAAAGTCCTAGTCCAAGTAGGACTCTTCTTGATAGATTTCCACTCCCATTAGGACTTTTCTACCCATCAGAAAGCCTTTTGGTAATTTTGGCACATTTTTGCCCATTAAGGACATTTTGGTAATTGTGGCACAATCACACCCTCAATAGGACTTCCTAGTTACTTGAGGGGCATTTTTTTAATTTCTATATCATTTTACCCACATGGGGGTAATTTGGTAATTTTAGCCCTTTGGTGACGAATTAGGGGTAATTTGATTTTTTCACATGTCTTGTGGCAATCTAGAGATTCTCCACCGAATTGGGGGCAATTTGGTAATCTTAAGTGATAATAGTCTATTAGGCTTAATTAGGACTTTCCATTTTTAAAGTTTTCATAAATCTGGTTGGTTGATATTTCCTTAAATGGAGATACATTGAACCTAGACATTTTTATTTAGAGTTTATTTTCTATTTAAATTATATTTCTCTTTTATCTTATTGGCTCTTACATGTAGACACCAATTTTATTAGTTCATGCATTGTCATAATTATTTATTAATTCATTTAGTTAGGATAATCATTCTTATTTAATTTTTTATTTATTTAATTAGATAATTATTACTCAAGACATGATCCTAGCCCTCCATTTTAGGGTTTCATCTTAGACCCTTGGACCAAATCTATATATTTCTCTATAAATAGAGCCCCCTGGCCATCAATTTGAAGGACACAAAAATATATGAACGGAAAACGATTTTCATAGCCTTACGCTATTAGTTTAATTATAGGGTTCTCTCTACGAGACCCTTCCTCTCTGGAGGCCGAAGCCTTGCCAAAGTGACAGTCTCTCTCTGCGAAGCCAGTCAAAGCGACTCTTTCTGAACCGAAAAACAAACTAGAGGTTTTTTCGACAAAAGTCTCTGATTCAGACTTTCCTAGCCAAAATGCTGCATGACTACCACAATTGAACAAGGTACGACCTTAAACCTTTAACAGTTTCTTTTCTTTAGATCCGATTGATCTCATCTCTTTTATCACTCTTGATAAAAGAGGGTAAACCAGAAAACTACGTGACTCTGATTCCGTTTTCTGAACGGATACGTAAGAGACCTTCAGGCCTAAGTCAAATCTATCTTTTGTCTTTTTTGTTTTGTTTTATTTCTTTATACTAGATCTTTTATTATTTATCTCTACCGGAATCATATATATTATTAGTTTTTCTCATGACAAAATAGCCATGCAAGTGAATATTTGAGGCCGATTCATTTGGATCGGGCGGGGGTGCCTAACACCTTCCCACTCGATACCTTAGCCCCCGAATCCATGTTTTTTTTGGTTTTCGCTTTATTTCAGTGTCTTATTTTATTCGGTCTATGTTAGGGGATCTTTATAATGTAATTAGGAGACAAAATGTGGTAAATTTCAATTATTTCATTTATTTTTAATTTTTCTTTGAATTATGTTTTGCTGTAACGAGTTTTCTTGTTTGCTCAAAAACAAGCTAGTGACTCTTTAATCTTTCTATCTTTCATAAGAGGTGTTCCTTCCCACCTTAAGGGAAGGAGACAACTGGGATCCCTCTAAATCCATAAAAAGGATGACATACATTCCTTTTTTCCGGTGCTAGCACCCACAAATACCTTTTGTATTAGTTGGAGTAAGCATATGTGGTATTCTTACACTCAGTACTGGCTTTTCATAAACTTGGACTTCATCTTCAAGAATCGAGGGAAGCACTGCCTTTTTCTCACTAGTGGTAGGAGGAATGTACAATAAAAACTCAAGTATAATTTTAGTAGCTAAAGGTGTTTCACTAATAAGCAAAACCTCACCAAGTTGAATAACTCGTCCTTCAAAGGTATGAATAGTTTGTTCAACAGCTCTTCGTGCCTCAAATTTCTCCTGAGCAACTCAACACCTCATTAGCATTTTGTTAGTCTCTTTCTCTTTTTCCTCTCGATCCAACCGGGTTTGAAGTTGGCCTAAAACCTCACGAGACCGTTTATCTCCCTTAGAAGCCACATCAGAGGATTTAAAAACAAAATAAGAAACCTTGGCCTTTTTAGACAATATATGTTATCCTCCACTAACTAAGTTAGGAGTAAGGAGATTTTTTCTTTTCTTCTAAGCCTTTGGAAAATGACCAAAATTAATATCAGTGAACTGTTGATGGAAAAACATATCTCAGGTAAAACCCTCACCATTCCCCTCAGTTCATTGACCCAAATCTTCAATGTTAGCTTCTTTACCAAAAGAAGTACGGCATAAACCCCCAACTATCTTTTTAACAACAGCAATGTCAAGACTCTCATCCCTTGAAATAAACAAGGGGTACTCTGCAGTAGACCTCTTAGGAAAGAGAGAAATTTCACTTCGAAGAAAAGAGGCATCTAAGATAGATATGCATTTAGATAGAGGAATAGATTAAATAAGGTCACTGAGCTCACCAATATCCTCCACCAAGTTCGAACATGAAGTCCCATCATCAATGACCTCCTTGGTATAACTTGTAGCACCAAAAAAGTTCTTTCTACTTGGCTGCTTAAAAAAGGCGAAAACAATACCTTAAAAAAGAAACAAAATAAAGCAACACAAAATTCGGTAAACAACACAAATAAAAAGAGAACCCTAGAAAGTTCTACATTCAACTTCGGAAGCATGCCGCCAGTTGAGACCTCCTTCTTACCAGTATCATTACGAGGGATCTTCTCAACCTCATCGCTTCTTTCAGAACCATCCCCAGGTTAACTCCTCTCGTTAACCTCTACTTCAGGAGATTCTGAAACTTTTCCCAAAAAGAGTAAGATTCCATAACCTTCCTGGTCTCTCTTTTCTTTTTCCTTCTTATCAAGCATTTGAAGAGAAGTATCATCTCTAAAAACCTTCAGGGGCACTCCGAACGTTAAGACGAACTAGACCACTCTTGAAAAATCCAAGAAAACTTGGAGTTGTGCCTTCCATAAATGACTAACACCAAGAGAGGGAATCCTTATCCGATGATCAGCTGGAACTATCAGAAGCTCATTCTCTGAAGAAAGATTTCCTTGATCTTGACGTAAAAGCGCCTTAAACAGCCAGTATAGTCAGTACGAGGAAATCTTTGACTAGGCAATCCTTGATCGAATCTAAACTAACGAGTGACCTTGTGGGGGTAATATTGTACACTTCCATCATGAGTCTCTATCTTGAAAGGTAAACAACAGGGAATTAAGATACAGCCCCAAATAAACCCATGAGAAGGGGTTTCTTTATCCTTCAGATTATACTCCAAAGGTTGGGACCGATAAAGGTATAGATCGACCTCCCTTTTCTAAGCACACAAGGACAAAAGCGGAATTCAGACTTCTGAT
This sequence comes from Nyssa sinensis, assembly GCA_008638375.1. NCBI lineage: Eukaryota > Viridiplantae > Streptophyta > Magnoliopsida > Cornales > Nyssaceae > Nyssa > Nyssa sinensis. The sequence continues at coordinate 28,498,616 of CM018039.1, read as the reverse complement.
CTAAGAATTCTGTCAATTTCTTCACACTGCCCTTCTCATGCCACCTCTAGGCTCGAGGAAGTGTTTTCTTCGCAAGAAATTTCTCTAGTTTGGCGAAAGCATACCCAGGAAACCTCTCAAATAGAAAACATTGAATAAAAATGGTCAAGGCATAATTGACCAGATCATAGCAACCCACAAAACTGTACTGTTCATTGACAAACATGTCTAGTCTACAGTATAAACTGTCTAAAGAGAGGATCCAAAGTAATGGAAAACCCCGAGGCTAACTTGATTGCTAGAGGAAAATCCTTCGGGTTAATCACATCATCAGGAGGCATTAGGAAGATATAATGACTTAACCAACTAGTACGAAACACAACAAAATTATATGGACCTTGATATTGAAGGTCATTGACAACTCGTTGATCACCACCCTTTTTTTACCGTTCTTATATGACTCATAATCCTTAAAAAAGAAACAAAGCCAAGCTACAAAATTGGCTTTCTTTCCACTATTCTTACTCCCAAACTCCCTAATATGATTAGCGCACTTAGTTTGATCATGCTGGAGGTAATCTAATTCTCTTTTATCAACATATGTCATCGGAGATCATACAGATCATGTTCTCCAAGAAGAGGCAAATGTATTAACATGTAAATATCCTATAAGGTAGGGGCAAATTCGTCCTTAAAAGTGACAAAAGTGTGTGAGTTAATACTCCATTGAGAAGCCAAAGCTACAAGGACTTCATTATCCTTTTTACATCCTAAAAATCGACAAAGTTGGATAAAATAAAAAATTTGGGCCTTCTTGAACAACTCGATGTACACCTTATTGGCTAAACTTTCACTAGTCCATTCTGCATAATCCATACCACTTACTAGATTAGAGCTTGCCATGAAGAAGGTAAAAGAATAAGGGCATCCCCTCTCTCTATCCCTAATCGTGCATTCGATTCACAGGGAATCCGGACGACTGAATCCCCATCCTTCTCAAAAAGTTAAAAAGGATTATCTAAAAACTACTCCACAATTCCACTCCAGGTAATCACTTTGGGCTAAAAACCATCTTTAGCTTTCTTGCCCATAAATGGTGCACCCCTCTATTCTTCTTCACCTGGAAAGGGATGCACCTCTTCTCTAATAGTAAGAAGATCTATAGTGTTGGAAGTAGACAAAATGTCACTAAAAGGAGTAGAGATCTTTCAATGGCAAAAATACAATGAATAAGGAATGCATTTAGAGTTCTTAAGTAGAGAAGAACAACCAAAAACATAAAAAAGGATGAACAGTCTCCTTATATTAAGAAAATAATGGTTGAATCATAAACAATGCCACAATGATGGGGATGATAAGAAACCCAAAAATGGCATCTTATTCATACTAAAACAAAAATTCTTTCTGCACGTTAGATTGGAAAAATGCGTAAACTAGGGCGCATGTCGATAAGTGATAAATACTGAAGTTATGCGATGACTAAAAAGGCAACTCACATCTTTTCAAAAAGATTAGCAATAATAATACAAGTACTTCTTCGCTCACATTGTCACGTAAACAATTCATAAGCAAGAAAATAAAGAGGGGAAAAATGTAGGTACTTGGTTAATATCGAAATAGCAAGGTATAAGAGACAAAAGACAATCGAGCCCACGTGTTAGTCATAAGACAGTCCTAAAGACCCACTTGAGCTAATTTGGTGCAATCAAAAGTCAAACTACTCAGTCCTTAAACTTGTCATCATCAAATAAGCCTAAGTATTGGTCGAGTTAATCCTAGTTCCCAAACTTAGAACTATTTGATCAAGATCTGGTCAAGCCTCTTTAAGGCACCTAGACTTGATTGAATCTCCTAAAAGAAAGTTCCTCGCGAGGAACTCTTTCTCTTCCTTCATAGGGATGCCTAAAGACTTGGGGGGCAAGTCCTCAGAAGACTCCTTGAGTCTAGCATGCGATTATAGTGCCAAAAGGCATTATAGGCCCATTATTTGGGATACTTAGGATTTCGTAGCATGGATGCTAAATTCTTAGGAACTCCCAAGGTGTCTATCACAAGACCTATGCAGGGAATACTTAGGGTCCTACTAGAATGAGAGATTCCACCCAGATTCCATAAACCTTCTACTACCTTCTATTACATTCCATAATTACCTCCTATTTTGAGTTGTAGTACTCATGTGAGTAGTTTGTTACAAGTCATGTCACACCCTAACAACCTCACGTGCTGGGGAACTGTTATAAATAACTCACTCACATCACTGTGAACAATGCCATGACTATTACAATCTCTTTATGACTAGTACAATCAATGCTTCCTTAAGCAAACCCTAAAATTAGAGAGTGCATAGAACAATGGTTGAGATCATTGCCTTCTCAGTACAGTCGACCAACATTCATGCTTATGCCCCATACTCTCATGGAGTCTCTCTTGACTACATTGCTCATATTTTTCCCTTTGCTACTCCATCCTGGGATCCATAGCCATTTGTTGAAGATTATTCACTTCCTATACGAACTTCTCTCTCTAGACTTGATTGATCATTTGTCGATCTAAATCAACTGTAAATATGGTGATATTGATAAAAAGCATTTTGAATTTTAATTTTGGTTGTCCCGCGACTGAGTGATGGTCATCAGTTTGGATAATTGTTGGGGAAATTATCGATCATGCCAAAAACATGAGGCAACGGTCTCAAGGAATATTCAACTATAGCTAATGGTGGGGAAATTATTGATCATGCCAAAAACATGAGGCAACAGTCTCAAGGAATATTCAACTATAGCTAATGCGGCAAAACTGGTCACTTTTCACTTGTCCTGTGTTAAAATCCTGTGCAGCACAAAACAAACACCAGCTCCCATTATGCCTAAAATAATATCTTCTTTTCTAGTCCCGTGAATTGGTTTATTGTTTCTGTTCAAGGAAAACCCCTTTTACAGTTCTTTTTCAGCAAACGTATTTTGTGAATTTTAAAAATAAAATCAACATAAAAACAGATAGACGCATTTTTTGAAATAATTTCAACAAACATAAACACATAAACGTGAGTGCACAAACTCTCCCAAACCAACCGTTAATTCATGTGGTTTGAAGCTGATCCCAGAACTTTTGATGGAAGTTTTTCTCACACCGTAATTTTTTGTATGGATTATTTTATTAACAAAGTTCATAGACCAAACTAATCATAATTTGTTAGTTGGATAAAAAAAAAATATTTTTATCTTTTAATTTGAACAACTCGTTCTATCGACCAAGTTTATACAAAAATTTGTCTTTTTACATTACTTAACTTCAAATCGGACATCAAGAACTTCCTCTTATTCACAAACGTGTTACGATCTTAATTTTTTACGTATAAATTTACATGAATATTATGTGTAATTTAATTTTAATTTTAATTAAAATAAAAATAAAAAAATATATATATATATATATATATAAAATACGTACGCGACAGATACGGAGATACAATTGAGTTTCTTCAACTTAATTTGGAAAAGCAACCTGGACTTCGTGCATATGAAAAAGCAATTTAGAAAGCTACTTCCTCGAATCCAACATTAATGAGAGTTTAGTAATCGCACTAGGATATCTTTTGGCAGCCGGTCCTTTTGTAATACGTGATTAGCTTGATCCTTTTTTATATATACATGTGTGTGCACATAAAGTGTGATTGTTACTGTAGCTGTCCATAATCTATAGTTAAGTGTAAAGAGGGAGTACTATACTAAAATATCAGGTGACCTGATCAATTCCCATTTAACAAACAATGTCAGCGACTCTCTCTCTCTCTCTCTCTCTCTCTCTCTCTCTCTCTCTCTCTCTCTCTCCATATATATATATATATATATATATATAAGCAACAATAGCATACTTCCAACTCATGAGTTTCATAAACTCTTTCCCATCCTCGTATATATACTCCATGAAAAGAAGTCTCTTGTTCTTAGCAGATATCTGTCTCATAATTCAGAAACCATGAGCAATACATGTAAAATCCTAACCATTACATGTATTTTCATATTTGTTCATCCTGTGTTAGTTAGTGCAAAGTGCACATGCGAAACCCAATACAAAGATGAAAACAAACAGGAGGCGCTTAGATATAAAGTGGGTGCCATAGTTTCAATTCTAGTTGCGAGTGCACTTGGAGTTTGTATTCCATTGTTTTTGAAAAACATCTCGGTTTTACAACCAGATAAAGCAGTTCATTTCCTAATCAAGGCCTTCGCAGCAGGTGTGATCTTAGCAACTGGTTGCATTCACATACTTCCTGATGCTTTCCAGAGCTTAACGAGTCCCTGCCTTGGTCTAAATCCATTGGGTGGTTTTCCATTTACTGGCTTTGTCACTATGATGTCTGCTATTCTCACTTTGATCATGGAGTCTTTTGCTACTGGTTTCCATAGGAGAGCTGAGTTGAGAAAGGCTCAGCCACTGAATAATGATGAGGATGTGGAGAGTGATGGGCCACATCCTCATCCGCATCCGCATGGCTCTGCAATTATTTTGGATAGATCAGCATCATCGGATCTCATTCGATATCGCGTAATATCTCAGGTTATATTGCTTCCATTTTTCCCTTTCTCGTAGATTGATATTGAATATATCCATATTCTCTCTTTCTCTCACCTCTATTTCCCCTGTTTCTCTCGTTCTATAATTACTTTTTTTTTTTTTTTTTGTGTCAATTATTGTTTTTTTTTTCGCTTTTGGTTTTTGAGAACATATTTTTGGGGCAAGTCTAGATTATCTTAATGCTACTCGTCCATTATTGTTTCTGTTTGTTAAATGGGTTCGGTCTGCTTTCCCTGGGTAAAGTCCTCTGTTTTGGTAGACAGAAGCTTCAACATGAGTAAAAAAGAAAGAAGAGTTTTAGGTTCCTTATCTGATGTTTTGGACCTACACATTCAATATTTGTACATACAAGATGTTAAAAACCTGACATTGCCCATAGTACCCAATAATCTATATATATATATATATATATATATATATATAGATATAGGTGAGTAAATGAGCTGGAAAGCATTAAGGTCAATTTCAAACCCCGTGGAGAATTCCAATTGACTGACTCAATTTGTGATGAGCTTCTAGAATTCTCTATTATCTTCTTCACTAGTAAGAGTATATTGAAGAATAATATTTTATGAAATTATATAGGTTTTGGAGTTGGGAATTGTGGTTCATTCTGTAATTATAGGGATATCAGTGGGTGCTTCTCAGAGTCCAAAAACAATCAAACCCCTGATAGCAGCATTGAGCTTTCATCAGTTTTTTGAGGGCATGGGACTTGGTGGTTGCATTTCTCAGGTATCAGTTTTCAATTGCTCCTATTACTAATTTTTATTTTATTTTTATCCCACGGAATATCGGCGATTACTCTCCCACGCCTCGGTCAAGCAGAGGAAATGGAGAGTCAAAACAGAAATCTGTCATTAAATAAAAACTTTGCAGAAGGCCGTACAACCAAGTGATGCACCCCTTGAAATTACTCCTACTACTCTATACGTGCCAAAAACATGATTTATTGAAAAGTCTTCCAAAATTTTACTAATGTGTGGGTATATAATATGCAGGCCAAATTTAAATCCAGAGCCATGATAATTATGGTACTATTCTTTTCCCTGACCACTCCAAGTGGGATAGCCATTGGCATAGGAATATCACAAGTGTACAATGAGCAGAGCCGAACAGCACTTATTGTGGAAGGGTTTCTGAATTCAGCATCAGCCGGCATCTTAATCTACATGGCGCTTGTTGATCTTCTTGCAGCTGATTTCATGAACTCTAAATTGCAAAGCAATGTTAGGCTCCAACTCGGGACCTATTTTACCCTTCTTTTGGGCGCTTCTTGCATGTCTTTATTGGCCAAATGGGGTGGATCATGAATTCCATTTCTTGCTCTCCCCATGCCCTTGCTTAACTATTTCGATTTTAAGTTTTTGTTATCTTTCCCTCATGAATAAGACAATAAATTATTCCATGTACCGTCACGTCTTTATTACAGTTGTTTTATTACTTTCTCTTTCTTCATTGGTTTTCTTTGAAAGCTTAGCCCAGTTGTTCTGTTGATTATAGTAATATCCTTACTAACCCCCTATCTCCCTACTTCTATGAAAACTTGAATCTTATTATTTTCTTCAAAAATAAATAGGTAATGTCGGTTGATCAGTGCTGCTTCGGCCTCTCTTCATCCTTCAATTATTGATGGTGTATTAATTTGTAGAGGAAGGAACAATCATATTTACTTTAAAAAAAAAATTACACAAACACAATATCATTGCATGGCACATTAACTATGGCAGTCGTGACAATTTTTAGACTCTATCTAGAACTGTGTATATATGTATAGTTACAAATTGAAGAGCTATGAGAAAATATTAAAGAGCAAAAACATCGCCGGGCCAGGACGAGAGTGGGAAAGAAAAAAGGAAAAGAAAGGAAAAAGAAAAAGTTAAAAAAATAAAGCACATTAGAATCAAGATAAAACCAAACCACAATGTTTTATGACTTAAATTCTCGTGCCTAAATGGAAAAAAGTTATTAATTGTTATCATATCAATTAATTTTTCAAAAACTATCTCATCAATCAATAACTCTCATTATTTGGGCACAAATTTAGGCAACAAAACATTATCCTATGAGCAAGGATAATATTTTATTTATGTAACACAGATATGGCATCCTAAAATTAAGGATATTAGTGTTAGAATTGTATTAGAAATTTTAGGTTTCAAAACTTGAGCCTATCTCAAATTGGTAGATTTAGATAAAACATTTATTAAATTTATTATTTTATATTCAAAATAAGACTCGTTGTTGTATTTGGATTAGGATAAAAATATAAGTTTTGATTTTCTAGTCAAAGAGTAGTAGAATTAAATATTTTACATAAGTCTTTATCATTAACATTTTTATCAATAAAATATTAATTTTGAGTTTTAGAGATTTATTTTCTCTTGTTGGGTAAGGAGTTCCCATATTACTTGTTTTCTAAGGAATTCGATATGTTCAATGTTTCTTTCCTCATCATTTGGTGTCAGAGTGAGGATTCGCCTGACTTGATGGAAAATAGTAGAGGCGGAATAAAAAATTTTGTCGACGTTCGTCGTGGGAAAGAGGCTTTATGGGTAGCAATTGATGAATAAAGGCAACAGTTCGTACAAATTAGCGATCAACTTGGTGCGGTACAAGAGGCATTAGACTCAATCTTAATACTTCTAGAGACCATCCAATTGACAAAAACCACACTAAAGGATTTGCCCGAGGACTAGCCTGATGATAGAGCTATTCATAATTACGAAAGACTTCATGATTTTGATGGTAATTTTATTTTGAAGACTTTCTTTATTGAGTATATGATTTAGATGATTGTCTTTGACTTTCGAAAGAAAAATAATATTTTTTGACAAAAGATAAACTCCGTGGATTTACAAAAGATAAACTCCTTGGATTTACGAAAAGATAAACTCATTGGATTTGCGAAAAAATGGTGCCTTGATTTATAGAGGTATAGACAATTACAAAGGAAAAAGTGCATTTGTTCATGGCCAAGAATGATGAACTTGTTGATGGATAGATTTTTTTTACCAGGAAATTATTTGCAGATTTTAGAAGATAAATACCAACCAATATGGAAAAGTACCAGAGAAAAAAAACAAGCAAATTCTAAAATTGTTGATGCTACTTTGAGTAATAAAATTGTAGATATTATACCGTTAGGAGATGTGTTCATCCTTGGAGAAGACTCTCTTGTCATAGAAAGTAAAAATCCAATTATTCCATACCTTCAAGATGATGACAAGGAGTTTAAAGAACATAAAGAAGAATAAAACAATGCAGAATCAATTAATCAAAGTGTGTATCTAGTGGAGCAAAAAGATTCTACCAGCTTTTTAATGACAGAGGAAGACAAAATATCCATGGAAGTAGTCAATGCTAAAGATAAGGATGAACTTGTTAAAGATGATTATAATGCTTTCAAGAAGATTGTAATTGTAGTAGAATAATAAGATAATTTTTGTTTTATTATAAGTGCATTATTATGATTAGAAAAGGCACCTAAAAGACGACATTTTTTAGTCTTCAATTGTTTTTGCAAATTATTGATGTAGGAAATATTTGATATCCTAAAAATACGGATGTTTATTTTGGAGTTGTATTAGGAATTTTCATGTTCCAAAATTGAGATTATCTCAAATTGGTAGATTTAGATAAAATATTTATTATTTTTATTGTTTTATATTCAAAATAAGACTCTCTATTGTATCAGAATTAAGATAAGAATAGGAGTTTTGGTTTCTTAGTCAAAGTAGTGGTATTCCAATTCTATAAATATTTTACACAAGTCTTTATCATTAACTTTTTTATCAATAAAATATTAATTTCAAAATTTAAAGATTCATTTTCTCTTGTTGAGTGAAGAGTTTTCATGTTTCTTGTTTTCTAAAGAATTCGACGTATTCGATTCTCACTAATCAACAAGAATTGCGCCAAAAGATTTTCATGAGGCCAACTTGTTGATTGATTTAGAAGACACGTACATGATAAATACTACAGAAGTTATGTGTTTCCAAGTTATTGTATGAAAATTGATCTACCATCCTCCAATGATAATCTTCATATCGAGACAAATTTTGAAAATCTTGAGTATGGTAACAACTTCTATTGTGAAGAAGGAAGAAGAAGAAAAAAATTAACACCAATATATCAAAACGTAGATCTAGTGACACCAATAAAATTCACAAACTCTTTCAAGGCAATGAAACAAAATACTAGCTTGATCATTGTTATCGAGAAGCCACAAATTTCCATGGGTACGATCAACATTGCAGATAAGAAGGAACCTAAAATATTGCAAGACGATTTTAATAAATTTGATAGAGTTGAAGTTGTTGGTTGGATCAAAAAGATAATTTTTCTTGTTTTATTATGAGAGATTTATTGTTATCAAAACAAGAGCCCAAAATTTTAGATTTTATAAAAGACGCAAAAAAAAAAAATCTTTGAATGTTCGATTGCTCTTGAAGAAATTCGACTATTATTTTCAGGTAACAGATGAGTTTGAGGCCGTGTACATCTAGTCAATTCGAGAATGAGTTTTTTTCAAATGAAAAAACTGATGTAGGGCAGATATGGTAACTTAAAATTAAGAATATTAGTGTTATAATTGTATTAGGAATTTTAAGTTTTCAAATTTGAGCCTATCTAAAATTGATAGATTTAGGTAAAATATTTATAATCTTTATTATTTTATATTCAAAATAGGACTCTCTATTGTATTATGATTAGGATAGGAATAAGAGTTTTGGATTTTTAGTCAAATCAGTAGTATTCTAATTTTATAAATATTTTACATATATAAGTCTTTATCATTAACTTTTTTATCAATAAAATATTAATTTTGAATTTTAGAGATTTATTTTTTTTTGTTAGGTGATGAGTTATTACGTTACTTATTTTCTAAAGAATTTGACGTGTTTAATTCTCTTTTCTACGTTTCGGTTTGACATTATTTATGGCTCAAATCATTGTGTCCAAATGAGAGAAAGTCATTTATTACTATAATATCAACTGTTTTTTCAAAAACTACCTCATCAATCAATGACTCTCATCATTTTGGGCAACAAATATGATCGTATGAGGAAAGATAGTGTCTTATGGCCAAATCCTTGTACCTAAATTTGTGTCCAAATGAGAGAGAGTTAAATATTAAACAGCTGTGAGCAAGTATTAAAAGCTGACAGTCTTTATAGACAAAAAAAAAATAATAATAAAAAAAAAATAGGCACCTTATAGTCAAGCTGGATGGTTGCAAAATCAAAATCAATAAAAGCATGTGCTTTTACTTTGACTTCTTTTCATTGCTTCTCGAACTCCAAGTGATTTGGGAAGGCAGATCAATGGACCATCATGTTCGCATTTTTCTTTCATAATCTACAAATTAAAATTTGGATGCTCACAGCGGAAATAAATTAAATTTTTTATTGTTTTTTCATGGGTTTCTTTTATGTGTAACAGTAGTGGCTAATGGCTACTAGTTTAATGCAAAAACAAAAAAAAAGCAAAAAAAAATCCAAATAATGTTACGTATAGCCAATCAAAGATTTTAAGTCTTTATTTGTCTGTCAATAATTGTAGGAAAAAACAATGGGCCACTATCATATTTGTCATTTTTCCTTCTGTTAGCTACCAAAAGCAGGTAGGATATATACATCAGATGCTATATATTTAAATTTATATATATATATATATATATTGACTCTTATTCTCCAACGATGACTCTGCTCTCTCTCTTTCAAGACTCTAAAGGATAATACTCTTATATAAGTGGGTTACAACATAAGAGAAAAATGAGTCCAAAAACAAAAGAGAGTCCAAAATTTTTCCCGGGGGCTCTGCCCTTAGAACCTCAGTGGCAATATTGAGAAACCCACACATTGCCCATTTTTCAGGTCCTTTCGAGTAGCAAACGAGTCATCAAGAATCCGGGAAATTCATGACAACCACCAAACAAATCTCCACCTTGGCTTGAATTCTCTAAACTATGCAAAACCAAGTAAATGAATCATAGTTGCCTCCAAATGCGTATTTAGGTGCCATGCACCCTTAGGTGCTCAAATATGAAAGATATTGATAAAGTCCAAACAGTGCTTGAACTTGATCCCAGTCACCACCTTAGTAAGCATATCTGTAGGATTATCTACAGTCCCAATCTTGTGAAGAAGAATACCCCCCCTCATTCACAACTTCTCGAACAAAATGGAAACGGACATCAATATGCTTCGTTCAAGCATGATGAACCTGATTCTTTGCTAAACGAATTGCACCATGACTGTCGCAGTAGACCTCAACATGCTTCTGAACAATCCCTAAATCCTCAATCAATCCATGTAACCAAATAGCTTCCTTAATCGCATCTGACATCGCCATGTACTCTGCCTCAAGAGTAGACAAAGCAACTATTGACTGTAACGTTAATCTCTAGCTCACCGATCCCTTAGCAAGAGTAAAGACATATCCTATAGTTGATTGACATTTATCCAAATCTATAGCATAATTTGAATCCACAAATCCAATCACATGTTGACCAAGTCGATCATCCCTATCAAACATCAACCAATATCCATTGTACCCTAAATGTATCGTGGAATCCATTTTACTGCCTGCTAGTGCCCTTTACCCGGATCATGCATATATCTGCTCACTATATTGACAGAGTGTGAAATATTAGGTCTCGTGCACACCATAACATACATCAAAGCACCAATTGCATTTGCATACGGAACATGAGCCATATACTTACTCTCCTCATTTGTGTACGGAGACATAAAAGCACTAAGCTTGAAGCGAGCGGCCAAAGGTGTATTAATGGGTTTTGTATTGCCATCTAAACCAAAATGTCGTAGCACTTTCTTCAGATATTGTTTCTATGACAGAAAAACTATGCCCTTCACTCTATTTCTTTCAATTTCCATGCCAAGTATTTTCTTAGCTTCACCAAGATCCTTCATTTCAAACTCATTGCTCAATTGTGTCGTCAACCTGTTTATCTTCACCTTGCTTTTAGATACAATGAGCATATCATCCACATATAAAAGAAAATATATAAATGAACCATCACAAAGCTTAAGAAAATACACATAATGATAAAAAAGGCTTCTTGTATACTTTTGTGCTGTCATTAACTGATCAAATCGCTTGTACCATTGTCTTGGAGACTATTTCAAACCATATAACAATTTTTTCAATTTGTAAATCTAGTCATCTTTTTCAGCAACTTTAAAGCCATCTGGTTGAGTCATGTAAATTTTCTTCTCCAATTCACCACGCAAGAATGCAATTTTGACAACAAGTTGTGCTAACTCGAGATCAAGCTGTGCAACCAAAGCTAACAAAATCCAAATAGAAGAATGCTTAACAACTGGAGAAAACACGTCATTGTAGTCTATCCCTTCTTTCTGTGTGCAACCTTTAGCTACCAGTCTAGCCTTCAATCTTACACCGTTTTCCCGTGTAGAATCTTCATTTTTTATGTATATCCACTTGCAACCAATTGCCTTCTTTCCTTTTGAAAGTTGTGCTAACTCCCAAGTTTGATTCTTATGAAGTGATTGCATCTCATCACCCATTGTATCATTCCATTTAACATTTTCTGAATGTTTCATAGATTCTTTATAAGTTAGAAGAATATCATCATCAACAATTAGAAGTGCAAATGCCACCATGTCAACAAACCTAACAGGTTTGCTAATCTTTCTTTTCGATCTACTAGCTACAATAAACTCTGGTTGCTGTGGGGATCTCTTGAACTTCCTCCACATCTGAGCTTGAGCCCTTATCATTTGGACTAACAACAGAACTATCGACTATCTGAATAGTTTTCGCTATAACCATTAGAGCCTCTAACTCCACCTGTAATACCCCGACCTAATTAATTAATAATTAATTTGCTGATTATTAATTAGACACGACATAAAGAATAATTGAGAGAACTAATCGTAAATTTCTAGATGGTTATGATAGACCAATAAAATAATTTAATACGTCTAGAGGGGAGGGCTTAATTTAGCCATTTTAGCCTTATTTTAACACTATTGAAACTCGAATTAGCTAACTGTGGAAAACACGAGGAAATAATAATCGGCACGGGACATGGGACAATGAAGCTAACCTAAATGGGGAGTGACTGGAAGAAACCGTTTCATAAAATGAGCAATAGAAAAGAAAATATGAAGGAAATAGTCGAAATAAAAATCTGAGACAACCAAACGAGGCATAAGCCCAAAATAGGAGAAAAATCCCAAAATGTGAGGCCAAGGAGATTTGAACCCTTAACCTAGTGGAGCAGGTTTTTTGGCATCCAAAAATATACCAAGTGGGCTGCCAGCACTTTTGTGCTTAATTATACAACAAAAATGTATATATGCTCAAATTACCCAAGCTCACCTCCCAAATTGGCCAATGGCCATTCATGCAACACCTCATCCACACATCACTTTATAATCTTAGCCTCATCATCATGCTTGCCCTAGCTATCGTCATCACAACTGCACACCATGATGTGCATGCATAGATAAATGTATAGGCATACAATTATATATATGAGTTATACAATTTAGGACACTTCAAGTGTGTGTGGAGTGCATTCAGACAGAGAGTGAGTGACCTTGTGTGTGCGTGATTGTGAAGGAGAGAGAGAGAGAAGAGAGAGAGAGAGAGAGAGAAACACTTAGTGTGTGTAAACACACGTGTGTGTGTGTGTGTGCATGCCTATGTGTGAAATCTGTGTGTGTGTGACCATTCGGAGGTGCACAAGGAGGGAGGAGACTGAACTGATTTGAGAGGACCAAGTTGAGCAACGAGTTGAGAAGCAGCCACTGTCCAGAAGGTATAAAAATACCATAACTTGAAATTTTCCTTTGAAATTTCCTTATGTTGTTTCAATGTTATTTAGTGTCTAAACCTGCATGCATGAGTAGATCTAACACACATGAACTATTATATACAAACTAAGAGGGTCAAGAAGGCTTGAAAAGCCCTAGGTTGAACATAGCAGCCATGGACAGACCTCCAAAGTGTAGGTCTGAGACCATCGAGGCCAAACTAAGTTTGGTTGGTCAAGCCCTAAACTAGACCCCATGATAGTTCCAAAAACCCTAAACCGCGACCCCAACACCCTAGGGAAGACCACTAAAAATAGACTTGTAGGTCGTGGGTCCATAACCCATTTTCATCAATGGAGCTCTAAATTCTATTTTTAGAACATGGTTCAAACCACCATAGCCTGAGGGACACCACAGACTAAGCCACGCATGAAACGGTGCAAAAACGAACGTGCGGTAGGCGATTTACAAGTCGCCACTATTGGAGCTCGAACTCAACTTCTAGACTATTTTGAGGCATGAAACCAATGCCAAAGTGTTTATTAAGTCTCCAAAAACATCTTAGGACCAAGAACAGTGGAAACCCAAGGCCAAAAACTCACAAAACTAGCTTTTAAAATTTTCGGTTTTTAGGGTTACTGTTCATCGTCCTGGGGAAGACGATGAACAGTAACAAAAATGGGTCAGGTCGGGCGATTCAGGTTGGGTCAAACCCGCCCAACCACACACGCACTTGGGTCACTAAGATGACATCGTTTTGGCTAAGCCTGATGTAATTTGAAAATGGTTTGGGGGTTGTTTGGGTGCATGGATGAGAAATCAAAAATTAAAAAGGAGAACTAACCTAACCGTGGATAAAGGGGCCAAGTGGGATATCTTATCCCGATTCAGTGAGATAGGCTGAACCAGTCGATTCAAAGGCCAATGGGACGGTTTAGGATTAGGACCAAGTGAACCAATTGGTTCACTGTTTGAATTTAAAATAAAAACCCTAACTTCTATAAATTATGAATTGACCTCCAAACTTTTAATAAATTCTGTTCTGGCCCAGCCTTTGAAAAATTAATTTAAATAAACTCCCGAAAAATAATAAAATGATTATTTAATTATTTTATTAAATGGGTAAAATGACTATTTTACCCTTGGATACTAAATAAGCCAAACGAAGCCCGAATAAAATAAATAAATAGTGTATTTTTACTACTCTAGGCATTCCGGACTCAATGGTGGAGTCCAATATGTGAAATTAGATCCCAAAAAATACAGACACGTAAATTATAAATGACTGTATTGCTCCTAATGACACCTAGGGTCAATTGAACATAAAAGATAGTCTATTTTAATTATGTCAGACACTCTGGACTCAACGATGGAGTCTGTACTAGCAAACAAAGTACTGAAAAACATGACGCGTAGAAGTATCAATTTACCAAAATGCCCCTAGTACGGTATGAAGCCCAAATAAAGTCTAAATTGGACAAAATTGATACTGACGGAAGCCCAAATAATTATTATGAATTCACATATGTGACTAAATAATGAGTCGGGGGTCAGAATATTATAAAATGTGAAATGACCAAAATACACTTAAGTATGGAAAATACGAAGTAAAGGCCGAATAAATTAGAAAAGAAGGCCAGTCTGATATAAAGCATAATTTTGGGACTAAATAAGACTCTGAAACAGTTAAAGTACAAAATGAGAAATGATCGATGTGTCCCGATGATCAAAAACAGATACCAAATGAAGTCCAAAAGACTTAGAAATTTATATATGAGATGTATGGAATATTCTGAGGACCACGATAGGGCCCGGGGCAAGAATGACAAAATTACTATTTTGCCCTAAGGTCGAATAAGTGCTTAATTAATAACGACTAGAGTCAAAATGACTTAAAATATTATTCTGATAGCTGCTAAGCCTATTGAAGGAATTTAATAACATAAGTTGAAACCCAATGAGTGGGTAACAGGCCAACAAACTTAATTAGGCCATCTGATAGACTCCTAAGATGATGAATAAGACATGAATGAATGAATTCTGATCTGTTTGTAATTAATGATGATTATTCAAGCTATGCAAAGATATGTTTGAAGTATCTGGAGATTATCAGAGTATTTGTAAATGGGGAATGCAATACTAAGAAACTGAGGTAAGTAAATTCAAACTTTGTTACGTGGTTATTCCCAGCCAGTCACACTTATCTTCAAATGCTGCCAAATTTGTACTCTATCACTACCTAATGTACTTGATTTGAGCCAGTCGACTTGTGGTTATCGGTTATGCCTGATCTTTGGATTGGACTTGCATGCTTACATCATTGTGAAATTGATCATTGATATTTGAGCATCATTGGACTATCATACCATGACCTAGTCTTGAGATATATCTTGTTGATAGAAATCTTGTTATTCCACATACTTCATGACTTGTTGATTGTGATATCAATTGTTTTGTATGGTTGTACATCCTATGTGGAATTTTATTGATCATAATATTTGGTATGTACTCGGGGTTGTGTTCAGTCACAATGGCCCATCTATTCACAAATTGCGTGGGGGAAAGACCCTTTTGGGGGGTCTTGTATGTCCTTCGGGACTTGAGATAATAAGAGCTCTAGCGCTATTCAGTAAGCCCAAGATAAAGAGGCAAATCTGAATGTGCGTTCCAGTGAGGTGTGCCGGGCCCCGGGTGATTCATGCATTTTTGGGTTATTAGAACTCGATGATGATTTATTGTTGGTATTCGTTCAATGATCATATTTTATGCTCTGTGAATGATCATATTTTTGCAAGCATGAGATATTTGATTGGCTAAAGTTTTATTATGGCAGCAATCCATCATTATAGGCTAGATCCCAACTTTGATTGACCCTGTTATGGCCTCTTGTTTTATATTGTGGGATATGCCTGTTTTGGAGCCTCGGGTCATTATTGTTGTGCATCTTGGTGACTGGCTATTCATTTACTATTGCTCGTTAGCTATTGACTATCTATTATCCCTTTCTTCTCTTATTCTTGTGAACTAATCTTGACCCATGGCAAAGTTAGGAATTTACTTACTGAGCTTTGTTAGCTCACCCCTTATTTATAACCATTTTTCAGGGAGCTTATGATGAATGATATGCAATGAGATAACTAGCAGAACTAGTGAAACACAAATGATTTACATTGATGAGATGAACTCCAAGTCAAGTTAACTACGTACTCTGTAAGGTTAAGTTCACAATTTGTATTGTAATATTACATCATTAGTGATGAGGTTAGCCTAGTATGTTGGATCACTATGATTAAATTATACTTGGAGACATTCTGATTGTTGATCATTGGAGATGAGTTCTGATCAGCTGAAAGGTATTGGTGTAACTTCCACCTTAAGTAATTCATTGATATAGAATGGATGCATTGGAGCATGTATATTGATACTCTAGAGATATTTGGTGACTGATTCTAGACGTGCTCTGATGTGTTTGGATGAATTGCATTTTTAATTTAAAAATGTTTTAATTTTCGCTGCTTTGACCCTACATTTAGAATGCAATTCATTATAAAGTTCAGAAGTTGCCTTTGGTTGGTCGTATTGACGGCGGGAAAAAATCGGCTAGGTGGCCAACTGGCATCACGTCCTCGAGATCCGCATAGGGTGAGTTTCGGGTCGTGACACCACCTGTTGTGAAATACTCTCCTCTTGAGCATTCTTTTACTTAATCTGATTTAACAACATAGACTCATCAAAAGTAACATCCCTACTCATAGCAACTTTATTTGATTCGGAACACCACAGTCTATTTCCCTTGACACCTGTACTAAAGCCGAAGAACATTGATTTCTTCGCTCTAGGGTCCAATTTAGTTTCCTTTATATGAAAATATGCAGAACAACCAAATGTATGCAAAATATCATAATCTGTAGCAGGTTTTCCAGACCATATCTCTATGGGTGTTTTCCCATCATTTGTAATCGTAAGCAACCCGTTAATGAGATGGCATGCATATGTTACTGCTTCAGCCCAAAATGCCTTGCCTAATTTAGCATTGAGCAACATACATCGCACATTTTCAAGCAAAGTACGATTACATGTTTTGCCACCCCATTTTGTTTGGGCGTGTCTCTAACTACGAAGTGTTTAATTATATCGTCATCCTGGCATGCTTGTTTGAATGGATTTGACTTGTACTCACCACAATTATCTGATTTGAGCCTCTTGATCTTTTTATATATTTGAGTTTCGATCATTTTTTTCCAATTAAGAAATACATCTAAGACTTTATCTTTATGTTGCATGGTGTACACCCAAACTTTCTTTTAGAAATTATCAACAAAAGTCACAAACCAATGCTACGTCTCTAAGATGCAACTTTGCTAGGTCCCCACACATCAGTGTGAATATAATCAAGAGTCCCTTGAGTACGATGAATAGCTGTGCCAAACTTAACTCTAGTCTGCTTGCTCAAGATACAATGCTCACAAAATCCCAATTTCCCAATCTTGGCTCTCTTTAAGAGACCTTGCTTTATCAACCCCTGCAATGCCTTCTCTCTAACATGCCTTAAGCCCATATGCCATAACCTTGAAGTATTAGAAACACTATTCTTTGAACTGTCGGAAACAATTGCTCTTCTTGTGACTATTTGCCCATCCAGAAGATACAAATTACCCTTTCGAGTACTCTTCACCAAGTACCACTTTTAGGACTCCACCTTCCATAATAATTTTATAACCCTTTGAGTCTAACATTCCCAATGAGATGAGGTTCTTCTTCAAGTTCGGTATATAGGGAACATCAATTAGAACTCTAATTGCTTCATCATGCATTTTCAATCGGATGTTTCCTATCCCTTTTGTTTTACAGGTATTATTATTACCCATTAAAACAACTCCTCCATCTAACTCATGGAAGCTAGAAAACAAATCCCTACGGGGACACATATGATAGGAACATCCCGAATCCAAAATCCACTCATCAGAATGACCAGTCAATGATGAAACAATCAAAGCAAAATCTGTATCATTATCTTCAACCTTTGTTCCGTTAACAGTTGGTCCTTTATTGATCTTGTTCTTCAATTTCGGACAATCATTTTTCTAATGTCCTTTCTCATGACAGAAAGCATACTCATCCTTCTCAGGAATCCTTTTATCAAACGGTACTCCTCAAGACTTGCCCCATCCACCACAATTCTTGTCTCCTATCCTACCCCTTACTATCAAAGCCTCTGATGTTGAGTCCCTATGAAACTATAGATCCCTTTTTCGATACTCATTATTTATCTAAGCATTAGATATATTATCAAATTTAATTGTATCTTTTCCTTACAGCAAGGTAGTGGTTAAATGATCATAGCTATCAGGTAGAGAATTTAACAACAATAATGCCTTATCTTCATTTAGAATTTTAAAATCAAGATTTTGCAAAATCAACAAGAATTTTATTAAAACTATTCAAACGCTTAGACATCGAAATACCTTGCTTATACTAGAAGCGAAATAGTATTTTCTTCAAATAGAGTCAATTTTCAACGCTCTTGGTCATAAACTTATTTTCCAGTTTCTCCCACAACTACTTAGCTGAAGTTTCCCTCATAACAAAATACTTTTGATCCTTAACGAGGCAAAGCCTAATGGTGTTGCAAACCTGACGATTAATCTTTGCCCAATCCTTATCTCATCAGGTTTATCCTCCAAAGTGATATCTAGTTCTTGTTGAACTAGAACATCCAAAACTTCGTAGTGCCACATGCCGAAATTATTAGTTCCATCAATTTTTTTAAACTTTGAATTTTGCATTCAAAACCATAGTTCTTACCACCGATGAATTTTTTGAAGACAAAGTTGTCAAAGATGGAGTGCTAGAAACCGATTCCTTGATTAATCAAATCCACACTCATACACCAATGATAAAAAAAATACAATACCAAGATCGAAAATCTTGGATCTGATATCAATTGTTGTGCGAAAGCAATCAAATAAATAATAAATCGATATCAAACGAGCAAAAAAAAAAATAAAACGAACAGAGAAGACACAAGATTTATGTGGCTCGGCAAGATGCCTACGTCCACGGTAGCGATGATCAGTTCACTATGTATCAAATACATTACAAAGAGCAAAAAACTTTCAAAACCTAAAACTCCTTATTCCCCAACGACGACTCTCCTCTCTCTCCTTCAAAACCTTAAAAAAAATAATACCTTTATATAAGTGGATTACATACAACATAAGAGAAAAACAGGCCCAAAAATAAAAGTGGGTCAAATTTTTTTTTTTAGGGGCTCTACTCCTGAAACCCAGTGGCAATGGTGCGAAACCCATACATTACCCACTTCAGATCATCTCAAGTCGCAAATGAATCATCAAAAATCTTAATGAATTCATGACAACCACCCAATAATATATATATTCATTTGAATGTGATGGTTAAATGCATATATTTTCGAACCTAAATGTTCAAACATGCCTGACATAAAATATAATTAATATATATTTATATATAAATCTTTGCTTTCACATGACTGCTGAATGAAAAAAAAAATCAAATTAAACTCTAGGATTCAAACATTCATCATATTAATATAACAAATAAAGCCTCATCATGGGTCTTCGTTGGACTCATTGTATAAGAGAACAAATGCATTTTATTAGGTGTCCGACAAAGGTGGGGTACCTTTTAATATTGATAGGCTCAAGTCTCTCTTGGTGAAATGAGTAGCCAGGGCTGAGAGAAAATCTCGATTTTTTTAATCACAGTTGAGGATTAATAACTTTTTTTTTTTTAATTATCTTCTCAAACAATAAAAACAACTTCGCCTTTTTATTTTTAATATCTAATAGCTCCCTTTCATACACAATTTAATTCAACAAAATCTTATCCTAACAATTTGAAATTGATTACAGATCCTGCTCTCTCATTCTACTATATTTTAGGCCTTTTTATCCCAATTAAGTTACATCCTGTTATATATATATTTTTAACTAATTCAGTTCAAATTAGAAAAAAATATTAAAAAATTTTTAAAATAATTTTTTCAATCCAAAACGTCTACGGTATATTTTTTCTATCTAAAAGATCCAAAAAATAAATTTTTAATACATAAAAGTCCATTTATTAACTTTCATCTTAACACCGTTAAAAAATATTATTGATTAGACCGAAATAACCTTCAAAATACATTTTAAAAAATACTAAATAATAAACACAACAAATTCTTCAATCCAAAAAAATATAACATTTTATTATTTATCTAGAATGCCTAAAAAATAAAATTTTACTTCATAAAATGTCAAGATTTTTTGGGATTAAAAAAATTATTTTGTATATTTTTTAGTATTTTTTTTTCTAAAATATATCTTGAAGGTCATTTTAATATAATCAGTATTATTTTTTAACGGTATTAAGATAAAAGTTAACAATTGAACATTTTTGTATTAAAAATTATTTTTTTGGACTTTTATATAAAAAAATGTATCATGAATTTTTTAGATTAAAAAAATTTATTTTAAAAACTTTTTAGTATTTTTTTCTTTAATTTATTATCTCACTCTTTTTTTATTGGTGCAGTGTAATTATATATGCAGGTATTCTTTCATAAAATATATAAACACACAAATAATGACAAAAATGGCAAAAGTGTTCTATCATTTATTGTTTCCTACATTCCATTTGTGAACTGCAACTGTACAATGAAGAAGCAAAAAGTGTCGAAAGAAATTCATTTTCCCCAGAACTCAATTGGAAAAACCGGTGTTTGGCTAAAAATAGAGATAAAATTCCATTTTCGGGGCCAAACATAAGTTAAATGTCATGCGTCCATTAACCTGCACATAGGATTTACGAAAAATGGGTTCACTATAACATGTCAGTAGAAGATGCTTACAGTAATTAATGGAATTCCTTCAAGTTTTGCTTGTTGGCTTTGGGATGGTATTTCCTGATTTTTTCATGATTAGGTGGTCATATGCTCATCAATGGATTCCATGAATCTATGGAATTCAAGTATAAGGGGGTCTCATTGTGTTTTTTCAAATTGGCGTAATTGCAGTGGAATGTTGTATCATCAAAAGGAATTTTTGGGTTGGGATAATTTTCTTGGATTCGGTTAATAATGTAGTTAATTTGGTGATCAAGTGGGTGGGTATTTTTTGGTCTGAAATTGGGACTTACTCATTTTTTACCCTTATATAAAAGAGAATTATATTAAAAACAAGGGAAAATAATAGGCAGAAAAAAAAAAAGATGTGAGTGACTGAGCGAGGATTAAAACCGAAAAAGAAAATCATAGGAAATAGAAATTGAGGAGAGAAGAGTGAGGTCTGGAGTAATATATATTGAGTGAAGCTGGTAAGGGAAGTGAGAAAGGTGAGAGAGAAAAAAGAAAAATGTGAGGGAAAGTAAAGGAAAAAGGTGAGTGGCAGGTGTCTTTTGTGTTTTTTCATCTCGGTTAATTTCATTTATGCAATTCCATCATGTGATGAGGTTGGGGAATGGTGGGTGATTTGTGAACTTTGGTTTATTTTTGACACTTGTATCTGGGGTGCGGGTTGACTTGTCTCTATTGCTTCGGTGGATTTGGGGCAGATAGGATTTGCAAGAATTTAGCCTCAATTGGTTCACAAGCACATGGATATCTTTCAGGTTAGAGTGTTGATCGTTTCCCAAAATTAGTATAACTTTCTTTGGCATCAGATTTGGGTATTAGGTGGTTTATGTCTCAACAATTGATGGTTCGAGTGGCAAGTTCTTTGATTTGGTCCGGCTCAGTCTTTATTTTTAGATGCTGATGGGAGGATTGATGGAGAAGTGGGACATGACCATGCATAGTTTTTTAGCTTGTTTCGCTTAGTGTTTTCGTATGTCATGCTAATAAAGGTGGGGTTATTATTGCTATATGGCTCTATCAATGGATTGCATGCTAGGTGTAATTTGTTTTTTTCTTCTTGTTTTTGGTTTTATTGTTGGCATATGATTGTTCTGCTTGTTGGGTCTTACTCTTTGAGGAATGATGCTAATCTTTTATTGATGTTATGTTGTGTTGTATTCTTTGTACAATCTCATTTTCATCAATAATATCTTTTTTTTTTACTGATAAAAAAAAATAAAAAATGGAGGAAACTACTTACTAAAGTTAGTTGATTACACTACGTGTCATGCCATAACATGACATAATTTTTCATGGGACATATTTAATCGCAAAGATATAAAATAGTAAGATAAACACGAGCGAGGATGACAAAAAATTCAATATACAATAAAAATCTATTAAGATTTAAAACGGATGAATGTAGAAATTAATTGATGATTCCTTAAATAAGAAATCCAAAAAGAAGGGACTAGAGAGGATGTAAGCGTGTATGATGAATTTCAAAACTTTTTTGACAAATTCAAAATTTAATCTTGAGAATGAAGAGATAAATACCTCAAAATCCGATTTTTTTTTTTATATTTGAGAAGATTCTAATGAATTTGAAGAGTTTCAAAATCTTCTATCTTCCTCTTTATTTCTCAATTGGCCAAATCACCATAAGAGTGTGGACTCTCAACCTCCCAGGAGAAGTTGTGTGTATCCGTCAATTAGCTGGCCCTCCCAAGGAGTTATTATGTATAGAGGCTAGAGAGAGTATTATAAGGGACCCACAATTCCTAGTTCCAATAAGTTTACATAGTTTTTGTTATCTCATAACTTCTTAAAAAATTTATTAATTACCACTATAACAAACAGGAGTATTAATGGTGTTCACAAGTGTCACTAATAATCCCAAAAATGCCGCTAAAGAGTTTTAACGGCATTCATTTGCATATCACTAGAACGTTGCTAATAAGACATTATTAGTGGCATTCAGAAATGCCACTAACAAGTGTCACTAGAAAAGTCAAAATGAATATAGGATGCGCGGCTAATAGTGAACTATTAGCGGCGCACCCTGTCTTCGTCGCTAATAGTCCACTATTAGTGGCACATAGTATGCGTCACCAATAGTCCCTTATTACTGGCACACAGTATGCGCTGATTAGTGGACTATTAGCAGCGAATGCTGAACGCTGCTAATAATGACTATTAGCCGCACACACCGTGTGCCACTAATAGTTTACTATTAGCCGCACACAATGTGCACCACTAATAATGATTCTACATTTTTCACAATTGTAATTATTACATTCAATTAACTTTTATTCCACTTGTTCAAATCCATGTCATCAATAATATAATATAATCTCATTTCAAACAATAGCGAAATGAAATTCGTGTTATAAATATAACAAAATTTAATTACAAAATAATTCTGAATACAATTTAGTAGTAAATTATTGTGTTCCAAATATACACATTAATGTCTAAAAAAAGATTAAAAAAAGTTGTCAACTACAGTTCGGTGTACCTCCACACCGACATAAGAATCTAGTAATTTAAAAAAAGAAATTCATAATTAGATGTGACTAAAACAATATTAAGAAAAATTATTAAATTACATATTTGTTTGCATAAGTTACAAATAGAGCATTTGAATTGTGTTTCGTAAGTTTGACCACGTGTATTGTCACATCCTAGATAGCACCCTATGCAGATTAAGGATAATGATTGACCAGTTAGACATCTCACCAATATGCTAACTCTTTTTAGCATATTGATGACATGTTTAACCGAAGACCTTTTTATATAACCAAGTAGATTGCATTCAGTCGTATAAAAACTTGTAGTGGAAATCTGAGTCTGTAAAATTTTTTAGTTTGAATGTAGTCACATTTGGCAGAGCATAAGTAACGTTACATCAGAGTTGCAATAATATGAGCCCAACATTACATTACACATAAGTGTCTGAACTATTACATCATTCTCCTTCTATTCATACTCTAAGCTGTCATAATTATTTGGTATTTTCCACCTCAAGTTGGCACTTCCATAACTGGGATACTAATCCTCTTCTAGCTATAGTCTCTATTCACCATAGCTCACTATCATATGGATTTGTAGCTTCTTAGTCTTTCCTGAAAATACATTGGATGAAACCTGTGAGCTTCATGAAATGCTCGTGAGTAACCCAAGTTCCCTGTCGTGGGTTTCTGGAAAAACCCCTTTTTAAAACCTCACGTGGCTTTACATAATATTTCATAAACATTTGGAAACATTTATGACTTTTGTAAACATTCATGGCTTTCAAAAACTTTGATAAACATCTAGAAACAATTATAACTTTTGTAAACATTTATGACTTTCATAAACCTTCTTAGCTTTCATGGACTTTCATAAATATTTAGAAACATTTATGACTTTCATAAACAATCATGGCTTTCATAAACCTTATTGGCTTTCATGGATAGCAGTTCAAAGAGCTGCATTAAAAGCTACTAACATTGTTAAAACGTATTTGTATAACTGATTGCAAGGCATTTAAGAAAATGCAAATTCTTTTGCCAGTTAGTTTTGTAAGGTAGAACATAGCAAACATAAAGCTATAGCTGAAAACTAAGTGATGAAATAATGTATATGACAATTTTTCTTTCTTTAATCTTGTCTTGTATAACCACGTGGGCAGCTATTCAATCTGGTCATTTATAGTCACCTGAGCGACTAAGTGTAATCAAGAGCTTTAGGCCTAAATAGCTTGGCTTAACCCCCCAATCGGCCATGACTATGGCTTAACCCCCCAACCGGGCATGACTATTTTTCATGAACTGAAAACATTATAAGGCATATAGTTTCATATTAAATCATGCTTGCAAAACTTTTTATTAAGCTATTCATCTTATATAAATCATTTGAAGATATGCTAATAAGCATTTAAAAAGATGCTACTTAAAAATGCAATTCAAATATCAATCACTGTATTTTGAAAACTATCATGTAGTTAAAACATTTGATATAATTTCATAATTACTTGCTTACTCACATGTGGTCTATATTTCATAGTTACTTGCTTACTCAGTTTGCCTTGACATTCCTCTTATCTCTATTTCTTTGCTGGTGATCCTAAAGCATGAATTAGATTACATCAGTACCATATCAGTATTGACACTCAGCTTAATCTTTGCTTATTTTATATACTTAGTCTCTTTTGGACTTAGTCTTACTGTTTAGGATTCCCTTATGGTCTTTAATCAAGGTTCCTAATATTTCTTCGTTCATCGTGTGACTTACTTTAACCTCTAGGGGCATATTGGTCATTTGCCTTTTTGTGTCTTGTACTATTCGATATGTCATTTATCTTATTACATTTCACCCTTGAGTCTAGAGGGTCTTTTAATCATAAGACATGTCTTCTTTTACTTTATAAGTCCATTTGATTGCTTAATTAAGCTCTCAAGGTAGTTTGGTAATTTTACAGTTCTTACGTCGTGCTTTTGGGACCCGATTATCTTAAACGGAGCTCATTTCTGAACTCGGAGGCCCTTATAAACATTAGTATAGGTTCCTCTTTATGTCTTATACTCTTTGGTATCTTAATTAAGTCATAGGAACGTGCTCATCATTTCTCAATTTGTTTTAGTGTTATATTTTTCCTAAATGGACATCACTGTTATGTCCGAAATGTCGAAGATTCTAAATTTAGCCTCTTCCAGATCCTAATTAGCCTTCATATAATTTATTTTAGGTCTAGAGACATTTTTATAATTTTTATCTTTAATGTGAGACCATGTTTGGGTACCCGAATACTCAATTAGACCTTATCATTAGGTCCAGAGTGTCCAACAATATTAAGTTTATCCCTTTGAATTTTTCTTAGTTAGTCTGGTAGCCGGTATATCATTAAGGGTAGTTTGAGAATTAAACATTTCTATGTGTCAGTATTTTCGGTATCTTGTTTGATGAAATAGACTTCACTATTGAGTCTGGAATATCGAAAAACCTTAAGGGTAGGTACCCTCGTGATCATTAGTGTTCATTCGGTAGTCAAACTAATATAATAGGACAGATTTAAAATTAGTCTAATTTGTCCGTTCATTTATTTTGGGGTCTAATTTCTCAAATCAGACTCTTCCATTAAGTTTGGAATGTCTACAAATATTGGGTTAGACTCTTCTTACATTTTAATCGGCCTTTGATACACTGTATTCAAGCTTAAGGGTAAAATGGTAATTTTACTTAATTAATTAAGGGCTTAAAATAATTATTAATTATTTTTACTGGGCCTTAATATAATTTTCTCAAAATTCTGAGGTCAAATTGTAATTCTAAGAAATTTTGGTTTGGTCAATTTAGGTCAACCCTTTGGTTCAGTTGGGTTCCAACTGAACCCCTTTGTTTTCAATAGAAACCAGTCGGTCCATCAATAAAACAAGTGAACCGAAGCAGAACAATGGTGAACTGATCGGTCTAGTGTGGTTCACTCCGTCATCAATAGGTCATTGTTACATCATCAAAATGGCAACATTTTGCTAAATGGTTATTTAACCCTTTTTCTTAAGCGACATCGTTGGTCTTAAGTTAACCCGCCCCACGTATTTGGGCGAGTCCTAACCCGAACCCGAACCCGACCTATGAACAGTATCTTCTTCCCCAACGTGACGTTACTATTCATGTAAAACCCTAAAAGGCCGCAATTCTATTTCGTGGGGTTTCAGTCACTGTTTTAATCCCTTTCTATTTCAAAACAGTTTTTGAACCCTTAAGGTTCATTTAACTGTTAGTTTGAGGTCTTGAATCGAGCTTTAGAGCTCCATTATCCCGCTACCTATAACTCCACCATACTACTTCGATACTTGATGGTTTTCATAATTTTTGTTGGGTTATGTTCCTCTTCCTATGGGGTTTCAATCCCCATTCATAAAATCAGGTTGAAGGAATTTGTTTTTGAACTCCAAACTGTTCAAGGTTAGTTCTTACTGGTCCGTTAGCCATTTCACAATATTTTTGCTATTTTGGGATCCCTATGCAATCTACTTTTATTTCTAAGCCTTAAATTTAAGTTTTGGTTCAGTCAAAATTTTGACCCAGTTGAAGCTTTCTTTAATGGCGGGTTTTGTTGGTTTGGTCAATATAGAGGCGGTATATAAGTTCCATCTAAATGGTCAAATGAACCTTAAATTTACACATAAACTCAAACAAAAATGAAAGGGTTCTTATTTTACCTTATTTTTTGTGAATCTAAGAAATTTTCCTAATTTTCTCTCACCTCATTCTGTCCCTCTGCAGACAGCTTAATCAGTTCCTCCTTTCATAGAATTTTCTCTTTTTTTGCTGTTCTTTCAGTGTGTGCTATTAGGTTTCTGATTGGGTGGCTTATAAACTATTTTTTCTATTTTGCATTAATGGTTCCTCTTGTCAAAACCATGCTTTTAGGTTCTGCTGTTATTGTTTTGGGTAGCTTAGGGCATGGTTTTGGTGTGTCAACCAGCCATTGGTTTGGTCCTTCACTTACACAAGTAAGCACTATGCTTTTTTTCACCTTTTTTTTTACTTTTTTCTCTTTTTTTTTCTCTCTCTCTTTCTATATGTATATACACGGTTGTATATACACACACACACACACATACACACACACTTTCTTGTGTGTGATAGACCTCCCCCCATGTGCTGGTCACATGGGGTCGAAATGTATTTTTGGTAATTTTTTGAAATTTTCTTTCATTTTTTTTCTAATTTTCTTTATATATGTGCACACACATATTTACACCTGTCCACATAATTTTTCTGTGTATTAGGGGTCTCTTGTATCATATATAAGTCCATAATACTTAAAATAATTTTTTATGTTTTTATTTTATTTTTCTTTGCATTTTATGCATTTATTTGACATTTTCTCTATTTTTTGGTAATTAATAAATAATAAAAATATTTATTAATTATTGGTGATGTGTCACTATTTTAGGCTGGTAATGCTTAGCTCACTGGTCAAATGGCTTTAGTTGACCTTGGCTAGGTCAATTTGACTTATGACCGGTCAGCTCCTACTTTGATCTGTTCTGATTCCTAATATTGTCATATAATGCACTAGTAAGCTCTTATTTTGGTTCTAATGACATGGTATTCGTTTAACTCCCAATTTTGTTGGAAGTGGGTGTTACATGTACTTTATTAGTTTAGAAGTGTGTGAGCTAGTTTGGTGGTGGTTTGACCGTTTCTGGGCATTTGGGAAGGTCAAATGGTAAAAAAAGGTCGTTTTGGGTACTTAAGTTCTTTTTATTTGCATAAGTTACAAACGAGGTATTCGAATTTTGTTCCGTAAGTTTGAGCATGCGTATTTTATTAGTTTAGAGGTGTGTGAGTTGGTTTGATGGTGGTTTGACCGTTTTCGGTCATTTTGGTTGGTCAAAAGGCCAAAATGGGTTGTTTCAGGCATTTAAGTCCCTTTTTTCTTTTTGCATAAATTGCAAACTGAGCAACCAAATTGTGTTTTGTAAGTTTGAGCATGTGTATTTTATTAGTTTAGAGGTGTGTGAGCTAGTTTGGTGTTGGTTTGACCATTTTCGGACATTTTGGGCGATTAAAGGGCTAAAAATGCTTGTTTTGGGCACTTAAGTCTATTTTGTTTTGCATAAGTTGAAAATTGGACATTTGAATTATGTTTTGTAAGTTTGAGCATGTGTATTTTATTATTTTATAGGTGTGTGACTTGGTTTGGCAGTGGTTTGACCATTTTTGGGCATTTTGGGTGGTCAAAGTGCCAAAGAGGATCTTTTGGGCACTTATGTCCTTTTTTTTTTTTGCATAGTTACAAACTAGGCACCCAAATTATATTATGTAAGTTTGAGCTTGTGTATTTTATTAGTTTAGAGGTGTGTGAGCTCTTTTGGTGGTGGTCTGACCGTTTTTGGGCATTTTAGGCAGTCAAACGACCAAAATGATTAGTTTTGGGCACTTTAGTCTTTTTTTTTTTTTTGCACAGGTTGCAAACCAGGCATCCAAATTGTAGTCTGTAAGTTTGAGCACATGTATTATATTAGTTTAGAGGTGTGTGAGCTGCTTTGATCATTTTTGGGCTTTTTGGGCAGTCAAAGGGGCTATTTTGGGCACTTAAGTTTTTTTTTTTTTTTTGCATAAGTTGCAAACCAGGCATCCAAATTGTGTTTTTTAATTTTGAGCACATGTATTTTATTAGTTTAGAGGTGTGTGAGTTGGTTTGGTAGTGGTTTGACCATTTTTGGGCAATTTGGGCAGTCAAAAGGCCAAAAGGGGCCATTTTGTGCACTTAAGTTCCATTTGTTTTTGCATGAGTTGCAAACAAGGCATCTAGATTATTTTTCATAAGTTTGAACATGTGTATTTTATTAGTTTAGAGGTGCGTGAGCTACTTTGGTGGTGGTTTGACCATTTTCGGGCATTTTAGGCCGTTAAAGGACCAAAATAGGTCGTTTTGGGCACTTATGTTGCACAAATGCCTCGGACCTCTGTTTGGCTGCCTAGAATCTCATGTCACTATCCACTAAAGATAATCTCAAAGCCAACTAGACACCCGCCTTGGACCCATCCACGCGTCCAGCCCAAAATGGCCTTGCGTATCTTGTTATCTGTCATTCGGGTCTCGCCCTCAAGGGTCGGCTGCGCATGCCAATCTAGCATCTCCTCCTACAAAATAATAAATGTTATCTTATCTATATTACAAATAGTGGTAATATACAGTAAAAACTTACGTTATAAACGCTGCAACTCTAGGTCCATCTAACCCTTCTTTAGGATAAAGTGTGTCATGTGTCAAAGATCAATAGGGCTAGGAAACGCACTAGTATTTGGGCCATGCTGCAACAATAATAACATTATTTCTAATATTAAAATATAGATAGACTTATAATTACCATATCGTGCATGTGGCATTCAAATGAACATAAACCACCGTAATGATTTACCTTCTATTTGCTCCTACTCTCCACATTTTTTGCACTAACCACCTATACATTAAAAACAAAAATGTTAATATATATATATATATAATAAATTATCATAAAATATTAATTGTGCAATTTGATTACCTTGAATTCTTCTATGTTCCATCGGTCACATAGGACAACCTCGACCTCTTGGGATACCACTTTATAGGGCTTGCTGAAGGGTTGTTTACCTATATCTACCTTCTTCCTAAAATGCACGTGCAACTTGTGATGGTAATCCCTAAAGCAAACCCCTATGTACCCATCCATTGCCTTCCGCACGTGCGGTAAATGCATGTTAATATCAAATTTCTCCTATAAAATCATTTCACATTATGATTAGAGAAGAGATTCATTACATATGTAAATAATAAATAAAATTAAATAATAAAAGATATCCTACTATGTGGTTGTGGAGCTCTTGTCGCTGCCTCTTGGTGATATCATCTTAAGTAGCAACATGAAGTGGCGCACGAAGTTGGCAAATGATGTCGATCTCAGTGGCAAAGTCCTGCGCACACCCACGACCTAGTCATACCTTTAGGGATATTGATGCGAATGCAAGCGCCCCTAGAGGCATCTCCGTGTCATTGTAATTTGGTGTTGTTCGACCTACCGTGCCTACATTTGGGCATGGAGCTCAAAGATTTTTGAAAAAATATTGTAGAAACAATTAGTACCAAGAATTATAAATATGAATTGAAAATTAATAACATACCCATAACAGTTGCAATACTAGCAGCAAGAGTAAGAGTATGAATAGGAGTAAAAGTTATAGTAAGAGCAGGCATAGCCGAACCTGTTGAGGAATGGCCAGTACCTGTCATAGCAACAAGGGTCGGTAAATCTGACTCTGGGGTGATGGCTAGTCCGTGGCATGCACTGGGACTGCCATATCTATAAGTACAAAAATAGTTAAAAACACATAAAAAATTAACTGAATAAATTGATATCCGAAATTACACATGAAATAAACTCAACAATTATTCATAAAAAATTAATTGAATAAATTGATATCTATCCGACATTACACATGTAATACCTAGGAAAATTATTCGCCTAAGTCTGTATCATCATCTATTGTAGTAGTTTCTTTATTATCCGAACAATACTACAATAATGTGTCATCATCAAAATCATTTTCATCATCATTGATGAATGTTGCGTCCCTTGGATCTAAATGCACGATATTTTGGAATGCAGTAGCTACGACATTGTCGGGTTCCATGTCAGTCCTATTCAGTCGGTTTGGCATCGTATGCACTTGATCATGCTGCACAATACCATCATAGGCCGATTGAAACTCTTTTTGTCGTGCTTCCACATTCTGGTCTAAATCTTCCTCCTTGTCCTGAAGTTTGACTACATCATACACATTTCTAGACTGTATTTTTTTATATAATATGCCATTCATCTCTTATTTTTGTATCCTTCAAATAGAATACTTGCTTGACTTGTGAAGGCATTACATAAGGATCATCCTTAACTGCTGTCCGGGACATATTAATGCTTATGAAGTGTTTATTAACTTGCATCCTGGTCTTTCTATTACTAACATCCTAATAATTATATTTGAATATATAAATCGAGTTACGCAAGTAACGCATCTCTATTATATCTTTTACGACACCATAGTAGTCCAAACTTTGTCTTTCTTTATACCTGCCCTCAACCATGACACCATTATTTTGTGTTCGACGATTCACCTCATGTTGCTTCGTGTGAAAGCAACGCCATCAACATTGCAACTGGTGTACCAACATATCCTTTCATTCGGGCCACATGCCAAGGCATATAATTGATCATAGGCATTAGACAATCCCTGGTTATGCAAAGAGCTTTATATATTAATAGGGGTTAAAGTAGAAAAATAAATGGATTCACGCCAAATAAGTAATTAACATCAAAATAAGATATTTTATACATACATGGTCTCTGAACCATTTCAGAAATAATTTTTGCTGTATTTGCTCTACATTTGCAACACTTTCTCTTTGAAGCTTAGTCGTATGCTCAGTACATAAGATAATAAATATTTTTTATAGCTTAGATTCTGTAAATAAGGTTGTATTGTGAAGGTGCATGATTAACTTACTTAAAATATGGCAATGTCTCATCAGAATTATTGAGTAAGGTATAATGTGCTTTTGCCAAGTGTTCAGAAAGACACCATTCATATAATAAAGCACCTAATGTTCATATATTCTGATTGAATATTGCCAGGCTAGATCATGGTTGCGGTGGAAATCTATCAGAATTTTATTTTTCACAATTAAACCCTGTCTCAATATCTTCAAGATGCATGGAGCAGAACATGAGACATTCAACATCTACATATGCCTTAATAATTGATCCTTCCGATCACGCTTTGTTACGCACGTATTGCTTTAATGTGTATAATAATCCATCAGAATAATAATTCAACAAATTAATGAATGGTATCTGTGGACATATAGGACATATTAAATATTAAGTTATGTACCTTTCAATTGGAAACATCCAACGATATTGGATTGGTCCACTAATTCTAGCTTCCTACGACAAATGCATAGCCAAATGAACCATGACATCAAAGAAAGCTGGAGGAAAGATCATTTCAAGTTTGTAGAGGATTACAACAATATCATTTTTAAGCTTCTCTAGTATTTCCAACTTCAACGCCTTGGCACTTAATTCTCTAAAGAAGTATCCCAACTCAATCAATGTCATTGATACGCTTTCGAGGATATATCTACGTATTACAACTGGAAGAATTTGTTGTAAAAGTACGTGGCCATCATTGGTCTTTAAAGCCAGATATTTTCCTTTCTTTAACATTTACACACCGAGATATATTCAATCCATATCCATTTGAGAACTTCACCGATTTAAACCACTTACAAATCTTCATTCGCTCGTCAGGTGATAATGTATAGTATGTAGGAGGCACGAAAAATTTGTCTTCGTTACGTACCAAGTGCAACTCCTTTTTTTATGCCCAATTCTTGGAAGTCTATCTGAGCTTTAATAGTATCATTCGTATGCTCCTTAATGTTCATTTAGGTTCTGAGCACATTATCACTTATATTATTCTCAATGCGCATAACATCTAAATTGTGCTTCAACTTCAATATCTCCTAATACGGAAAATAAAACAATATGCTTTTCTTCATCCAATTATACTCCATTTTAGTATGCTTCATCTTCTTAGCACCCAATATCTTTCCAAACCTCATTGGTTGGATGTCGGCCAATTGCACCATTAAGTCCTCTCTAAACAACTCACGAGGTGACAACTTGTGCTTAGGTTTGTTATGAAACAAATGCTTTTAGCGGGTTCACTAGACATATGACGACGGTAGAAAATCCTAATGGCACATGTAGCATACTTTCCATTGGACAAATGTAGTGAAAATGCATCTTTATTGCATACCGGACATGCCAGATACCCCTTTGTGCTCCACCCTAGACAAGTTGGCGTACGTGGGAAAGTCATTTATGATCCACAACAATGCCACATGCAATCGAAATGTCTCCTTCCTAGATACATCATACGCCTCCACTCCAATCTCCCATAATTCCTTCAACTCATCCACTAATAGTCACAAATAAACATCAATTTCATTTCCAAAAAACTTCAGCCTAGGAATAATCAACAACATGAAGATGAACGATTTTTTCGTACATCTATATGGTAGCAAGTTATAAGGCACAAACAACATTGGAATGTTCTAGGCATTACTCATGCCACTAAATGGAGTGAAACCATCACTAGCTAGCCCAAGTTGTACATTACGTGGCTCATTGGCAAACCAGTTGTGATTTCTATCAAATTCATCCTAAGCTTGAGAATCTGTTGGATGCCTATATACATTTGCCTCACCAACATGCTTCTCGCTATGCCACCACATCTGTTCAGCCATATTTTGAGACATGTACAACCTTTTTAGCCTCGGTTTTAATGAAAATATCTTAGCAGCTTGTGCAGAATTGTCTTGCTCATTCCTTTCGTTCACCTTATATTTGGGTTTATGACACACCATAAACTCAACACACTGTTTAATCTCCTTCCAAAATAATATGTAATCAGTTCTTGTAATCATAATAGGGATATATCCCAGGCTCAAGTCCCTTAACTGTATTTTCAGCCTCATAAAGCGATTTTAGAAGGGTTTTTCCTACATGTAGTGCTGCCTTAAACAATTCAATGGCCATATTAAAAGATTTGTTTGTCCATCGGTTGATGGTCTTAATATAAGGGAGCTTGACAAGAAATCAAGTGTCAAAAACTTCTCACAACCTTGATATAATGGTTGTATTGCTTCCCTCAACAAGGGATCCAAAAATATTTCTGATTCTTTAGTATGATTTCTAGGACTTGGACCGCTGCTTGCAGTCACATCCCTTGCATGTTCACCAGCATTTTTAGGAGTCCATCGTAACCAAATATGACATTTTCACCCAAGTCATCGCCTTCATCCTCACTCACCACTGGTACTTCACGTTGTTCCTCGTGAAATTCCCAACACTTATACGTTTTATACATGCCATACTTGAGTACATGTGCTCTAGCCTCATCTATGTGTATATAATCCATATTGTTGCACATCTTATGTAGACATCTTATCCTATTTCTCCCATCCGCAGATGCGCGAACAAACTAACTGAAATCCTTAATCTCTTTCATGTATCCAGCCAAATGCCTGCCCTTCAAGTCTATCCAATTCTTATCCCTTTTCGTCTACCTAACACAACTCAAACATGTTACTCATTATAAATATGAAACATGAATCCTAACTTCTTTCTAAAAGGTAAGATGGTCCTATCCTATACAGGAATGCACAATCTATATTGCAATCAGCAGCTAGCAACTTAAATGCTCGATTCTACTTAGAGAAAATTTTGGTAACATCTACCCAAGGTTTTTGAAATACATAAGATATAAGCTACCAAGCTTAAATATGTACCCAGAGAACAACAAGAGACCGTGTCGAGATTTTTATCTACTGGAATCAAGCATTTTCTACTTCCTCTAATGTAGATTTATGC
Source organism: Nyssa sinensis (assembly GCA_008638375.1). NCBI lineage: Eukaryota > Viridiplantae > Streptophyta > Magnoliopsida > Cornales > Nyssaceae > Nyssa > Nyssa sinensis. The sequence continues at coordinate 28,463,424 of CM018039.1, read as the reverse complement.
ATTCTCAAACTATCATACTTTGGACAATTCAAGAATCAATTTTTATACACACTAGCCCAATCGCTCTTAATTAAGCGACAAGATTCATGAGTGCTGAAAATGACTCCCAAACGACGCTAAGGTTATATGAATGCAATTACTTATTTCATTTATTAATCGTTTAGGTAAAAAGACTACGCATACCCATTAAAGCGTATACCTAAACGCCATTATGAATGCTCCTATTTGATAGTTGTTAAATAATTTTTAACAATTCACTCAAATACATAATTACTTAACTCAAACAACATTTTTACAAAACTACTAAATTAAGAAAACTTTTCAACTCAAACACTTTTACACTCCTCAACCAACATTACATTATAAACATTGTAGTTAGTAATGGCTTCCTTGAACTCAAAGTTTGTGTCTATGTCTACATACATACATACATACATTCACACACACACACACATAAACGTATATATATATATATATATATATATATATCTTTGCGCTCTAGCCTCATCTATGACTATATATATGTCTGACTATTAAACCTACATATTATCTACTATGTAGTATAATAAACTATCCTAAATTATATTTACATAATCTAATCCAAATAAATAGTAAATTTACATATTATTTGTTAATACATGCATATATATATATATATCATTTGATATTTCCAACCTACGCAATTTTGGTTGAAATATTTCATAATCACAACTCTTTTAAACTTATGCCTTAAACCTATATTACACAAGCACTAAATACTACTCAAAATATTTTCCATGAGGTTGAAGGTAAATTTTCCATTGTTGGTACTTATTTAGTTTTGGTTAAATATTTTCCATGAGGGAGAAAATATTATTGGAAAAAATAGAAAAATAAAATGAAAGACAAAGGAAAAAGAGATTAGAGGTATACATTTTGCAACTATAAAAAGAAAACACAAAAACAAAAGCACGAGAGAGTGAGAAATGCTATGAGTCACTCTATTAATCCTTCACGTTATGTAATGTCAAAGAATATGATAACATTAATCGGAAAGTCTCCTTGTCAAACAAACAAAGCCAACTTAAATTACTAAAACAATATCCAAAAATAAATAAATCCCTTGAACTATTTGTCACTTTCAAAGCTTCTACCTCCAAATACAATTACAAGGGCATAAACTTTTATTAGCCTAACAAAAAGGATTGAAGTTTAAAATTTTATTTTCAAAATTAATTCCATCTTCAAACAAAAAGAGGATGCTAATGATTAAAGCAAGTACATTACACAATGATGGGGCAATATAATTTATTTAGCAAGAATAAAATGTAACAAATATAAATAGTATAGTTGGTTTTTCTAAGAAACCCTAACCTTTTTTCAAGCCTTAATGGCCAATAGAGCAAGTCGGTGGCAAGGTAGTGGCGGCAGAGGGCGGGGGGGAATGACGACAGAGGGTGTTGGTGGTGGAGAATGGCGGGGGCATGGCTCGTCGATCGACAGTGGACAGATTGAGAGATAGATACAAAGAAATGAAGTTTGTGAGCGAGAGAGAGAGAGAGAGAGAGAGAGAGAGAGAGAGAGAGAGAGAGAGAGAGATCGACTTGGGGATTCTAATATAAGTGGTTATTCACGGCAGCACAAGTGTGCGTCGCTAATATTCTTAATGTACGTCACCAATTTCAATCCACAAAACCAAAAATGACATCGTTCAAATAAATCCAATATTCAAATGTGCACACCGCTGAAAGTTTGGTTTATTAGTGATGCACACGTGCGTCGCTAATACCTAGATTTGTGTTGCCAATAATTCCCCACCAATAATTCTATTTTTGGGCTCTTTTAGGCGATGTTTGATGTGTGTGCCGCTAAAGCCAACTATTAGAAAAAATTTTGTGCGTGCCACCACTAATAGTGATCGTCGCTAATAGTCTCTTTTCTTATAGTGTACAATTTACACCACTATGAAATTATAATTGCACTCTAAGATTTATGTAAATTACATGGACGCCACAAAAATTACAAATACAAGCCTATCCATTGACCTACTAAATTAGGACAAATAAGTCCCTCAATAATTTGATATCCATAAATACAATTAGGTAATTTACGGTTAACCTTTCTATTTACATCTTAAATACATTGAATACTTAATTTAATAATTTGATCACGTAGTTAATTTATTTTAGTAAACAATTTACTAAAATAATTTGAATAGTAAACCCTAGAGTGGAGAAGACAACCCCACTTGGTCGGGTCGAGCTTGATTTGGGCAAAAAATGGGTTATTTGAGAATTAATTCTTATTTGGTGAACTTTTCCAATATAGTGGAATTATAATTACAGATTAGTGAAGAATCTAAAATTAATTCCAAATTGGTAATTATTTAATTAAAAATATGAGAATAATTGCAAAATAGTGAACTTTTGATAAATATAGATCAGTGGCCCTAATTATGAAAATTACAATTTAATCGACTTTCGTCAACAAAATTATAAATTGGCATTTTAAGCCAATTAAAGTGTTAGAAAGGCCTATTTAATATTTTTTGAAAATCCATGCCCACCATTAGTCCAGACATGCATTTTTTGAGTTTGTCAAAGTGACATGTGATAAACAATCTAATAGAGTTCTAGAGCATATTAAAAGAAAAGTGATGATAATGTTGGAAAAAAGGCATAAAAAAGGGATTGGGTGGAGTTCTAGAGTGCCTCTCAAGCTAAAAAACAAGCCTGTAAAGCTTCCAAAAGAATCTAAATCATGTATACTTATATAGTCTGTTGGCTTAGAATATGAGGTTTTATATAAGTAAAAAACTTATTTGGTGGATTTAGGTGAGATGACCTACAATTATAGAGCCAGGGCAATAATTGGAATTTTTTTTTTGCAAGCATTTAGTGACTTGTATTGCTTATATAAGAGGAGATGCTAAGTAATAATACATATCTATCTTAGCACAGAAGCTATCTTAATACTTATAATATGATCTACGCACTTGCGAATGAAAGTATGTGAGAAAATGTGCAGAATGGTCCCATTAAGCCCCATATATTGAAGGCAATTCCTAGAAGGCCTAAGAACATTAGATTAAGAAAGGTAAATAAACAATTCTTGTGTCTCAAAACAAAAAGAGCTTCACTTTGATGTGTTGTATTTGTTTTCAATTTGGGCATAACAAGAGGACCTACCCAATTGTACCTCACAATCAAGAAAAGGGTAATAATGGCCCATCTTCTACACATGTTAATCTATTTTAGTTTTAGTATGCTATTAATATTTGACTTATAATGTAATGGCTTTTATTGATTATTTTTATTATTGTACAGTATGATAGGCGAGTTGGTGAAAGACGCAACAAGGCATCATAGTGGTTTTTTCAGTCCCAATGATCTTCTTAGTCTTAGATTTCTTCTCAAGATCAGTTCCATTTTTAATTCTTATGATTGGTAATGGTTCAATTATTTATTGGTTCCATTCTAAAACAATTTATAGTTTTATTATTATCAACTTTTGTTTGAGAAATTAATCATGGATCTGTAATGGTTCTTGATGCTGCACTTTTTGGCCCACGTATGCTCCAAGCTCGGCTCCCTGTGGAATACTCAAAAAGAAGATCAGAGGACCACCGGGTTGGCTCCGGCGGTAGCCGCTCCGATGTTTAAGTCAATAAACTGAATTGAAAGACTGTAATGAAAGCCAAATAATGAGCATAAAAATAAAGCGTACCTTTAGGGTTTAATTTATAGGCTGTGGCTTTCCTAAGTCGATTAGGATTTGGAGCCATGAAAGTAGGGATTCGATCATCGGAGATAGTAGTTACCATGTTGGATATTGTATCAAAATAGAGATAATCATGTGTGGTAGTTTCCTTGTAAGAGGCTGTTTCCTTATTCTCTGCTCGGTAGATGTTAAGGCGGTCACAAGCTCTGGAGTGTTACTCCGAAGTTCTGTGTTCAGTCTTATGAGCTCTACTAGAATGTGGATCTGTTCTGGAGGAATGTGCTCGGCTTCTTCAGGTCTTTAGGTCCAAGCCAAACTGGCTGAGTGCGAGTTGAACTGGCCGAGCACGAGCTGAGTTGGCCGAGCATGGGCTTAACTGTCAATATACGTATCAAGTGATGATTGGTCTTGTCATTTTGTGGTATATCAGTTACTCCCCCCCCAAGCCTTAGTTTGAGCTTATGGCGTAACTAAGGTTTATGAGTATTGAAAAGTAACGTGTTTTGTCGTCTCATTTTTCAAGACGACTGTTGATGCATCATTTATGGCGCAGTCAATTTGAAGACCATCATTGCCTGTAACCATCGCGACGGTTCGTCTTAGTAGCCCCCATTTTCTGAATGTTTATAAGGGGGGAAAGGTGCTTTGTATTCCTCGTTTATTGTTTCTCGTATATCTTAGAGGAAAAGGAGCATTCGCCATTGTCGAACTAGCAAGCTAAACTATAAGGAGTGTCCGTTGCTCGAAGTTTCTCTCTCTCTTTAGGTTTGGCCTTAGTTTCTTTGCTCATAATTCCTTTTATCTTTCTTCTTCTCTTCCTTTCTGGTTATTCTAAAATGTCGACATCCACCGCATTTTCTGGTGTTGGCAATGGTTCAAGGATTCTTCCAGAGGCTTATGCTTCATCCCAAACACTTGTTAGGGATAGCGGTTCCCTAGGGACCAGGTCGAAAGAGACCCATTCTAGTCCCGAGGTTAGAATTGTAGATGCTTTTATAGAGTCTCAAGGTAGAAAGGGAGAGGTTTCTGGTAAGCTCTCCCCAGGAAAGAGGGACAGAGCACTGTAACCTCTTTGTGGTAAGATAGCATAAGATAGGAATTTGATTTTCCTCAAAATATTGACCTTAGGGCTCCCGATGACTTAGATCGCCCTACAAATATTAGGGAAGGCGAGATCTGTGTATATACTGCCTGGTTTGAAATGGGGTTACGTCTTCCCTTCCCCAAATTACTTAGGGAATTTTTCTGTTGGTTCAACCTTTGCCCCGCCGACTTGCTCTTGAACAGTTGGAGGCACTTGTTAGGATTTATAGCTTTAGGTCAAATGAACAGTGTCGAGGTCTCTCTGGACTTGATCCGTAGTAAAATGGATCTTAAATACATGAAATCCGAGGGCCTCTACAATATGTCTTTTGACCAAGGGTTTAGGCCTCTGTCATTTGTACCGACCTCCAACAAATCTTGGAAAAATCGATATTTTTTCATTAGTAGAGGATGGGAAGTGGCCGACCTTGAGGACCAGATCTCTACCTTTCCCTGAAGCACGGGGTTTATGGGTGAGACCACCCTTCTTTTGCAATTCCTGTTTCTGCTCTCGCCCTTGCCAATGTATATCTAATCATTGTTTTCTGTATGTCTTGTGTAGCTAGAAGCGTTAAGAAGAGTCAATCCTTCACTCCTATTATTAAGGAGCAGTACGGCAGGCTTCTCTAGACCAAGAATAGAGACTACAGAGTCATTCTTCAGCCGAGCACTCCAATGGCCTCAAAGGATAAAAATGTGGTCGATGATGTGTTGCAATCTGTCCTCGGCAAGTGGGGCTTGGTGAAGAAGAAGAAGAGGGTGGTGAATCTTTCCCTTTCCTGCCGCTTCTTCGTCAAAGAAGAAGAAGACGACCATGGCCGCCCCCTCTTCTACTGCACTTCCCAAGAAAGGGGCGGTCCCCTCTGCTTCTCCTACGCCGCCCTAGAGGGGCGTGGTGATCAGGGAGTCCACCTCTGCGCCGTCCCAGAAGGGCATGGTAAATTCTAAACCTGCCCCCTCCTCAGCTAAAAAGGCTCAGAAGAGGGGCAAGGCGAGGGTGGATGTTGACTTAGACAAGATGCCAGACGGGTATATGGCCATCCATCAGGCTATTGAAGAATTCTGGGTGGATACCCCTCGAAAGGACTCTCCTTCTTGCAGTACCAGGCAGGGTACTGAAAAGACGGTTGTTGGCGCCATGAGCGCCCATCTGAAGGTAATGACCGCTCTGTCTTCCTTGGCATTTTGTTTTTTCATTTACCTGATTGGGTCTCTTTCTGTTTCGCAGACCTTGCACAATTTGGCTGCCATGATGGAGGCTGCGGTGGATCTTCAGGCTGTGGAGAGGCTTGAGAATGAGCTGGATGAGGTTTGGCTTTAGCTCGGCATGGCTCAATCCCAAGCTACAATGGCCGAGGACGAGCTCAAAGAATTGAGGAATTCCCTCTCCATCATAGAGTCGGAGAGGGATTCCCTTAAGTCTGAGAGGGACTCTTTTAGGTCTGAGCGAGAATCCCTTCTTAGGAATTGGATAGGCTGAAGGAGGAGAATAATGCTCTTCAAGCCTCTGTTGCTCTGAAGGTTGATGAGGCCAAGGTCGAGACTGAGGCTAGGCTGAAGACCGAGTTGGAGAAGATGGGCGATAGACTTGCGCAGCTCGGTTATGATAACTTTAGATCCAAGCTCCTTACCAAATTCCCAAACATTGACCTGTCGGGAATTGATGATGATGATGAGGATGATGATGGTGACGAGGATGATGGGTCTGCTAGCCCTTTAGTTTAGAGCAAATTTTCTATTGTTTTTCCTCTTTTTGTAACAGAACGCACAAATTAATAATAACATAGTTCCTTCAAAGATTATGCCTGTTCCCTTTGTTTGGACATTTGCAAACATTATGGCTTTGATCGAGAATTATCCAAGGTTTCCCAGTTCTATAGTGCATAAATGGTCTTTCGACCCTTCGAACTTGAAATTGAAGCAAACAAACCCTTGAAATTGAGGGGTTTTGAATCTTGAACTTGCACTGAGTATTAAGGACGGTAGTCAATATAGGATTTCACTACTCAGAGCTTAATTGCCATACAGAAAGTCTTGTAGTAATCAGTCATTTTAACCACTCAGAGTTAAACTTGAGCTTAACTACCGAACAAAAAAACTTTTATTAAACTTGAGAAAGATTCTTGATGGTTAATACCCTTTTCCAGAGCTCATTGGTAAGAAGTTGAGCATTTAGAATCATGACTGCCAGTTTGAATAACCATGTAACTTTAGTGATATGGACCAGACATGAAGTTCGGTGCATTTAAATGGACCAGACGTGAGGTCTGTACATTTAAATGGTCCAGACATGAGGTCTGTACATTAAGAATGACCAGACATGAGGTCTGTACATTAAGATGGTCCAGACACTAGGTCTGTACATTAAGATGGACCAGACACGAGGTCTGTACATTAAGATGGACCAGACACGAGGTCTGTACATTAAGATGGATCAGACACGAGGTCTATACATTAAGATGGACCAGACACGAGGTCTGTACATTAAGATGGACCAGACACGAGGTCTCTACATTAAAATGGACCAGACACGAGGTCCGTACATTAAGATGGACCAGACACGAGGTCTGTACATTAAGATAGACCAGACACGAGGTCTGTACATTAAGATGGACCAGACTTAAAGTCTGTACATTAAAATAGGAACACTTCATGGAATATTTGAAATGAAAAATTTCTTTATTGATAATACTTCTGTAAGTGTTCCATATTCCAAGGTCTGGGAATAGGTTTCCCATCCATGTTCTCTAACCAATAAGTGGTCGGTCTCACTGTTTTGGTGATTCTATAGGGGCTTTCCCAGTTGGGTGACAATTTTCCATGGTGGGATCCTTGGTGCTCTGAAACACTCTTCTTAAGACAAGGTCTCCAACTTGGAAGCTGGCAGGCTTAAGCCCTAGTTTTGAGCGGCTAACCATTTTATGCTGATATGCTTCCATCCTAACCACGGCTTGCTCGCTTCTCTCTTCGAGCAAGTCCAAGTTTTCCACAAGTTATTGGTCATTGGTCTCTTCGTTGAAAGCTTCAGTCCTTAGGGAAGGCATGCCGATCTCAATAGGGATCATTGGTTCGGTGCCGTAGGCGAGTGAAAAGGGAGTTTCTGATGTTGGAGTTCTCCTAGTTGTTCTGTAGGCCCAGAGAGCTCCAGGGAGTTCTTTGACCCACTTTCCCTTAGCTCCTTCTAATCTCTTTTTAAGAGCATTAAGGATTGTTCGGTTAGTGACCTCTGTTTGCCCATTGGCTTGGGGATGACCAGGTGAGGAGAAGTGGTGATTGATATTCAGGTCTTGGCAGAACTTTTTGAATGTCTTACCAGCAAATTGCGTGCCGTTGTTTGAGACAATCACGCTGAGGTATGCTGAACCTGCAGACTATGTTTTTCCAAGTGAAACTTTTGACTTCCTTCTCTGTAATGCGTGTTAGTGTCTCTGCTTCTGTCCCATTTTGAGAAGTAGTCGATAGCTGCCAATAGATATCTCTTGTTCGGCGTGGCTTTAGGCAATGGGCCTATGATGTCCATTCCCCTATTGTGCAAAGGGCCATGGGCTTGTGATAGGGATGAGTTCATGATGGGGCTGATGCTGGTAGGGGGCAAACCTTTGGCATTTGTCACATTTTCGAGCATATTCTTTTGCTTCTCTTAGCATTCCAGGCCAGTAGTAGCCTTGTGTTAGAGCTCGGTGTGCTATGGTTCTACCTCCGTTATGATTTTCGCATATGCCTTCATGAATTTCTGCCAGAACGTACTGAGACTCTTCTGGAGCCAAGCATTTTAACAATGGCTGAGAATAAGACCTTCGGTAGAGCCTTCCGTTCATAACAAGGTACCGAGCTGCTCTGATACAGATTCTTTTTGCTTTATTCTTGTCTTCTAGGAGGAGCCCTTCTTCTAAGTACTGGAGGATAGGAGTCATCCAGTTCTGAGGCTGTTTTGTAATTTGGGCGACCTCGATTTCTTTGATGCTAGGCCTTGGCTGGTGGGAGATTCTTAGTGTTGAGTCCGTTTCTGACTTCATATAGGATGCCATGGTTGCCAAGGCATCAGTTCCTGCAATTCTAACCTGTTTCTATTTTTTGGATTGAGAATGCTCGGAAGGAGCGTTTCAACAAGTTGACCAGTTCTGAATACCAAATCATTCTTTCATCTTTGATAGTAAACTCTCCCTGAACCTGGCTGACCACTAGTTGGGAGTTAGAAAATACTTCGAGGCTCTGAGCCTCGCATTCTTGTGCTAGCTTCAGTCCCTAGGATAAGGGCCTCATACTCTGCTTCATTGTTGGAGGCTTTGAACCCTAGGCTGACTGCCCTTTCTGTTATGAGCCCATTAGGGGACTGTAATACCAATCCAACACCAACACCTCGGTCGGTAGATGACCCGTCAGTGTATAGTTGCCATGTCCCCAAATTTTCACACAGCCTTGCTTTATCTAGTAGTGCTGGGGTGAACTCGACGACGAAGTCTGCCAAGGCTTGCCCTTTAATTGAAATCCGTGGAACATAGGATATGTCGAATTCCCCCAGTTCCACTGACCATTTGACTAATCGTCCGGATACCTCTGGCTTCCTCAATACTGATTTTAAGGGATAGGCAGTTGGAATTTCTATGGGATGAGCTTGAAAGTAGGGTCTGAGCTTCCACACAGATACTATAAGTGCAAGGGCCAGTTTCTCGATCTCGGGGTACCTCTTCTCTGTGTCTAACAGTGCTCTGCTAACATAAAATATGGGCCTCTGTACGCCTCTGTCTTGCCTAACTAGTGTAGGACTGACAGCGTTCTCGGAGACAACAAGGTAGAGAAGTAGCTTTTCCCCTTGGATTGGCTTTGACAAGAGCTCAAGTGAAGTTAAGTACTTCTTCAGTTCCTGAAAGAATTTTTCACACTCGTCAGTCCATTATAGAGCTTTGTTACTTTTCAGAGCTTTGAAGAATGGTAGGCAACGATTAGTGGATTTGGAGATAAATCTGCTCAGAGCTGCTATTCTGTCATTCAAAGCCTGAATGTTTTTCTTGGTCCTTGGAGACTCTAGTCCAATCAGGGCCCTAATTTGGGTGGGGTCCGCCTCTATACCTCTCTGAGAGACTATGTAGCCTAAGAATTTTCCTTTTGTTACACCAAAGGTGCATTTCGAGGGATTGAGCTTCATCTTGTACTGCCTCAAGATGTCAAACGTTTGAGCTAGGTGCTAAAGATGACTGCTCTTCTGCAGGCTTTTGACCAGTATATCATCAATATAGACTTCCACGCTACTACCGATTAAGGGGCCGAACATCTTATTAACCAGATGCTGGTATGTGGCCCCAGCATTTTTTAGTCCAAACGGCATCACTCTATAGCAATAGAGACCTCGTTCGGTTATGAATGATGTTTTCTCCCGATCAAGAGGGTGCATCTGTATTTGATTGTATCCTGAATAGGCATCCAGTGAAGCTCATAAGTTCGTGCCCTACAGTAGCATCGACTAACTAATCTATCCTCGGAAGAGGAAAGCTAGTTTTTGGGGCATGCCGTATTGAGGTCTGTATAGTCAACGCAGACTCTTCACTTGCCATTTTTATTTTTGACCAGAATAGTGTTAGCTAGCCAATCAGGATAGAATACCTCCCGTATCATGTTGGCATTGAGTAGCCTTTGGACCTCGTCGTTGATGATCTGGTGCCGCTCTGGAGCAAGTGGCCTTTTCTTTTTCCTTATTGGTGGATGGTTTGGATCTACTATTAGTTTGTTAGTGATGAGGTCCGGATCTATTCCTTCCATATCCCTTGTTTCCCAGGCAAACACGGAGAGGTTTTTCTTCAAGAATTTGATCAACTGATCCTGCTCGGTAAGTGTCAGGTCGGGGCCTATTTGCAGGTAGTGTCCCTGCTCTTCCGAGCTGACCAGGACTTTAATGGGTTCCCTATAGGGCTTGGCCCTACTGTCTCTTCCTCTAGGGCTTAATGGCTCGTCAATCCTGGAAGGGTAGTCTTCTGCCTCGTGATAATGAGAGTAAACTGGATCCCCACGTTCACGAGCATGCAGTAATTGTTATTTGAGGGCCTTGGCCTTGAGTGCAAGAGCATGACACTCTCTAGAGGTTGACTGGCATCCTCTGATAGAATAGACAGTTTGATCGTGGACATACTTTAGGCATTGGTGGAGGGTCGAGGTGACTGCTCCCATCTCGTGCAGCCAAGGTCTCCCTATTATGACATTGTAGGGGGATTTAGCATTCAGAACCAGGTATTCTGTTACTGTGGTTTTGTGCCCTTCCCCTTCTCCTGCAGTGGTAGGTAAGATTAATACTCCTAATGGAGTGTTGAGATTCCCATCAAAACCTGCCATAATTATGCCAGTAGGCTTGATGTCATTGAGGCTGAGCTTCATCTGTTTGAAAGGCTCGAAGAACAGAATGTTTGTTGAACTCCCAGTGCCCACCAAGACTCTTCGGATCTCAAAGTTGGCGATTTTGAGAGAGATGACCAAGGCATCACTATGAGGACAGTGTAGCCTTGTAAGGTTTTCATCAGAGAACTTGATTTCTAGCACTAGTCTTAATCTTTTCTCCATGCTAGCAATCTGTAATATGTGGGGAGTTGCTCTAGCTTCCCGAGCATAGCGTTTCCTTGATCTGTTGGAAGTCCCCGTTGCACTGGAGTCCATGTGCAAAACAAAGATTACTTGGTTGTTCTGATGTGGAGGCTCATTTCGTCCTACCCTTTGTTCCTGTCTTTGGTCGGGCTTCCACTGTTGGGGCCTCTCATCACGGGGGTTCTGCCTTCCGTCCTGCTTGACAAACTCCTGTAGTTGTCCTCTCTTGATTAGCTGCTCAATCTCATGTTTGAGAGCCTTACAGGTGTTAGTTGTATGCTCACGGTCTTTGCGAAAATCACAATACTTGGTTTGATCTCTGTAGTTGGGGTCACCTTTCAAAGGTTCTGGCCATCTCAGGTTCTCTCGGGATCTTACTTGCTTCAGTATGTTATATGGAGAGGTATTCAGAAGAGTAAAGTTATTGAACTTTCTTAGCCCATAATTATAGGAAGTTCTAGGTACCCCTCTTTTCTCTGGGCTTCTGGCTTTCTTCCTAGCCGAGCTAGGGTCCTTCCTTTGGTCGTCCTTCCTCTGACTGTCTTTCTTCTAGTCTTCTTTTTGAGCTTGTTCCTTAATCTTTCTAGAAGTGTCTTTGGCTTCTTCCAAGTTAATGTATTTCCTTGTTCGGTCCATGAGTGCTGCCATATCCATAGGGGGATTTTTGGTCAAGGAGTCTCTAAAGCCTCCCTGTGCAAGACTAGAGGCCAAAGCAGCTATAAGGAAACTGGGGCTAGCAATTTGTAACCTCAGTGAGTTCAACGTTGAAACGTGCGATATACCCTCTGAGGGACTCTTCCTTTGTTTGCTTATGTTCAACAAGAATTTAGGACCCTTCCTCAGCCTCCTACTGGTCATGAACCTGTCCAGGAATCTTCTGCCGAGCTCATAGAAACTAGTAACTGAGTTCGACGGGAGGTGATGGAACCACTTCAGAGTAGTGCCGTTGAGGCTAGGTCACGAATGTTCAGTATAAAAAGGCGTCAGAAGTGCTGTGTAGGGCCATGGTGTGCTGGTAGTGGGAGAGATGGTCCCTTGGATCCCCTGTCCCATCATAAGGGGTGAATTTTGGGACTACGAATTTCTTGGGTCTCTCCTCAGCCATGATGGCGTTAGTGAATGGGGTGGCAAACCTACCGAGCAGCCTGGCCAACTCGTCTTGTTCTGGGGTGTTTTGAGCACCCCTCATAACAACAGTGCAGGTCCATTGATTCAGCAACTTCCTCAGCTCTTAGTGATCCTCTTGGCAAGATAGGCTGCTGGGAGTCAGGCTTTGTAGCCTCAGGACCTATATGGACAAGATGATCTCGGTCCATTAATGGGGGGTTGTTCTGATTCTCCTAGGGCTGGTGGATGCAAGAGCCACTTGAGGTTGAGACTCTTGTGGTACATGGTTTACTCCTAAAGTCCTAGGAACTGGAACCCTAGTGGTACTTCGGTAATGGACCTCTGGGATAAAAGCCGGAACCCCTTTGCCGGCGACTGTTGACGGCTGGGGATCTCCATGAATGTGGGCGGTAGTAGGAAGCTGTGCATCCTAAGTGTTTGTGTTGATGGGTGGATTCTGAGGATTAGTTTCATGATTTTGGGTAAGCATTGCCAGAGTTCTAGAAATGGTCAGGCGTTGTTCTTGCAACAACTGGTTCTGCCGTTTGGTTTTGGCAAACTCTTGTTGTACGGGATCATTCATTCGTCCTCTTCCTCGTCCGGTAGGTGGTTGAGGTTAAGGGTTCTGAGGATTTTGAGTATTCTTCCTTGGCTGGAGATTGGGAGCCATAATCCTTTAGGAAAAGGAGGATGAGTTTTGAATTAGTAGAGCACTTGGTGATTGTCGCTTCCTACAGACGACGCCAAACTGATGCTATACTTTTTGGCCCACGTATGCTCAAAGCTCGGCTCCCTATGGAATACTCAAAAAGAAGATCAGAGGACCACCGGGTTAGCTCCAGCAGTAGCCACTCCAATGCTTAAGTCAATAAACTGAATTGAAAGACTGTAATGAAAGCCAAATAATGAGCATAAAAATAAAGCGTACCTTTAGGGTTTAATTTATAGGCTGTGGCTTTCCTAAGTCGATTAGGATTTAGAGCCATGAAAGTAGAGATTCGATCATCGGAGATAGCAGTTACCATGTTGGATATTGTATCAAAAGAGAGATAACCATATGTGGTAGTTTCCTTGTAAGAGACTATTTCCTTATTCTCTGCTCGGCAGATGTTAAGGGGATGTCAAGCTCTGGAGTGTTACTCTGAAGTTCTGTGTTCAATCTTATGAGCTCTACTAGAATGTGGATCTGTTCTGGAGGAATGTGCTCGGCTTCTTCAGGTTTTTAGGTCTGAGCCGAACTGGCCGAGTGCGAGTTGAACTGGCTGAGCACGAGTTGAATTGGTCGAGTATGGGCTGAACTGTCAATATACGTGTCAAGTGATGATTGGTCTTGCCATTTTGTGGTATATCAGTTCTAAAACAGTTTAGTTTGTGGTTTGAACAAGTTTATTTTATGTTCTATGGTTAGGTTTGAAATAATTTGATTACAATTTATGTTTGGAAAACAATATGACTTATGATGATTTTGTAATGGTTTGAAAATTATACAATTTTGATGAATGAAAGTTGCTATTTCATGAAATAATTGTTTAGTTCATGGGGATGATTTTGTTATGGTCAATTATTCATGTTCTCATATTCCAAGTTTTATGTTACTAGGTTAAGAATTGATAAATGAGATTTTCTAGTCCAGATAGTGAATGAAAGTCTCTATTTCTTGAAATAATATTCGTTCTCACTCATCCTTTTTACATATGCATTAACCTAAACTATATCTCCATTGTAAACAATAGTATTGATATTTCAAGTTCAAGTTGTCAAAAACCAATAAATTTTCTGCATCTTTTTGTCCACACATTTTTTAAGGGAATTTACTATATTAGAGAAGGAAAAGAGATTATACAAAAATAGGGGGGCATATCGCTGCAACCAAGCCCAAAGAATTGACCAACCACTAAAGGAAGGCAAAACACTAAGAAGACCTCCCCCATCCTAAAGCAGCTTAAAACAATAGAGCCACACTACCGAGTGTTGGAAAAATGGGTTATTTGAGCAATTTTTTAGCCATTCATGAGCCAAAATTAAAGTGGGCCCCACACATTATTTTAGGTGGGTCCACATAGAAATATGTTCTCCTTTATGAGGAGATTAACAACATATATTGGGTTGCTTTAAATCATTAAGCTGTGAATTAGAAATTGAGTCCAAATGTCACCATTAGGAAATGGTAACAAAGTGTGAAGCTTGTATCCCACATACAATGGGCATAAAGATTTAAGTAAGTCTATATACAATTAACTTGAAGGAGGATTTGGCCCTTAGGGGTACCCAAGTTTTGTGGAAGGGGAAGGACCTAGCACTATGATTAATTTACCACACATGCCCGTGTGCCACCGTCACCCCGCCCCTTCCCGAACTAGGTTGGGGTCGAGCTTGGGCTTGGGTAGTACTATATATATATAATATATATATATATATTTAGACATTATTTTTTATTTTTTTTTCTTAAATTATTTGTACCTATTTGGGAAATTCTAAAACAGGGTAGTTTTAGAACATGGCTAACTGAGCAACTGTTCGTTTGTTTGCTAAAACTAAATAGTTGTAACCCTTTACCATGAACAGAAGTTACTTTTAGAATCAACCAGTGCAACCCTTAGCCTTGTGACTATACTGAACAGCCATGAAATCTTCAATAAATACACCACGGATTTATAGTGTACTAGTAGTTCGAAATATATTTAGTCTCCATAGCATATTCAGCGAGAGAGTTCAAACAGAATTTTGGTTCTCCAGAGGCACATATTTGTAATGCTTCTACTGTGAGTGGTGAGATCATTATATCTTGAGAATCAAGTGTCGAAAGGCTTATAAGCACCACTGCGAGTGGCATAATTTTCTTTAAGGACATAGTGTAAAATTCTAGCCTTGATCAATTACTACATTCTAATTTTGCTACTTCTACTATAAGTCAATATTATAGTTTCTATTCTCTATTACTGTTTCCTTTTTTTTTTTTTATAGGTTTTTGTTTCAAACTTTCTGGTTTGTTTTAAATTGTATTCTGGTTCAAAAAATAGTTTTTGAATTTTTGAAATTCAATTTGTAACTAAAATTAATAGAGATTTACCAACAATCTTAAAGCAATTTATATGTTTATCTTTATCAGTATTATATTTTGTATTATTTTACAGACTTCTAGAATATGTTCTCGTGCTGTTAATTTATTTCGTACTATAGAATTTGAGTTTCTATATTTGATTGATTATTTTGTTAATATACAGATTTTAATCAGTGTATGTTTGCTGTATATCAATTTTACATATATAATACTTGATTAATTCCAGTTTATACTATCGATGTTTACTGGAAGTTTTATGTTTCACAATTGTTTGATACTGGACATAATTTCAAGTTATGTAAATGTTGCAACAATAATGAACAACGAATTAACATGAGATTTAAATTTTCAATATGAATATTTTTCAACGTTACCAATTACAGCAAGAAAAAAATGGTTCTTTAATATGAAATTATAATTGTAGACACCTCATTTTGTGACACTTGATTAAGTAGTAGCAATTCGGTAATTATGCCAAGAAACCTACTTCCATTGAAACTCCTCTTGACAAAGTCCTATCCTTATTGGGACTCTTCCTAATAGAGTCTTATTCCCATTAGGACTCCTTATAATAGAGTTCCAGTTCCTTTAGGACTCCTTTTGACTAGTCCTATTCTTATTAGGACTCTTCTTGACAGAGTCTTATTCTTATTAGGACTCTTCTTGATAGAGTCCCATTCCTATTAGGACTCCTCCTCATAGAGTCCTAGTTCTATTAGGACTCCTCCTAACAGAGTCTTATTCCCGTTAAGACTCTCATGTCAGAGTCCTAGTCCAATTAGGACTCCTCTTGACAGAATCCCATTTCTATTAGGACTCTTCTTGATAGAGTCCTAATTCCATTAGGACTCCTCCTAACAGAATGCTATTCTCGTTAGGACTCTTTTGTTAGAGTCCTAATCCAATTAGGACTCTTTTTGATAGAGTTCTAGTCCAAGTAGGAATCTTCACGAGAGAGTCCTAGTCTCGTTAGGACTCTCATGTCAAGGTCCCAGTTCAAGTAGGACTCTTCCTAATAGAGTCCTACTCCCGTTAGGACTCTTTTGTCAAGGTCTCAATCTAAATAAGACTCTTATGAATAGAGTCTTACTCTTGTTAGGACTCTCCTAACGGAGTCCTAGTCCAAGTAAGACTCTTTCTGATAGAGCTTCATTCCTATTAGGAGTCTCTTGATAGAGTCCTAGTCCAAGTAGGATTTTTTTTGATATCATTACTGTCAAGACTCTCCTGTTAGAGTCCGAGTCCCAATAGGACTATTTCCAATTGAGTTTCACTCTTGTTAGGACTCCTCATCTCATAGTCTCACACCTAATAGGACTCTTCATGATGGCCATGTACTTTTACAACAAATTCTTCTAGTTGTAATACGTAGATATATCCTCGAAAGCGTATCAATGACATTGATTGAGTTGGGATACTTCTTCATTCGAACAAAGCTTGGCTCGTTTGAACGAACAACAGAGAAGTTCGTTCTCATTCATTCAAACCTCTATATTAAACGAGTTGTTGCAACCTCAGAGTTGTACTCATTTGATATTCGTTCCTTGTTCGTTCGAACAAATAATGGTTCGTTCAAATGAACACTGGGCAGAAAATTATTTATAATCTAATTTACAATCATTTGGGGACCAATCAAGCTCTTTGTGAAAATAGGCAAAAATATGATTTAGAGTAACTAAAAACAGAGTGAGAGAGTCTCAAATTCTGAGAGCTAATTTATTGATAGATCTTGAAGCTCTTGTGAGAAATCATTTATTTATGAAATTCATAATCATCTCTATTCATTTTCATTGATCGAATTTGATCAAACCACACAATCCAATCAGATCTAAGGAGCCTTGGTTCACGTCAAACTCACCATTGATGATAGATGGAGTGTAAGCACGAGGATTCGGTGTTAAGGGATCGGTGGACATCTTGGTCCTGAGGATTCTTGATTGTTGAGCAGCTTGATAGGAGGAGTCCGAAACCATGAAGGAGTCCAATTGTTTGAAGGATTGGCTATGAGAAGCATGAGGATTCAAGGGGAATTTGAAGAAGTAATCGGGGAGAACGGAGCTAGTGGTACTTAGGTCCTTTGTAGATTCGTTGTATTTCACTTTCCATCATAGTGCATTCCTTCCATGAGCATTGGCCCGACTCCATAGTTTTATTCCAAGGATTGTCATCCTAGGTAGTTTTTTCTGTTATCAATCGGTTTGTAATCTCTTTTAATTTACTATGTTCTTAATTGAATTGCTTCTCTTAAATTTTAGAAATTGAGTTTTTCATGTTTTCATAATTGTTCTTTAAATTGATATATTGAAAGCTTAATTTAGTAAATTGATTGAAATCAAAATTGATAGCTTAGTTAATTTTGCTTTGAATTGTGAAAATCGCTATAAAATCAATCTAGTTGGTCAATTAGGTAAAGTTTGAATAGGTTGGTGAATTGGTTAATTCTTGGTGGATTCATTAGTGGAAGGGCATAAATGTTGGATTAATCACGTTGAGTGATTTATTGTTGATTGTTTTCTCTTTGAGTTTAACCAAGAATTCTAATTAACTTGAAAGAAATTTTTAATTTAAGACATACCTAGTCAACCCCCCCTTCTAGGTAATTCATGCTTTGGGACCTTGAGTGATATCTTTGTGGTATTCTTCAGCGCAAACAGGATTACCATTAGCAATTTAAACAAGAGCAAAATACTTTTAGATTATTAACTTCACAAAGGTATGAAATGCGCTTAATTATGAGGGATCAAAAATCGAAAAAAAATAAAAAAATATCCATAGACCTAGAATTGATGGTTAACATAAGAATCACCTAAACTATAGAAAAGAACAGAACTTACTCAAGGTGATTTTCAAGGGTAAAAATAGAGTAAAATGTAATGAAACAATTCATAGGATGACTCTAAGATATGAGTGAAGAGTGAACTCCCTAAATTGCTATAGAATCTCTTAGTCATCTAAAAGATGAATTTGTCCTTTTTGAGGAAGAAGCAAATTGTGAAGTGTGATTTGAACACTCCTTCTTAAGACTTTTCAATTTATCTGTCACATCCTACACCCCACTCTACGCGGATGCCGAAGACGTGATGCTAGTTAGCCACCTTGCCGGTCTTTTTACCGAGAATGCGACCAACCAAAGGCAAACTTGTGAACTTTACAATGAATTGCATTCCAAATATAGGGTCAGAGTAGCAAAAATTAAAACCTTTTCATGTCATAAATGCAACTCATCTATATGGATCAGAGCACGTCTATAGTCAGACATCTAATATCTCTAGAGTACCAATATACATGAGCTATGTCCCAATACATCTATTATATATTAATGAATTCAATCATATAGTTTCACTCACCTAATAACATGATTCAGTCTACAATAATCCAGGTGTTCGTACTTCAATGCCATCAAATCCTTGCTTGGGATGCCTTTTGGCCTATTAATGTCATTTCTTTGTGCCTTCTAATCCAATGGAGATAAATCCTAAAAAATGTTAGGCAAATAGAGTGAGCTTAAACAAGGTCAGTGAGGAACATAGGTTCCCTGCCATAGGTTTCAAAACCAGTTCTTATATATATGGTATCCAAATAAAATACAAGATTAAATGCAGCTCAAGTAAAAAAAAATAGATCAGATTAGAACAGAACAGATCAAAATAGAATAGATCAGCATAGAACATAATTGAACTAAGTACCAATATATCAATCAAAAGGCATATCATCAAGTATGTTTGAACCTCTCCCAGCTGCCCATAAGCGGACACTCGTGGGGCCTCTACCCTTTGGGTCAGATCAGAACAGAACATGATAGAATTGAGTAGAACAGAACAGAACAAGATGCCAATCAGGTATATAAGCCTTTCCCAACTGCACATAAGCAGACACTCGTGAGGCCTCTACTCTATGGGTCATGCTCTAGCCTAAGCTATACTGCTCAATCCTGTAGTGGGCCCAAGAGTAAAACGTAACAGAACAAAACAGAATCAGAATAGACTCTGAATAACATATAACAGAACAGAACAGACTAGAACAGAATCAGAACAGAATAGAAGAGTATGACAGAATAGAATCATGCCATGTTTAATACAGTACAAAGAGTATGCATTTAAATAGTAAAGTATATGAAACGGTATACGTATATGAAATAGTATAGTATATAAAAATACTATGACAGTTAAAATATCACCAAGTCAGAAGTTCCAAGTTACTCACAGTATATGAATCTAGATAGTATAGTAAAAATCACACTAAGTCAGAGGTTCCAAGTTACTCACAAACTTTTATGCTTATCTCCAATCACAGATGTTCTGATATTCTCTAGATACGTCCTTAGGCACATCCTTGCATATCTTGAATAATCATCAACAATCACAGACATATAAGAATTCATCCATTCATGAAGCATTCATTATCTTAGGAGTCTATCAAATCACCTAATTAAGTGCATTGGCCTATTACCCATTTATTGCATTTCAACTTAGGCTATTGAATTCCTTAATTAAACTTAGTAGCTTCTAGAATTATAATCCAAGTCATTTTGACTCCATTCGTTATTAATTAAGCACTTATTTAACCTTAGGGGCAAAATGGTAATTTGTCATTCTTGCCTTGGACCCTATCTTGGTCCTTAGAATATTCCACATGTCTATATATATATATATATATATATATTTAAGTCTTTTAGATGTTGTTTGGTATCTGTTTTAGATTACTGGGACACATCAGTCATTTCTCATTTTATACTTTGACTATTCCAGAGTCTTATTTAGATCCTCAATTTTCATAATTATGCTTATGACAGTCAATTATATCATATTGGCCCTCTTTTAGAATTTTTCTAACCTTTACTTTGTACTTTCTATGCTTAGGGGTGTTTTGGTCATTTCATATTTTATGAAATTCTGATCCGGAATCATTATTTAGTCATTCATACAAGTTCACAATTATTTGGGCCCCCATTGGTATCAATTTTGTCCATTTCGGACTTTATTTGGCCTTCGTACTATATTAGGGGTATTTTTATAATTTTACATCTTATGCTAAGACCACCCCAGAGTCCCCGGATGTCCAATCTGACATTTCCATTGTGTTCGAAATGTTTGAAAATGTTAAAATAGCCATTTTCAGACCTCAATTTGGACTTTATTTGCTTTATTTATGGCCCAAGGGTAAATAATTTAATTACTAAATTACTTTTTCAGGGGTTTATTTGAATTAAATTCTCATGAGCTGGGGTAGAACAAAATTATTCAGAATTTTAGGCCAAGCTGTAATTTAGAAAAGTTAGGGTTTTCTTTATTTTAATTTAAACCATTGAACCAAGGGGTTCATGGGTTAAAACCCTAGACCGGCCCAAAGGGCCTGCGAACCAACCGGTTCTAGTCACTCTAGTGAACTGGAATAGGATGCTTCTGCTATCCTCCTTATCCCAGGTTTAGGTTACTCTTAATTCCATTTCTAATTTATTATTTTTGTAACCAAATAGGGTAAATTCAAATTAAAACCAAACCTTAAACAATGTAGCTTCATTCACCCTATTTGCGCTCGATCGGGTCCCGACCCAACCCAAAATCTGGCCCAACGACCTAAAATGACCCATCTTCCCCACAATTTTCTGGTGTCTGTTCTGGCACTGGTCGCAGGAACTGTGCACTTTTCAATTATTTTTATCTTTTAATTTTAATGTTTGTTTGTGCAGATTTTTATACTAAATTAATTCGAAGACCCTAAGCATTCATTTGGAACCATTTTTGACCTCAAATAGTCCAAGTTTCCGACACCCAATTGAATTTTTCGGCCATGCACCAATTTTGGTTTTTCGGCCATAAAATTGTCATTTCTTGACCATTTTTTATAATTCAATGTGTTTTTGGCTTCCTTATGACATCCTCTAGCATGTACTGTTCCTACAATCGAGTTTGGTTCAACTCAAATTTTTACTGGTTTTGGGTCATGAGTTACAGAGATAGTTTTTCTAAGTTTTCTTTCAATTTTCTACTATTTTTTAATTCCTAATCATTTTCAAAACCAAATAGAAGGTATTTAAGCACTTACCTAGACCTACTTCCAGCCCTCTGAAGTTTTCCATCTTCTTTCGTCCATGGCAGCTTGCTAGTAACCTTCTGTTTTCGGCTCTCTCTCTCTTCCTCTTGCACCTGTTGCTGCTTCTTTGTTTCCTTCCCTCTCAACCTTACTTTCTCTCTTTGTATAGAAGGTTTCTTTCTTTTCTGCATGTACAACTTTCTACAAACACACACACACACACACACACACATATATATATATATATATATATATCTTCATATGAATATTCTAGGATCACCAAAATACTCTCATGTTTGGCTGGCGCTTGGAAACTTCTTAAGTTGCTAGAAGCTTCATAAATTTTTCTCCTGCTTTTTCTTATATCTATATATATATATTATGTACACATAGGCTGACAAGACAGCCCCTTTTTGGTCAAACATGTTGACTGCTTCTCAATTGCTTCCATATAGATGCTTCAGGAACACATTTGTGTCTTATACATATATCTTTTGCTGCTCTGCGTATATATATATATATATATATATATATAAATATACTTTACTTTTCTAGCAGCTTCCTATTGGAAGCTTTATGAAACTATACATGTATATTTTATTCTAAAAGTATTCCACTATATATATATACACACACACACACACATTTGTACGAATCGTATGAATTCATATAGTAGGCCTATAGCAATATAAGGTATTACCGTAGTTGATGATTTTATTCCATAAAATATCAACTTATAGAATGCCGACATGTTTGGCATAAAGCCGGGGCTCGGTATCATCGTTACTCATTTTGCCGATATTGGGTCCTTGTTAATACCTTATTCCATCTTCACATTATTTCCATAATTAATTATCCGTATCGGTCCCATATTGTAAATTTTGGCATTAACCCAATTTATCTTGACTCGATTGACCAGGTTGTCCATTTTTCGAGCATGCACCATTTTTGGTGTTTTGGATTAATCTCATATCTTAGGATAGTAAATCCCGTTTGTATGTGATCAGTTACTATCTTAATCATATCGTATTTTTTGAGGTATTACACTTTCCCCTCCTTCAAAAGAGTTTTGTCCCCAAAACTCAACTTGTCTTATAAGGGTATTAATCATCTATTAGTCAGGTTTATCCCATAGGGACTATATTGCCTTGTGACTTAGTAAACTGTCATTAACCCTTATTTCAAGACTTAATAAATCTTAATCTCTATCACTTCGATTGACATGTCTCTGATTCTCATTATTCACTAATTTCAAATCAGAACTAGAAAATCCATAATAAATTTGATTTATAAGCCATAACATATATGATCTCACCAAGATTCGATATTAGATCCATTTCACATTAAATCAAATTTGGCAATCATTCTCAAATGATTAGAAATCATTAATTATGGTCATTCAATCATATTTGATTCCTGAAGTTATCCATTTTTATATCCACAATCACAATTATCAATGCTAGAGTTAGCTTACCTATAGTCATTTTCCTCCCAATCAATATAGCCATAATCATTTGTCATTATCGACATGTCTCAATGTCACTTGTCATTCAATGTCATTCCAGCTTCTGTTCTTTAGATGCTTTAGAATCACATATTCATCCTCTATTACTAAAAGCTCTATAATTCCATTTCTAATTTCCACAATTGAGACTTATCACTTTGATACTTTCACTATGAGTATCAATGGCTCCAGTGTTCTGTGGTTTTTAATCCATGACTTAATGCTCTGACGGGGACTCAGGTGCCGAAACCATTTTATAACTTATTTTCCTAAAGTTACCATCTTTGGTAACTTGCTCTATGTCTGACACTGGTAACTTTAACCTTTTGCTCTGATACCACTTTGTGGTATTAGTGGATCTTTAATATTTACAAACCTTAGCTTTGATACCACTCTCTCATATCCTGTACCCCACCCTACGCGGATGCCGAAGACGTGATGCTAGTTAGACACCTTGTCGATCTCTCTATCGATAATACGACCAACCAAAGGCAAACTTCTGAACTTTACAATGAATTGCATTCCAAATGTAGGGCCAGAACAATAGAAATTAAAACCTTTTCATGTCAGGAATGCAACTCATCTTTAAACATCAGAGCACGTCTATATTCAGACATCTAATATCTATAGAGTACCAATATACATGAGCCATGTCCCAATACATCTATTGCATATTAATGAATTCAATCATATAGTTTCACTCACCTGAATAGCATGATTCAGTCTATAATAATCCAGGTGTCCATACTTTAGTGCCATCAAATCCTTGCTTGGGATGCCTTCTGGCCTATTAGTGTCATTTTTTTGTGTCTTCTAGTCCAATGGAGATAAATCTTAAAAAATGTTAGGCAAATAGAGTGAACTTAAATAAGCTCAGTGAGTAACATAGGTTTCCTGCCATGGGTTTCAAAACCAGTTCTTATATACATGGTATCCAAATAAAATGCATGATTAAATACAACTCAAGTAGAACAAAACAGATTAGATAAGAATAGAACAAAACCAAATCAGAACAGATCGGAACAGAATAGAACTGAATTAAACTGAGTACCAATATATCAATCAAAAGGCATATCGTCAAGTATGTCTAAACCTCTACCAGCTGCCCATAAGCGGGCACTCGAGGGGCCTCTACCCTCCAGGTCAGATCAGAACGGAATAGGATAGAATTGAGCAGAACAGAATAGAACATGATGCCAATTAAGCATATGAACCTTTCCCAGTTGCCCAAAAGCGGACACTCGTGGGGCCTCTACCCTCTGGGTCATGCTCTGGCCTAAGCCATATCGCTTAATCTTGTAGTGAGCCTAAGAGTAAAACACAACAGAACAAAACATAATCGGAATAGACTTCGAATAACATATAATAGAACAGAATAGAATCAAAACAGAACATAATTATGCCATGTGTAATGCAGTACAAAGAGTATGCATTTAAATAGTAAAGTATATGAAACGGTACAGTATATGAAACAGTAAAATATATGAAAACACTATGACAGTTAAAATGTCACCTAGTCAGAACTTCCAAGTTACTTATAGAATATGAATCTAGATAGTATAGTAAAAATCACACCAAGTCAGGGGTTCCGAGTTACTCACAAACTTTTATGCTTATCTCCATTCACAGATATTCTGATATTCTCTAGATACGTCCTTAGGCACATCCTTGCATATCCTGAATAATCATCATCAATCAGGGACATATAAGAATTCATCCATTCATGAAGTATTCATCATCTTAGGAGTCTATCAGATCACTTAATTAAGTCCATTAGGCCTATTACCCATTTATTGGGTTTCAACTTCGGCTATTGAATTCCTTAATTAAGCTTAGTAGCTTCCAAACTTATAATCCAAGTATTTTGACTCCATTCATTATCAATTAAGCACTTATTTAACCTTAGGGGTAAAATGGTAATTTTTCATTCTTGCCCTAGACCCTATCTTGGTCCTCAGAATATTCCACATGTTATATATATATATATATATATATATATATATTCAAGTCTTTTGGATCTTATTTGATATATGTTTTAGATTACTAGGGACACATTGATCATTTCTCATTTTATACTTTGACTGTTTTGGAGTCTTATTTAGATCCTCAATTTTTATAATGATGCTTATGACAGTCAATTATATCAGATTGGACCTCTTTTAGAATTTATTCGCCCTTTACTTTGTATTTTCTATGCTTAGGGGTATTTTGGTCATTTCACATTTTATGAAATTCCAATCCCGAATCATTATTTAGTCATTCATACAAGTTCACAATTATTTGGGTTCCCATTGGTATCAATTTCGTCCATTCCAGACTTTATTCGGGCTTCGTACTTTATTAGGGGTATTTTTATAATTTTACATCTTATGGTGAAAACACCCCGGAGTCCCCAGATGTCCAATCTGACATTTCCACTGTGTTCGGAACGTCTGAAAATGTTAAAATAGCCTTTTTCCGGATCTCAATTTAGACATTATTTGCTTTAATTATGGCCCAATGGTAAAATAATCATTTTATCCTATCTATAAAATCATTTAATTATTAAATTACTTTTACAGGGATTTATTTGAATTAAATTCTCAACAGTTGGGGTAGAACAGAATTATTCAAAATTTTGGGCCAAACTATAATTTAGAAAAGTTATGATTTTCTTTATTTTAATTTAAACTATTGAACCAAAGGGTTCATGGGTTAAAACCCTAGACCGGCCTAAAGGGCTAGTAAACTAACCGGTTCAGGTCACTCTAGTGAACCGGAATAGGATGCTTCTGCTATCCTCCTTATCCCAGGTTTAGGTTACTCTTAATTCCATTTCTAATTTATTATTTCTGTAACCACACAAGGTAAATTCAAATTAAAACCAAACTTTAAACGACGTAGCTTCATCACCCTATTTGCTCTTGGTTGGGTCCCGACCTGACCCAACTACCTAAAACGACCCATCTTCCCCACGATTTTCTGGCGTTTGTTCCGGTGCTGGTCGTCGGAACTATGCATTTTTTTGTATTTTTTTTCTTATGATTTTAACGTTTGTTTGTGCAGATTTTTATACCAAATTAATCCTAAGACCCTAAGCATTCATTTGGAACCATTTTTGACCTCAAACAACCCAAGTTTCAGAAACCCAATTGAATTTTTCAGGCCATACACCAATTCTAGGTTTTTCGGCCATAAAATGGTCATTTCTTGAGCATTTTTTATAATTCAAAGTGCTTTGACTTCCTTATGACATCCTCTGGCATGTACTGTTCCCAAAATCGAGTTTGGTTCAACTCAAATTTTTACTAGTTTTGGGTCGTGAGTTATAGAGATAGTTTTTCTGAGTTTTCTTCCAATTTTCTACTATTTATTGATTCCTAATCATTTTCAAAACCAAACAGAAGGTATTTAAGCACTTACCTTGGCCTACTTCTAGCCCTCTGAAGTTTTCCTTCTTCCTTTCATCTTCCTCTGTCCATGGCAGCTTGTTAGTGTCCTCTTGTTTTCAGCTTTCTCTCTCTCTTCCTCTTGCACCTCTTGTTGCTGCTTTGTTTCCTTCCCTCTCTACCTTACTTTCTCTCTTTATATAGAAGGTTTCTTTCTTTTCTGTATGTACAACTTTGTACACACACACACATACGAATATTCTAGGATCACCAGAATATTCTCATGTTTGGCTGCTACTTAGAAACTTTCTAAGTTGCTAGAAGCTTCATGAGTTTTTTTCCTGCTTTTTCTTATATATATATATATATATATATATATATATTACATACACATAGGCTGATAAGGCAGCCCCTTTTTGGTCAAACATGTCGGCTGCTTCTCAATTGCTTCTATATGGAAGCTTCAAGAACACACTTGTGTCTTATACATATATCTTTTGCTGCTCTTCACACACACACACACACACACACATATATATATATATATATACTTTACCTTTCCAGCAGCTTCGTATTGGAAGCATCATAAAACTGTATATGTATATTTTATTCTAAAAGTATTCCACTATATATATATATATATACACATATCTATATGAATCGTATTAATTCATATAGTAGGTCTAACACAATATAAGCTATTACCGTAGTTGATAATTTTATTCCATTAAATATCAACTTATGGAATGCTGACATGTTTGGCATAAAGCCAGAGCTCGGTATTATCGTTACTCATTTTGCCGATATTGGGTCCCCATTAATACCTTATTCCATCTTCACATTATTTCCATAATTAATTATCAGTATCGGTCCCATATTGTAAATTTTGGCATTAACCCAATTTATTTTGACTTGGTTGACCAAGTTGTCCATTTCCCGGGCATGCACCATTTTTGGTGTTTTGAATTAATTTCATATCTTAGGATAATAAATCCCATTTGTATGAGAACGGTTACAATCTTAGTCATATTGGATTTTTCGAGGTATTACATTATCCTTCCTCACCTAAGTTTGTCTTACAATTCTTTTGGGAGTAGGAGGAACATTTTGGGTCTTGACCTTACCTCCAAACGTGGAATGGGAAATTACTTTAGGTTTTTCAAGGTTGGAAATATGAATGATCCTCTGAGCAATGCTCCTTGATTTTTAAGTATGATTATTCATTTGTTGTTTCATGGTAGCAATTTGTAATTTGTGCTCTAAGGTCATAGTGTGAGATTTTATTTTCCTTTTCTTGGAAAATCTATACTTTTTGCTAGAATACCCTTCGACCATGCAATGAGAACAAGAAAATGGTATTGGTTGAGGTTTGACTTGTGGTCTAGATTGAGGTAGTGGGAAAGAATGTGCTTGAGGTTTTGGTTGTGGTTGGGTTTGGCTCTTAGGTTTAGGTGGTTCAACAGCTTTAGATTTTGAGGACACAAACACAACTGGCTTGAGAATGGGAGATTAACCTGAAGGGGATGTGGAGGGCTTGTTCTTTTCTGTGAACATGTCAGAGCCCAAACGACTTCTATCATTCTTGATTTGGACAATATTAAGCATTTTAGAAAGCTTATTCGACCTATTCTCAAGATTGACTTTGACATTCCTAGCTTGAGTAAGTTGTTCACTCAAAAAGTGAACTTTGGAATTCAATTCTTTCTTTTCAAGCTCACAAGCATCTAGGGAAGCCATAAGCCTCTCCTACTTCAGCAAACAATGAATTTCTCTTATTTTCTAAGGATTCAACTTCCTTTTATAGAGATAATTTATCCTCATTTAGTTTATTCAATAAGGATTCATCAACTATTAAAGCGTTATTCTTATTCTCACAAGACTTGAGCTTAGTGATAAGCTTCATATTAGACTTCTTGAGATTTATAAATTCATTGAATAAATTTTAAAAGCAACTCAATGTTGTCTTCATAATCACTCTTATCATTACTAGACACAAGGTCTTTGATGTCCTCATGATCTTCATCCTCAATGGAGGAGAATTCTTCATGGACATTGGCGATACTCCTGAAAGCCAAGAATTGGACTTTCATCACCTTCTTCTCCTTCATCATCATTCTCATCCCCTTCTTCCGTTTCATCATTTTTCGAAAATAGATGATTTCATTACCTTCCTATTTCGAGAACTTACCTTTCTCTTATTAGGACAATCGGCCGTTATATGCTCGAAATTATAGCAATCATATCATTCAATTGGTTTAGAAAAGGATTGTGATGAAGGTCTTCTTCTATCACTACTAGAAGAAGTTTTTTGGACTTAGCCTCTTGAAGAGTTAGAATTTCCAAAGTATCTTTTACTTGAGCTTTGAGATCCCTTAGAGTTAGGCATTCTATCGTTGAGGTATTTGTTAAACTTCCTAACAAAGAGAGCCAAGTCGTCATCATTCATGGACTCGGGGTCAATTTCAATATCCACTTAACTTTCTCCTTGAATTGATTTCAAGGCAAGACTTTTAGTCTTCTTAGCTTGCCTAAGAGTTAGTTCAAAAGTTTGAAGTGATCCAACTAACTCATCAACAACGAAGGAGTCCACCTCCTTACACTCCTCAATAATGGTTATCTTAGGTTGAAATCTATCGGGAAGAGATCTCAATAATTTTTATACAGTCTTGGTCCTTTCTAGCTTCTCTCCTAGGTTGAATGAAGAGTTGCTACTGTCACTCAATTTAGCGTAGAACTCAAAAAATGTTTTCGATTCTTCCATTCTTAAGGCCTCAAACCTAGACGTTAACATTTGTAATTTTCACCTTTTTACCTGCTGACGTACCCTCATGGGTAGTCTCGAGGATGTCCCAAACCTTTTTGGATGTCTCCAAGTAATGATGCGGTAAATTCATCAGGAGTTACCCCATTAAAGAGGCATTCAACCAATTGGTGTTTTAGCCCACTCATCCTTAGCTCTAACTAGTTCCAAGTGTTTGAAGACTTGACTATGGAGGGAACTTCCATAGTTGTGGTTGTGACCAGATGGGTTCAACCTTCTTAGACGACGAGGAAAACTCGCTCATCCAAGACTCTTAAGAATGTTCACATACGAGCGTTCCAATAGGCATAATTTGAGCCATCAAATAAAGGTGGTCGTGCGATTGATCCTCTCTCTCTTAACCCTTCCATGGATTTTAGTATTCAGGAATTCAATCAATTGGCATAGAAAGAAGGCTCTGATATCACTTTGTTTCGGAGGGATGCCACAAGGATATCTCTCAAGGTCCCAAAGTATGAATATCACATAGAAGGGGGGGCGAGAGGGCGAGTTGAATAATTAGGTCTTGAATAAAAATTTGTTTCTATTTTAATTTCAATTCCTAGTTAAGTCAAAAGATGACACAATCAACAAAATCACTTAATGTGATTAATCCAACATTTATGTCCATCCATTGATGAATTATCCAAGAATCATTCAAATACACCAACCTATCAACCTTCACGAAGTTGATCAATTTAGCTTAATTTTATACGTAATTTTATCAATTCAAAGCAAATTCGACTAAGTCATCAATTTATAATTTCAATTGATTTACTCAATCAAGTTTCAATTAATCAAATTAAGGAACAATTATGAATTTCATGAAAACTTAATTTCTATATTCTAGCAGAAGCATTCAATTAAAACAAATAGTAAATTGAAAGAGATGGAGAGAATGAGAGAATTAAAAATTGATTGATGACGGAGGAATCACCAAAGACAACAATCCTTGGAGTAAACTCTAGTGCAAGGTCAATGCTCAAGGAAGACTTTCATTATGATGGAAAATGAAATACAACGTATCAATGAACACGCTTAGTACCTCAAGCTCCTATTCTCCCCATTCACGTCTTCAAATATCCCTTGAGTCCTCAAACATTTTATAATTGGAACCTCCAAACAAGAAAAATCCTCGATGGTCTCGAAATCCTCCAATCAAGTCGCTTAACAATCATAAATTCTCACAACCTTAGTGTCCACTAATCGCTCAACACTAAATCCTCAAGCTTGAACTCCATCTTTCGTCAATGGTGAAATTGACATGAACCAAGGCTCTTAGATCTGATTTAGATCTAGTGGATGATCTAAATCGATCACTGAACAAGAGTAGAGATGTGTATAAATGATATGTACGAATGATCTGTCAAAAAAGCTTCATAATCTATCAAACATTTAGCTCTCATAATATGAGACTCTGTCACTCTATTTTTGATTGCTCTTAATTCAATTTTCATGCACTTTTG
Organism: Nyssa sinensis; assembly: GCA_008638375.1. NCBI lineage: Eukaryota > Viridiplantae > Streptophyta > Magnoliopsida > Cornales > Nyssaceae > Nyssa > Nyssa sinensis. The sequence goes on along the minus strand of CM018039.1, from coordinate 28,432,733 downwards.
AAAAGAGATTGATTCATCCCCAAATGGCTTTAAAATAGAATATAAATTTTTTTCCACGTAGGTTTCATTCGAACGAACCATTCATTCGTTTGAACAAGCATAGTTCGTTCAAACGAACATGGAACTAAGATCAAATGAGCATAACTTTGAGGTTGCAACTCTTCATTTGATACAAAGCCTTCGAACGAATGAAAATGAATGAGAATGAATTTCTTTGTTGTTCATTTGAATGAGCAAAGTCTTCGTTTGAATGAGCAACAAAGAGTTGCTCATTCTTGTTTGTCTTGTGAACTGAATTTTTTCCTTAAGTGTTTTAAAGATGCATTTTCATAGTCACAAGTCAATCATATACATGATGTTATGATAAAAAAAATATGCAATGTATGCATCATGTGAGTTTGTGAGATCCAAATCAAATATAAAAGTCCAATATACCTTTCGAGAACCAGGTCGACCAGTAGTGATGCATGATAATGTCTTTTTGAATGAACTTTGAGATACTCACTCATAGGACTTATGTAAGGATTACACACAAAACATGTCTCGTCAAACCAGATTAGCCAATTACAATATCGAACCCCATGATCCTATGAGCCCTTGGATCAAACCTCCATAGAATGTTAATAGGACCATAGTGTTGTAATTTCAATTTTTTTTGCTATTCTTTTTACATATCTTCTCCATAAGTTATATTAAGTTTATTTGTTATTTAGCCTAAAAAAGTTGGTGACTCCTTTGTGTATTCATGTATACTTTAATTTGAAAAGAGGGCTTTCCTCTCCCACCTCGAGGGAGCAGACTTAAAAATTTGTGGTTGTTTGTATCCTTCCAGCGCATGCACTCACAGTGGCGACTACACTAGGGACTTTGAGAGCTAGATTCATTATTGTGTTAATCTACTAAGGCTTTTTATTGTTATTCTGTATTAAATTTTGTATTATTTTTTATTTATTTATTGTTTAAATAGATTACTAGATATATGTAATTCATGTGTTAATAAATTTAATTGGAATAATAAGCACACGCTTCACATCATGACACATGCATATGCCCTACATACCCTTTTAACCCCTAGATGATCGATAGTTTGCAACCCGGTTTGTTCCTTACTATTGAGAATGCTGGTAAAAGCCCTCTACTCCTTAATCCCTTACCTGTTGACCAGGGAAAGCTTTTTATAGTTCCTTGGGAGGTATATCAAAAGGATTGTCACTGTACCATTTGATTATGGATCGTTTCCTCATTGACCATGGGAGGTATATAGCACATCTGGTCGAGAGGAGCCTAAAGCCTGTATTACCAAGCCTAAATTCTTGCATATAGTTCACCTTCAACCCTTGGTTTAAGTGAAAACCCCAATTTTTGCATAAGACACTCATTGACCTTCACGAAAATCGCGTTATGAAAAAGTCGTAAAAAGTCCAGACTGCAAACTCTCTATGTGTTGGTCAACACACAAGCGAATGCCGACAGCCCACAAGCAAATGCCGATCGGAACTCCCCTCTATGTCGATTGGCACAAAATGAGCCCCTCTCCTAGTTTTTGCAATTTCATTAATTTTTGAAAGTTCTAATTTATTTTTTCGAAAAACTCTATTTTTCTCACTATTAGGCCTTTAAACATGACTTTTTTTTAATGGGTTTCTCAAACCACTAATGAATCATTAATGTGTACCAACAAAATAACTTTCAAAGATGACCTTTTTGGGCCTAATCTCATCATAATTTGAAAGTCCTTTTGAATGTCCTATTTCTTGATGTCCAATTCAAGTGAAGTTTTGAAGTCAAATATTTTCCCGATTCTTTTGGAATCTTTTCCTCAAAAGTATAGAAGTAATTATTTCCACTCCGTTAAGATTAAATTCCTCTTCGTAAGTCTTCTCTTTTATTAATTCTATAGGAATGTTCTCCTCGTTAGTTTCTATTCAAGTGTTAAGCATCATCTCTTTTCATCCCATTAAGGTCAAATCCATTCATGACATCAGAGTAATATTTCATCTTCATAGTTAAGAATTCTTTACCTAAGCTTTTCATCTTCTTAAGACTTAGGGGCTACCTAGGCATGATGCCCCTAGTTTTCTTCAAAGTTTAGAAAAAAATTTCAAATGTTAGAAAGAATAAAAAATATGTGCTTCTTTTCTTGTCAATTTTCTTAAAGCATTCCTTAGACCTATTTTACTCAAACTTTTTGAAATCAATAAAGGTTTTCTCACTGGCTTCGATTCAAACTTGTCCATATTCATTTAGCAATGAAGGATTTGGTTTTCTTTTCCATCAACTTAACTCAAGAACCATGACATCAATGGCAAATCAATCATTGCACACAGTTCCAATGGCTATTGAGCAAGAACAGTTTCTCCAAATAGTAGCCAAAACAAGGAAAGACTTCTCCAATTAAATGGAAGAATCACAAAGACTCGCCCGAACTTTCTAAGAGTTTGCATAATAGAGGATGCCACTACCCCCAACTCTTGTTGAACTAGACAATGTTCCACCAGTTCTTCAAAAAATCCCTCTAATATAAGGTCAAGATTTGCCTTTGCAACATCTGCCGGTTCAAAAGCATAGTGGCTCGTGACCCTTTTAATTGGGTCGAGCAGTACCCACTTGGAGAAAGACCAAAATCCCATGATGAGGCTCGAGAAGATGGAAAGCCTAATCTAAAGTCAAACCAGGGTGATGACATGATTGACATTCACAATTTGTCCCTTTAGCCAGAGGTTGGCCTGCTCTAAAAATTCAAAATGCCTAGTTTTGAGAAATTCAATGGGACCACCTGCCTGAAGACTCATCTCAAGCTCTATCTGAATGACATACAACCATTAGGGACTACAACTGATGTGATGGCCTATATGTTCCACCAAACCCACACCAGAGTAGCTCTTAATTGGCTCTTAGACCTGGAAGAGCCCATATCTACATACTAGGAACAATTTTGCAATGCCTTTGTCAAGAAATACAAGTACAACAATGAGTTGGACATCACACTCCGAGACCTTGAGACCAGTAAGCAAGAGTCGAAAATGACCTTATCTCCTTTCATTACCAGATGAGGGGGACAAGGTAGCCCAAATGATTAATAGGCCCACCAGAGCTGAACAAGTCTAGATTGTAAAAAAGAGTCTTCTCCCAGTTTATCGTGTGCTTCTATTTGCTCACTATTTTGAGACTTTCAAAGCCCTCGTAGTGATTGGGATCTAGGTTGAAGATGCAATCAATGATGGACCTAGAAAAGTGGAGATACCAAGTCAGGAATAGGCGCTATGAATGCCCTAAGAGCTCAAGGGCCCATTTATTTGACCACTACTTTAGATGCTCTGAAAGGATATCAAAGATGCACTTCACATCCATATTTAGATCTATCTACATCATTAAATGAATTTTTTGAAAGCTCTATGAGAGAGGACTTCTTCAACCATTTGAACCAAAACCCCTTCCAAATCTACTGCCAAAGACATATGATCCTAATTTACAGTGTTTTCCATTAGTGCCCGGGCCATACTGTTGATCTTTACTAAGTTCTCAGACATAACATTCAAGACCTAATTGATATTAAGGTCATTGCCCCCCCTCTAAAGGGCCAATCACAATCAGCCTGCAATCAAGAGTTGAGGAGTTAAACTTTCCAAGTTGAAAACCAATCTTTTAGTCTTCATGCATAGTTTCTTTTTGTTTTTCCTTATGTTTAATAAATGAGATTTCAGACATGTTCTTTAAATTTTCATCTTTTTAATAAAATATTTGTCATGATTTGCTCTTTAAATCTCTAAGGAAATGAATGTCATCAAATTCACAAGTCTTCATAGATAGTTTCTCTTTGTCTTTCCTTATGTTCAATAAAGTAGATTTTAGACATGTTCTTTAAATTTTCATCTTTTCAATAAAATGGTTGGCGTGATTTACTCTTTAAATCTTTAAAGAAATGAATGTCATGAAATTCACAATAAAATTGAATCTTTGAATCTATGCATCATCAAACCTCATCAATCATCTTGATTTTCTTCGTGTTCTCTACTTGATCCATTTATCTTAAAGGAGTCATCTCTAATTCACACACCATCCCATGAAGATAGAAAAGTGATCGTGATATAAGTAGATGTCAACATCTTGAGTTTTAATAATGTGGTCATTTCCTAAAAGTAAGTAATTCCAAGGATATGAGGCCATCGGTTGGCACCCATATCAAGATATCCACTTGTAAGCCCTTTGAGCCTGATTGAATAGCCTTTCTTGATTAAACCCATCTACCTAACCTTGGGGAGGGAAAGGCCTACTATGTGTGCACTCTCACAAAACCATTAATAAAGAGTTAAAATCAAATAAGGAAAACCTATCTAAGCAAGGAAATGACAAGAAAGAAAAAAAAACCATAGGAAAAAAATCAAAAGAAAAGAGAATAAGAGTCTTTGTCGCATATGAAGGAAAGTGTTTCCAAGTAAGGAAAATAAAAATCCATTACAAGAAAAGAAAAAACAAAGACAAAAAAATTTCCTCATAAAAAAGAAAACATTTTCAAAGCAAGGAAATGGAAAAAACAATCATCAAAGGAAAATCAAAAACAAATAAAAAAAAGCCTTGCCTCATCAGAAGAGACATTTCCCAAACAAAGAAGTAAGAAAGTAGTTAAAAGAGACAATCAAGCCTTGTAAGAGTTTCAAGCAATAAACAAACTATGTTAAACCTGATTCTCCAAAGTAGAGATATGCAGGCAACCTATGAAGTCACTTTAGGTTCGGCCCCATGCATATCAAGAAGAGGCCCACAAAGGGCTAGGTTCAGACATATATCAAGAAAGTGCACACAAGGGGCTTGGTATCATGAACATTTGGGGGGGGGGGGGGGTTGAGCCTTATATTATTTCATTTTATTAACCTAACCATGGCCTACATTTCTTCCTTATTACTAAAACCACTTTGAGGTCTTGATTGCTTAAGGGATTTGTCACATTTTAACTAAGTGTTTTTTCACAGGGTTCTACAAAAATAGATGGGTCATGTAACAAACAATTTCAGATAAAGGGCTTCCTTCTTACCTATTTGCACTATATTACTTCTTCATTTCTTTCCCACTTTTCGGAGTGACTCATTAAGAGGCTCCCTCCCTACCTATTTGCCCCACATTAATTTTTCATTCCATATCCACTTTTTAGAGTAACTCTTCAAAGGGATCTCTCCTTACCTGTTTACAGAAAATTAATTTCTCATGTCTATCCATTTTCTGAAGTAACTCACCATTGCTTAACAAGGGACTCCCTTATACCTTATTCATTCTAAGAACAATCTTTACTTTTTTAGAATAATCAAAAGGCTCTTTCATACCCATATGAGAACCTTTTAACGTAAGTGGGCTCCTTCATATAATTTGCATAGGTGTTGGCATCGATGCTGGCACTGGTGCAGGTGGTAGAGCTTGCTAACTTCGTAGGATAGCTTATGCGAGTCATTCTTGGGTGCATTTGAATCGTTCCAATCCAGTTTCTATCGTTAACGTATGTGGGTTTCCTAGTGGTGCACTTTCTTGCACAGTTTCTTATGGGGTTCCACTAACTTGAGTTTGTTAGGACCAAGGGGTCCTATATGGTAAATGGCTAATCCAGTTTGGAAAAATGTGCTTTGTGTGTAATCATTACATAAGCCTTAGGAGTGAGTACCTCAATATCCGTTCTACTCTGAAATGGTCTAAGCTATATTATCGTGCATATCTACCCGTCGACTTGGTTCACGAAAGGTATATTGGGCTTTTGTTTTGATTTGGATCTCACACACTCACACACTCATACATTGCATACATTGTATATAGTTTACATCATAACATCATGTGTGTTTTAGACTTGTGATTGTGAAACAATTTTCCCGAAAATGGTTCTCTAAAAACTCTAAAGGAAAATTATGTTCACAAGATAAGCTTAGAATGAGCAAGGCTCGTTTGACCAAAAAACAAAAGTTCATCTCATTCGTTTTCATTCGTTCGAAATGCTAGTATCAAACGAAGAGGTACAACCTCATAAATCTGCTCGTTTAATATTTGTTTCTTACAAGTTTGAACGAATAAGGAGCTTGTTGAAATGAGTGATGCTTCGTTCGAACAAACCTCGGATGAAAAATAGATTTATAATCTATTTTGAAGCTCATTTCAGATTAAACAAGTTCAATTCAAAAAATCATAAAAATTCTGTTGAGAGCAGTGAAAAATAGAGTAAGAGAGAAATCAATTGTGAGAGCTATATTCTTGAAAGATCAAAAGCTTTCATGGGAGATCAGTCATAATTTTCAATCATGCATTTCTCTACTCTCATTCATTGATTTATTTACATCATTCACTAGATCCAATCAAATCTAAGACCCTCTTTTTCATGTCACTTCACCACTGATGAAGAATTGAGATTAACCTTGTGGATGCATTTTTCTGATTAGATTGGTGGATACCAAGATTGTGAGGATTTTCAATTGTGGAATGGCTAGATCGGATGATTCTAAAACTATCAAGGATTCTGGTTGTATGAAGATTCTAACTATGAGGAGTTTGTGGATTCAAGAAGAAATTAAAGACGTGATTGGGTAGAATGGAGCTTGAGGTATAGATTTCGTTCGTAGATACACTGTAATTCAATTTCTGTTATAGTGGAAGTCTTCCTTGAGTATTGGCCTGACTCTTAAGTTTTACTCGAAGGATAGTTGTCCTTGATGGCTTTTTCGTCATCAATTGGTTTGCAAATATCTCAATCACTTCATCTCTTTCAATTTACAAAATTCTTTGCTTGAATGCTTCCACTTGAATATTGATATTGATATTAAGTTTTCATGTATCTCATAATTGAGGACAAATTTGATTAATTGAAAACTTAATTAAGCAATTGAAATTGTAATTTGAATTGAATTGACATTTGATCACTTAGTTGAATTTTGCATCAACTTGATTAAATTGAATTAGCTGATCAATTAGGTTGTTGTTGATAGGTTTGTATCTTTTAACAATTATTGTCTCTACATTAGTGGAAGGGCTTATATGTTGGGTTAATCATGTTGAGTGATTTTGTTGTTGTGGCATCGTTGTTGTAGACAAGACTTATAATTAACAATTGAGAAATTTTTAATTCTAGAACCAACCCATTCAACCACCCTTCTAGGTATAATTGTTTAATTCACACTTTAGGACCTTAAGTGATATCCTAGTGGTATCGATCTATAATAGAGCCTACTTTCAAAGGCAATTGATTGATATCCTTAGTGTAAACCATGAAAGGGTTAAGAGAGGGCAGCTCGAACTCATGGTTACCTCTATTTGCCGACTCTAATTACGTATATTGGAAATCTCGCATAAAAGAATTTTTTAAAGCTGTGAATGAGTGAGTATGGCTCACCATCCAAGAAGGTTGGACCCCTCTGGTCACAACGGCAACTATGACAATTCCTTTCGTAGTCAAGCCTTCAAGCACTTGGAACGAGTTAGAGTTAAGGATGCGTGGATACAACACCAAAGGCTTGAATTCCATCTTTAACGCGGTAACTCCCAATGAGTTTTACCGCATCATGACTTGTGAGACATCCAAAAAGGCTTGGGACATCCTTAAGACTACCCATGAAGGTACGTTAGCAGAAAAAAAGGTCTGAATTACAAATGTTGACTTCTAGGTTTGAAGCTTTAAGAATGGAAGAATCAAAAACCTTTTCCGAGTTCTATGCTAAATTGAGTGACATTGTCAACTCATCATTCAACCTAGGAGAGAAGCTAAATAGGACTAAGATAGTAAAGAAATATTGAGCTCTCTCCCTATGAGATTTCAACCTATGATAACCGCCATTGAGAAAAGTAAGAACGTGGACTCTCTCTTTGTTAATGAGTTAGTTGGGTCACTTCAAACCTTTGAGCTAACTCTAAGGAAAGCAAAGAAGGCTAAAAGTCTTTCCATAAAATCAACACAAAGAGAAAGTGAAAGGGACCTTGAGTCCATAGATGATGAAGACTTAGCTCTCTTTATTAGGAGGTTTAACAAATACCTCAAGGGTAGAATGCATAACTCTAAGAAATCTCAAAGCTCAAGTAAAAGATCATTTGAAAATTCTAACTTATGAAGAGACAAAGTCCAAAAATCTTCTTCTGGTAGTGATAGAAGAAAACCTTCATCACAATCCTCCTTTAAACTTATTGAGTGTATGATTGCCATAATTTTGGGCACACAAGGACCGATTTCCCTAACAAAAGAATGGGGAATTGTAAAAATAGGAGGGCAATGAAATCATATCTCCCTGAAGAGGATGGTGATGATAATAAAGAAGATGAAAGAGAGGAAAGTCAGTTCTTGGCTTTCACGAGTATCACCAATATCCATAAAGGATCATCATCCATTGAGGGTGACGATTAAAAGGACAATAAAAACCTTGTGTCTAGTGAGGATAAGAGGGATGAAGAAGATAATATTGAGATTTCTTTTAAAAAGTTACTGTGAGGTTTGTTGGTTGTTGAGGTATGTGGACTTAAAGCATCCCTAGATACTTGTGAGGTTGAAAAGAAGGAATTGAATTCCAAAGTTTACTCTCTTAGTGAACATCTTACATAAGCAAGGAATGTAAAAGTCAATCTCGAGGATGGGTCAAATAGGCTTTCTAAAATGCTTAATACCATCCAAATCAAGAATGATGTGTTCACGGATAAGAGCAAGTCCTCCATATCTATTTCAAGTAAATCTACCACACTCAAGCCAGTTGTGCTTGTGTCCTCAAAATCTAAAGGTGTTGAACCACCTAAACCTAAGAGGAAAACCAAACCTCAATCGAAGCCTCAAGCACATTCTCTTCCATTACCTCAATCTAGTTCAGAAGCCAAATGTCAACCAAAATCATTGTTTTGTTCTTATTGCATGGTTAAAGGGCATTCTAGGAGGAACTATAGATTTGATAAGAATAAGCAAACAAAATCTCATACCATGACCTTAGAGCACAAATTGAAAATTACTGCCTTGAAGAAACAAATGAATACTCGTACTCAAATATCAAGGAGCATGGCTCAAATGATCATTCTTTTTTTTAACCTCGAAACGCCTAAAGTAATTCCTCATTCCAAGGTTGGAGTTAAAGTCGAGACTTAAAATGTCTCTCCTGCTCCTAAAAGAATTTTAAGACAAATTTGGGTGAGAAAATATAAATTGAAAGGTCTTGAAAATAAGTGTGAATTTGTTACTTCATCGGGAAGAGCAGATTCATCTCTTAGATGACTAAGAGATTCTATAGCAATTTAGGGATTCTACTCTCCACTCAAATCCTAAAGTCTCGTTATAAATTGCTGTTGGGTTCATAATCACAGCAGAAGCGATTTCAAAAATCTATTTAGATCTTTTTCATTACATGAATCACACAATCTTGAAAAGAAAGGTTAGAATTACCTTGTTCTCGATAATCTTGATTATTGAAAAAGGCTTATTGAAGAAATTGATGCAATCTTCCTTCTTATTCTCCTTTAGGTCTTCTCCTCTTTCCCCTTAGGCAAACTGTATCACAGTAGAGTGGGCTGCCTCTTATTTTTGTCTAACACAAAAACTTATATTGAACGACTCCTTATATATCATATATATAGGGCTTAATTAGGGCAAGAGAAGGGATCTAGTGGGTCCCACTAAGTTAGTTTCCAATTAGTCAATTAAATCTTAATTATCTCATAATTAATTTTAATTAACTCCACTATATAATTGAATTTGTAATCCAATTTAGTAGAATAGAATAAACCCATATACACTATACTTTTGCAGTTGGCCCCTTTACATGGATATTAATAATCAAGGTTCCATATTATACTGTCAAATTAATTCTCTAATTATTTTAAGAACCTAATTCAATAATTATTAATCACTTGTAATACGTCATCGTTTCAATAAACAATTTACTGAAGAGACCCGATCCGGATTTCAGTGATTCACCCATTGAATTAGCACAAAGGTGATATCCATCTCTCTAATATATAGAGTGTAGATTCCATCTTAAAAATATGTATTCCCACAGTTTAGATAATGACTTCTCAAAATACCGAGATGTTGATCTAAAAAACTTCACTCATTGGTAACTCAAAGTCATCACTATTCAGAACTTGAGTTCACTATCTTCTCAAAATTAAGAGCTTATTGGGAATAGTGAATAAGAAACTTATTAAAGGTGATAGTTTCAAATGATGCATTTCTTATAGTGATCCAGTTCATTAAATTTCCAATACACCAATACAATAACCTAGAGTCCACTACTCCGATGGTTGAGATAAACCACCTTATTACATAAAGGTTAACTGTATTACAGCTTTACAGATAAAATGTTTAGTCTTATCGATAGCTGTGAACAATTCTAGAGTTACCTATATAAGCAGTTCATATCTCCTATGTATAATCTCATTTATACACATGAACCACTCCTAATGATAATTCAAGGACTAATCATCTCATAATATAAAGCAACATCCAAACATATGGTAATATGAAACTCATTAATAAATCAAATCTATTAAATAATAATATAATGTCTTGGATATAAGGGCACACATCCTAACAAACTCCCACTTGCACTCACATCTATTCGCCATAACATCTGACACCCATCCTATCCACATGAAGCTTAAAACTTTTAGAATGTAAAGCTTTAGTGAAAGGATCTACAAGATTGTCTGCAGATGCAACCTTGGTGACAATAATGTCTCCGCGCTGAACGATCTTTGATGAGGTGATGCTTGCGCTCTATATGCTTTCCACCCTTGTGGTTTCATCGCTCCATGGATTGAACTATAGCTCTACTATTGTCACAATAAAGGACCATAGGCAACTGAGACCGTGGTACCACTCCTAGTTCTGAAAGGAACTTCTTGAGCCAAACTACCTCCTTAACTGCTTCAGAGGCAGCTACATATTCCGCTTCAGTGGTTGAGTCAGCAATACACTGTTGCCCCTTTCTTCCTTTTTCCAACACCCCCTTTAGGACCCATATTTCCTTTGGCATTTTTGGGGTTCTGTTTCTTCTTCCACGTGCCCTTGTCTTTGCGCTTGGGCTTAAAAGAATAACCCTCAACCACATGAGCACTAGGATGCCTTTTGATAATACCCTCTGCTACCTGTAAAGAGCTTAAAGCTCAGCCAAAGTCAAATTCATTTTGTTCATGTTAAAGTTGAGTTTAAACTGATGAAAAGAGTCAAGCAGCAACTCAAGGATAATATCAACCTGGGACTCACCATCAATTTCAGCCCCTAGAACTTCTAGCACATTTAAAAAGTCAATCATTTTTAAAATATGGTCTTTTACTAGAGTTCCTTCTACCCTCTTAGTGTTTGATGAGAATGCAAAATGTCATATTTTTCTCCCTTAATGTTTAGTCATTTATACTTAGTTGGTACCTAAATGTACTCTTTATTCTTATATTTTGATTTAGGATGCAAATGGAGGCGCTAAGTGCAAAATGAAGCTAATTGGGCGATTCTAGACAGTTTTGACATTACTTCGTAATATGGGCATATCTCTCTCGAGGTGATTCAAGATGCTATGGAAAGCCAAGAACGAGTTCTACAACGTTTATGATGTAACACCCCGACTTTGTGTAATTAATAATTAGTTATTAATTATTAATTAATACTGGCTCATAGAATGATCTAGGGAATTAATCATAATCCCGGCGGTCATGATAGACTGATAAAATAATTAAATATGTCTGGAGGAAAAGGGTAAAATACCCGAACCCAATTACTGATTAATTCGGCGAAATAACACCGCTTTAACACTAACGAAATCCGAATTAGCCAACCCGAAAAATCCCGAATGTTTAATAAATGACACGGAACCTCTGACACTGAAGATAACTGAAATATGAAACTCCCGGAACAAACCGTGTCGAAAAAGGAGTTACGGAATGAAAGTTATGAAGGAAATACTGAAACTGAATTTCTGTGCAACCAAACGTGGGCTTAACCGAAAATATGGGAAAAATGGCCAAATGGGAGGCCAAGGGAATTGAACCCTTGACCTTTGAGTGAAAAGAAACCTCATCCAAAAAAATAACCACTAGACTACTATTATCTTTGTGTCCATATATACAACAGAAATGTATATAATACTGAATTATCCTAATCTGCCACCAAAACTGGCCAATGGCCATCCATGCAACACCACACCCTTGCATCACCCCTATGCTCCCTAGCTCATCATCACCCTACTTCAGCCATGATGACCTCTCCTCCAACCAAAATACATGCAGAATTATCATGAGGTTGGGAGATGTATTGCATTACAAGTCTCCATATGTGTATTGGAGGAGGGAGAAATCAGAAATGGGTGCATGAGATCTGCTAAAGAGAGTGAGTGGGAGAGGGCTGCCATGGGAAGGCTGCATGTGTATCCATGGTGTGTGTACCTCCATGGGGATGCACCAAAGGACAAAGGAGGAACTGAGGGGCACTACTGGATCTGAACAAACACCACCACCAAGCCTGAACCGAGCCATTGAGGAGGAAGCCACTGTCTAAAAAGGTAAACACTAAAGTTACCAAATTTTCTGTTTTGATTTATTGGCACTGTTCTGATAATTTTTAGACGATAAAAACTGTATATAGATGTTACTGTGAGGCTTGGGAGGGTTATAGAACCACTGAGAGGGTCGAATAGGCATTAAAAACCTAGAGCCGTGACCCAACCGCCATGGATGGAGCTCCCTGTAGCAGGTCTGAAATGACCTCAACCGAACTGAGTTTTGATGGTCTAGAACTGATCTAGACACTGAGAGGGTTTCAAATATCACCAACCGCGACCCCCAACACTTGGGTATAAGCCCTCAAAACCGAAGCTATTGCTTTCGGCCATGGAACCCAAAACCTGAGATAGGCTTGCAAACTGAAATTTATAAATGGGGAATTGAAGCCCCTATCCTAAGGGTCACAACAAGCCAAGAATCGTGCGATTTGGTTGAGAAACAAGGCCTCACGATCGAACTGAAAATCTGCACGATAATCGGTTATACAGAGCTCAATCCTTGGATTCGAAGCTCAAAATTGATGCCAAGTTGTTGCTTTAGCCTCTAGGAACAGTTTGGAACCGAAATCAGTTGAAAACAGCCTTCGAAACTCCACGAAAATGGAGGAAACCGAAGCTGTCAATTAGGGCAACACAGGGGCGGTCGACGGGGAAGACAGAGTTGACTCGCCAACTCATTCGAGTTGGGCCGAGTCCACTCGGACACATGTTGACGCACGGGCGTGCCACCGCATTAATAAGACTGCGTCGTTTTGGGGTTTACTGTTTTGTTATAAATTGAAATCCGACTGTTTGGTTACGGTGATAACAAATTGAATTGGGATTTTGGGCATAACCTAAACGAGGATAGGAAGGAAATTGGGGATAACTGGATTATTATATTCCGGTTTTCTGAAGGGAATTAAACCGGTTGGTTTTCTGAGTTTTGAACCGGTTCAGTCCACTGAACCCTTGAACCCTCTGGTCTGAACCCTAATTTTCTGAATTTATATTTAACCCCCCCAAATGTTTCTGAAAATTTCGGATTAACCCCACTAATTTGGGAAATTGTACTGTGGCCCAGAACATTGAGAAATTATTCATTTAAGCCCCTGGAAAATTAATTAAATAATAAAATAATTATTTAATTATTTTATTAAATAGGTAAAATTACGATTTTACCCCTGGACATTTAATATGTCAAACGGAGTCCAAATAAAGCAAATAAATAGTGTATTTTCACTATTTCAAACATTCCGGACTCAATGGTACAGTCCGATTTTGGAAATACAGTACCGAAAAATACAGACCTGTAAGTGATAAATTACTGTACTGCCCCTGATGGCACCAGACCCAAATAAAAATAAAAGACAGTCTATTTTGACTATGTCGGGCGTTCTGAACTCAATGGTGAGGTCCATTTTATGAACTGACGTGCCGAAAAATACGACACATGAAATTACCAAATTACCCCTGATACTGTACGAAGCCCAAATGAAGTCCGATTGGGACGAAATTGATACCGATAGAAGCCCGGATACTGGTGAAACTGTAAACATGATTAAATAATGATTCGGAGTCAGAATCTTACAAAACGTAAAATGACCAAAATACCCCTGAGCACAATAAGTGCAAAGTAGAGGTCAAATAAAGGTCAAACTGATCTGATAAATTATCATAGGGATAATTATGAACACTGAAGGGCTAAATAAGACTCCGAGACAATCAATGCGTAAAACGAGAAATGACCGATGTGTCCCGATGACCAAAAGCGGATACCAAACGAAGTCCAAAGGACTTAGAAAATTAGGTACAAGATATTTGGGACATTCTGAGGACCATGATAAGTTCCGGGATAAGAATGGCAAAATTACCATTTTACCCCTAAGGCTAAATAAGCACCTAACTGATAGCAATTTAAGTCTAAAAGACTTAGAACTTCATATATAGAATATATGGGATATTCCGAGGACCACGACTGGGTCCGGGACAAGAATGGCAAAATTACCATTTTGCCCCTATCGTTAAAATAAGAACCTAACTGATACTGATTGGAGTCTAAAAGACGTATGACTTTATATTTAAGATATAAAGACCATTCTGAAGACCTTGATAGGGGTCCGGGGCAAAAGTGACAAATGACCGTTTTGCCCCTAAGACTGAATAAGTAACTGACTGATAACGATTGAAGTCCAATGACTTAGGTTATAATCCTGATGACTGCTAAGCCTAATTTAAGAATAAAATAGCTCCGGATGAAACCCGATGAGAGGGCGATAGGCTACTAGGTTATCTTAGGTAATCCGATAGACACCTAAGATGACGAATAAGACCTGAATGAATAAATTCTGATCTGTCTGTGATTGATGATGATTGTTCAAGATATACATGGTGATGCCTGACGTACTTGGAGGTTATCAGATTGTTTATGCAAGGAAATGACTGTAACAGTTGTGAGTAACCTTGACTCCTGACTTGGTGTATAAGTACACTGCCTAGTTACTGTATTTTAAAAATACTGTACTGTACTGTTCTGTCCGATTCACTGATTTCATGCTTTTACTTAATGCATGATTTTTACTCTGTCTGGTTTCTCTGCTCTGTACTGAAAGAAACTGTTGTTTTTACTGGTTCTGAAAAGAAGAACTGATTCTTGGTACCATTTCAGTCTTGAGCACTATATGAGCATACTACACTGTTTAATCTGTGCGTACTGTACTGTTTATTCTGTTATACTGTTCTGCTCTGCTCATCACTGATCTGTTCTGTTATTCTGACGTTTTAACTGATCTGTTCTGTTACTCTGATGTTTTAACTGATCTGTTCTGTTACTCTGATGTTTTAACTGATCTGTTCTGTTACTCTGATGTTTTAACTGATCTGTTCTGTTACTCTGATGTTTTAACTGATCTGTTCTGTTACTCTGATGTTTTAACTGTACTCCTGTTTTTAAATACCGTTTCAAATGAACGTGTTTAACTAACTGTTATGTCAAATCTGTTCTGATCTGTTCTGTTGATCTGTCTGACCCGTTCTGTTTGATCTGTCTGACCTGTTCTGTTTGATCTGTCCTGACCCGTTCTGTTTGATCTGTCTGACCTGTTCTGTTTGATCTGTCTGACCTGTTCTGTTTGATCTGTTTTGTCCTGACCTGTTCTGTTTGATCTGTCTGATCTGTTCCGTCCTGATCCGTCCTGATTTGATCTGTCTGATCTGTTCCGTCCTGATCCGTCCTGATTTGTTATGTCTGATCTGTTCCGTCCTGATCCGTCCTGATTTGTTATGTCTGATCTGTTCCGTCCTGATCCATCCTGATTTGATCTGTCTGATCTGTTCCGTCCTGATCCGTCCTGATTTGATCTGTCTGATCTGTTCCGTCCTGATCCGTCCTGATTTGATCTGTCTGATCTGTTCCGTCCTGATCCGTCCTGATTTGTTATGTCTGATCTGTTCCGTCCTGATCCGTCCTGGTTTGTTATGTTTGATCTGTTCCGTCCTGATTGATATTGTACCAGTTTGTTCCGTCCTGTTCAATTCTGATATGTCTTGTTCTGATAGATGTATTGTTCCGTTTTGTTCTGACATGTTCAGTTTCGATATGTCTTAATCTGATTGATGTATTGTTTCGTTTTGTTCCGTCATGTTCAGTTCTGATATGACTCGTCCTGATTGATATTGATTCGTTTCGTTCCGTTGATGATATACTTGTATCCTTGATTGATATACTGTTTCCACCCAGTTCTGTCTTGTTTCGTTCCGTTGATGATATACCTGTATCTCTGGTTGACATATTGTTTCCGCTCCGTTCTGTTATGTTCCGTTTTGTTTTATTCTGATTTGTCAAGTCTTATTCCGTTCTGTTTGGTTATGACTTGTTATGTTCTGTTCCGTTCCGTTCTATTATGTTTTATTGTGATCCGTTCTAACCTGTTCTATTTCGACCCGTTTTATTCTGACCCGTTCCATTCTGACCCGTTTGTCTCTGATTGATATATTGGCATCATTTACTATTCTGTTCTGATTTGTTGTGCTTTGTTTCGTCCTGTTCTGATTCGTTATGTCCTGCTCTGCTCGGTTCTGCTTCGTCCTGACCTGTTGTGTTCTGTTCTGTACGGTTATACTTGATATGGTCTGTTATGTTCTGTCTGTCCCGATCTATTGTTTTATTTTGTTCAGTTCTGCTTTATTCTACTGAAACTGTATTTAAAGTAGATTTATAAAGCTGCTATTTCAGAAACAACTGAACTACCCTTGTGCTTTGTAAACAAGAAATGGATTTGAAACCCTTGACAGGGAACTTGTGTTACTCATTGGGCTTTTCGAAGCTCACCCCATTCCCTAACATTTTTCAAGAATAATATCTGTTGGATCTGATGGCACTGATCTGTGGAGACTGGATTACTGAGGATTGAATCTGTTTAATCAGGTGAGTGATGTAATACGACTGACTTGACTGATATGTACTGAATATAGATATGGCTCATGGATTTAAACGGTACTCTAGAGATTATAGTTCTGCTCTGTTGTTATATGTCGAATTATAGATATGCTCTGAGGTTGAGTTGTTAGTTGTTGGATTTTAGACTTGCTCTGTGTGATACATATCCTACGGTGGATACATGAGTTGCATTCCCGTGATAAAAAGGAAAAAAAAAAAAGTTTTAAATTCCGCTGCATCTGACCCTACAGTCGGAGTGCAATTCACTGGAAAGTTCAGAAATTGCCTTCGGTTGGTCGCGTGGCGGCTAACTGGCATCACGTCCTCGACATCCGCGTAGGGTGGGGTTCGGGATGTGACAAGGTGGTATCAGAGCAAAGGTTGGAGATAATTAAGATTCTCATAACTGAAGTTGGTGAAATTTTGGAGATCAACTAGTATCACAGAGCAATATCAGAGCATTAGGTTATGAATTAAGGACCACAGAGTACCTGAGCCATAAATACTAAGTTCCACTTTTGGAGATCTGACGTGGAATTGTAAAGTCTTCATAATAGACAATAGGCCTGTAATTCTGAGGTATCTGAGGACTGAATTTTCTGAATCTAATCTGAACTGGTGTGATTTGAGGTTGTAGACTCATGATACTTGGAGACATGTCCATACGAATGATTATGGACATAGCAACCAAAAGGAAAATGACTGTGTGTCTGTTAACTCTAGCAAGGATGCTTGTGACTGGGGATATCAGATGAATCACTTGTGGAATCATATGTGACTAAGTGATCTTAGTAGATGATTTATGCCTATTCGAGGATGATCGCCTGGTTGATCTGATGTAATATGGGTCTGATGATCAAATCTTGAAGAGATTATACCATTATGGTTGTACAATCTGACCAAATGGGAATATCTGTATCTGACATAGAATCTGTGAGAAACTGATATAAAATATCTTCTCGATAGAGAACAATATCTGGAATGATATGATGATCCGAGAGACGAATTTGAAAGGAGCCTATGGCGATAGAACCTCCTAGATATGACCAATCTGTTTCTGTTGATCTCATTGAGACTATACACTTTCACTCCAACTGTCATCCTTTGGAGAATTTGCAGTCAAGTGTCTTGCTCCGACCTTTAATTAGGTAACCATCTCTCGTGTTTCTGTGAGAACATTCTATAAAGTTGACCTGTTCTGTTACGAGATTCAGCTTTGCTTTGTCTCCTATGGCATGATAAAAGCCTCATTGTGGGTTTACTGGATCTGACCTGACATCTGTAAAATTTGGGAATTGACAACTGATGCCAATTGGAGACATGTCAGTAAAAGTGATTACGGTTAAGCCTTGAAACTTTTATAGAATTACCGAATGTTAGATTCCTTTATGGATAAACCTGACTGACAGATGTCTGTTTTTCCGATATGACCAACTAAGTTTTGAGGACAAAACTTTTCTGAAGAGGGGTAGGATGTAACACCCCGACTTTGTGTAATTAATAATTAGTTATTAATTATTAATTAATACTGGCTCATAGAATGATCTAGGGAATTAATCATAATCCCGGCGGTCATGATAGACCGATAAAATAATTAAATATGTCTGGAGGAAAAGGGTAAAATACCCGAACCCAATTACTGATTAATTCGGCGAAATAACACCGCTTTAACACTAACGAAATCCGAATTAGCCAACCCGAAAAATCCCGAATGTTTAATAAATGACACGGAACCTCTGACACTGAAGATAACTGAAATATGAAACTCCCGGAACAAACCGTGTCGAAAAAGGAGTTACGGAATGAAAGTTATGAAGGAAATACTGAAACTGAATTTCTGTGCAACCAAACGTGGGCTTAACCGAAAATATGGGAAAAATGGCCAAATGGGAGGCCAAGGGAATTGAACCCTTGACCTTTGAGTGAAAAGAAACCTCATCCAAAAAAATAACCAACTAGACTACTATTATCTTTGTGTCCATATATACAACAGAAATGTATATAATACTGAATTATCCTAATCTGCCACCAAAACTGGCCAATGGCCATCCATGCAACACCACACCCTTGCATCACCCCTATGCTCCCTAGCTCATCATCACCCTACTTCAGCCATGATGACCTCTCCTCCAACCAAAATACATGCAGAATTATCATGAGGTTGGGAGATGTATTGCATTACAAGTCTCCATATGTGTATTGGAGGAGGGAGAAATCAGAAATGGGTGCATGAGATCTGCTAAAGAGAGTGAGTGGGAGAGGGCTGCCATGGGAAGGCTGCATGTGTATCCATGGTGTGTGTACCTCCATGGGGATGCACCAAAGGACAAAGGAGGAACTGAGGGGCACTACTGGATCTGAACAAACACCACCACCAAGCCTGAACCGAGCCATTGAGGAGGAAGCCACTATCTAAAAAGGTAAACACTAAAGTTACCAAATTTTCTGTTTTGATTTATTGGCACTGTTCTGATAATTTTTAGACGATAAAAACTGTATATAGATGTTACTGTGAGGCTTGGGAGGGTTATAGAACCACTGAGAGGGTCGAATAGGCATTAAAAACCTAGAGCCGTGACCCAACCGCCATGGATGGAGCTCCCTGTAGCAGGTCTGAAATGACCTCAACCGAACTGAGTTTTGATGGTCTAGAACTGATCTAGACACTGAGAGGGTTTCAAATATCACCAACCGCGACCCCAACACTTGGGTATAAGCCCTCAAAACCGAAGCTATTGCTTTCGGCCATGGAACCCAAAACCTGAGATAGGCTTGCAAACTGAAATTTATAAATGGGGAATTGAAGCCCCTATCCTAAGGGTCACAACAAGCCAAGAATCGTGCGATTTGGTTGAGAAACAAGGCCTCACGACCGAACTGAAAATCTGCACGATAATCGGTTATACAGAGCTCAATCCTTGGATTCGAAGCTCAAAATTGATGCCAAGTTGTTGCTTTAGCCTCTAGGAACAGTTTGGAACCGAAATCAGTTGAAAACAGCCTTCGAAACTCCACGAAAATGGAGGAAACCGAAGCTGTCAATTAGGGCAACACAGGGGCGGTCGACGGGGAAGACAGAGTTGACTCGCCAACTCATTCGAGTTGGGCCGAGTCCACTCGGACACATGTTGACGCACGAGCGTGCCACCGCATTAATAAGACTGCGTCGTTTTGGGGTTTACTGTTTTGTTATAAATTGAAATCCGACTGTTTGGTTACGGTGATAACAAATTGAATTGGGATTTTGGGCATAACCTAAACGAGGATAGGAAGGAAATTGGGGATAACTGGATTATTATATTCCGGTTTTCTGAAGGGAATTAAACCGGTTGGTTTTCTGAGTTTTGAACCGGTTCAGTCCACTGAACCCTTGAACCCTCTGGTCTGAACCCTAATTTTCTGAATTTATATTTAACCCCCCCAAATGTTTCTGAAAATTTCGGATTAACCCCACTAATTTGGGAAATTGTACTGTGGCCCAGAACATTGAGAAATTATTCATTTAAGCCCCTGGAAAATTAATTAAATAATAAAATAATTATTTAATTATTTTATTAAATAGGTAAAATTACGATTTTACCCCTGGACATTTAATATGTCAAACGGAGTCCAAATAAAGCAAATAAATAGTGTATTTTCACTATTTCAAACATTCCGGACTCAATGGTACAGTCCGATTTTGGAAATACAGTACCGAAAAATACAGACCTGTAAGTGATAAATTACTGTACTGCCCCTGATGGCACCAGACCCAAATAAAAATAAAAGACAGTCTATTTTGACTATGTCGGGCGTTCTGAACTCAATGGTGAGGTCCATTTTATGAACTGACGTGCCGAAAAATACGACACATGAAATTACCAAATTACCCCTGATACTGTACGAAGCCCAAATGAAGTCCGATTGGGACGAAATTGATACCGATAGAAGCCCGGATACTGGTGAAACTGTAAACATGATTAAATAATGATTCGGAGTCAGAATCTTACAAAACGTAAAATGACCAAAATACCCCTGAGCACAATAAGTGCAAAGTAGAGGTCAAATAAAGGTCAAACTGATCTGATAAATTATCATAGGGATAATTATGAACACTGAAGGGCTAAATAAGACTCCGAGACAATCAATGCGTAAAACGAGAAATGACCGATGTGTCCCGATGACCAAAAGCGGATACCAAACGAAGTCCAAAGGACTTAGAAAATTAGGTACAAGATATTTGGGACATTCTGAGGACCATGATAAGGTCCGGGATAAGAATGGCAAAATTACCATTTTACCCCTAAGGCTAAATAAGCACCTAACTGATAGCAATTTAAGTCTAAAAGACTTAGAACTTCATATATAGAATATATGGGATATTCCGAGGACCACGACTGGGTCCGGGACAAGAATGGAAAAATTACCATTTTGCCCCTATCGTTAAAATAAGAACCTAACTGATACTGATTGGAGTCTAAAAGACGTATGACTTTATATTTAAGATATAAAGACCATTCTGAAGACCTTGATAGGGGTCCGGGGCAAAAGTGACAAATGACCGTTTTGCCCCTAAGACTGAATAAGTAACTGACTGATAACGATTGAAGTCCAATGACTTAGGTTATAATCCTGATGACTGCTAAGCCTAATTTAAGAATAAAATAGCCCCGGATGAAACCCGATGAGAGGGCGATAGGCTACTAGGTTATCTTAGGTAATCCGATAGACACCTAAGATGACGAATAAGATCTGAATGAATAAATTTTGATCTGTCTGTGATTGATGATGATTGTTCAGGATATACATGGTGATGCCTGACGTACTTGGAGGTTATCAGATTGTTTATGCAAGGAGATGACTGTAACAGTTGTGAGTAACCTTGACTCCTGACTTGGTGTATAAGTACACTGCCTAGTTACTGTATTTTAAAAATACTGTACTGTACTGTTCTGTCCGATTCACTGATTTCATGCTTTTACTTAATGCATGATTTTTACTCTGTCTGGTTTCTCTGCTCTGTACTAAAAGAAACTGCTGTTTTTACTGGTTCTGAAAAGAACAACTGATTCTTGGTACCATCTCAGTCTTGAGCACTATATGAGCATACTGCACTGTTTAATCTGTGCGTACTGTACTGTTTATTCTGTTATACTGTTCTGCTCTGCTCATCACTGATCTGTTCTGTTATTCTGATGTTTTAACTGATCTGTTCTGTTACTCTGATGTTTTAACTGATCTGTTCTGTTACTCTGATGTTTTAACTGATCTGTTCTGTTACTCTGATGTTTTAACTGATCTGTTCTGTCACTCTGATGTTTTAACTGTACTCCTATTTTTAAATACCGTTTCAAATGAACGTGTTTAACTAACTGTTATGTCTAATCTGTTCTGATCTGTTCTGTTGATCTGTCTGACCCGTTCTGTTTGATCTGTCTGACCTGTTCTGTTTGATCTGTCCTGACCCGTTCTGTTTGATCTGTCTGACCTGTTCTGTTTGATCTGTTTTGTCCTGACCTGTTCTGTTTGATCTGTATGATATGTTCCGTCCTGATCCGTCCTGATTTGATCTGTCTGATCTGTTCCGTCCTGATCCGTCCTGATTTGTTATGTCTGATCTGTTCCGTCCTGATCCGTCCTGATTTGTTATGTCTGATCTGTTCCGTCCTGATCCATCCTGATTTGATCTGTCTGATCTGTTCCGTCCTGATCCGTCCTGATTTGATCTGTCTGATCTGTTCCGTCCGGATCCGTCCTGATTTGTTATGTCTGATCTGTTCCATCCTGATCCGTCCTGATTTGTTATGTCTGATCTGTTCCGTCCTGATCCGTCCTGATTTGTTATGTCTGATCTGTTCCGTCCTGATCCGTCCTGATTGATATTGTACTAGTTTGTTCCGTCCTGTTCAATTCCGATATGTCTTGTTTTGATAGACGTATTGTTCCATTTTGTTCTGACATGTTCAGTTTCGGTATGTCTTAATCTGATTGATGTATTGTTTCGTTTTGTTCCGTCATGTTCAGTTCTGATATG